>BGZK01000625.1:0-334270 GCA_005406025.1 Eumeta japonica | reverse complement strand
GAGCCACTGGGGAGAGGTGGTCAGCACCGTCCTTGACACTCACGACCGCTCAGAAGTCACCAGCGCTTCCCGCCTTCTTGGGTATATCTCGTGTAGGATATCTGATGAAGGGGGAGTTGGGTGATGAAAAGAGAGTGGACCACCGGAATTATCAATCACTAGGTACAATATCCGCTAAATAGCGGAAGCTGTTACGTTTCGTCTAGTGAGTACTCTGGTTTGCACTGCACAGGCCGGAAAGGTGATCGACGAGGGTCACGAATATCAACCACTATTTTTGTACACGTAATATCTACATGAATAAACAGTCGATTCTTTACTAAAAGATTAGTTGTTGTCGACTGTTATCGACGTCTGTGTAACTTCATATAAGCACGAAAGTCATAATTTTGTTCCACGGAACCCCGAATATACTATTACAAATCGGAATCGGATAGCTTTCATACTTTTTTATTCGTTTGATTCGTAGGAATAAGAACTGCGAAGCTGTCAACCTGGAACTGGACCGGCTGAACCCTTAGGAAGGAGTAGGATGTCTGATGGAAGGGGGAGTGGGTGCTTTTGTTTAATATCAAACTCTCCCTCAGACCCTCGGCGAACAGCGCCAGCCGGGTAGCGACGTGATTGCATAACAATTCGCAATATTTTTTATTGACGTATGCAAACATCAAAAACAATGCTATGTCGCTTACGCAGGAGTGGGGCATAAGGGGAGTACGTAAGTCTCCTCGTCGTATTACCTAATATTTTTTATTAATCTACAAAGATGTAAAAAACATTAAATCATCTAACCCTTAGATGGCTCGTACGGCTCACGTACATCTTAGTACGGGACCACAGCGAATCGAAAATATCTACTAGTACATGAAACAAAAAAGAAAAATTTGATTGTTTATTAATTAAACAGAAAATATTAAAGAAATATATGTGTATAAAATTCTTTATTTCCGCAGAACCGCGCTTGGATTCGATTCATTTGTTGTGTCCGAGTCACTGATAAAATTAATTGCCCGGAGAGATACGATTTCCGAGGAATAGTCGGTAGTCCTGAGCAGTCGCGGTCGTTGCAGCCCGTCACGACGTAGGTGAGTCGACTTCATTTTATTGCAGACGGATCATAATTATTTTAGTTTATTCAGGGTCTTAACCATAAAAGAACAGGGTTTAATTTATTTACTTGTAGTACGTAGTTTTAAGCAGCCCGCGATTGGAGGGGGGGGTTGCTAACGACCGGGAACGATGGCTTAACACACACTCTTCGAGGCACAGAGCGTCTGTTATAATCGACTCTTCGGTCAGCATGACGTCACGTCCTCGCAAGACGTAATCGTAACATTGCGGTCACAGTGACGCGATTGTTATATGGACGCTTTTTTTCTGGTATTATTAAAATTGGTCTAAACTATGGTATCGCGTCTTTGTTGTTTTGTAACCTTTAACACCTTTGCTGCCAGCCACACGGCCGATCCTCTGCGAGTGACTACTAGTATAATGTGTATTGTGAAATTTGTTCATTGAATATAGACCACTGCGAAGATGATATCGTCACGCCTTACTATAATATAAAATATGCTTGAAAAAGCACACCCGTAAAACCCGCAGTTGCGGGTTTATAATAACTATTATGAGAAATAATAAAATATACACAGAAAAGTTGCAATACTGATAAAGTGACTAAGGCATAGTTTACCACTGCACAGGCGACGTTAGAATTTAACATAAATAAAATTCATTAACGAGTCAAGAGGACTTAGGCTACTGCTAGGTGACCACTCAATGTGTTTCCAATTGAACGAAAGCGTCGTTTTGTTTTAGAGATTGTGAATCGATTTTTTTAGCACCGTTATGATTTGAAAAAAAGCGTCACTAGAAAGAAATAAACATACATCGATGAGATTTGTGCTTATGAGAGAATGAAAAAGAATGTAAGATGAACTAGAATGCGAGAAAAATACATATGCGCTAGTCTACTGCGTATTGATATTGAAAAAATTTGAAACTGTATTCGTCTCATTCTCTCGCAGTTTATTTTTCTGGTGGTTCATTAAATGAGTACTCAGCCTAAATTTTTTATCACTTCAATAAAACGCGTCATATTTAGATTACGCGTAAAGTTGTTGACGCCGGCGGCGCGCGGTTTGAATGCATTCAATTTTTCCATGAAAGTCTCGAAAAATTCTCCGAGTTGAAAGGTGTGACTTACGTCTTTTACATAAATGTAAAAGACGTAAGTCACGCCTTTCAACGACGCAATTATTTTTATGTATTTTTTGAAAAAGTCTAAACGTATTGAAATACTAATTTAATATTCCTTCTTGTATAAAGTCGCTATTATCGATAAAAAGCAGTAACTCATCTATTTGTATTGGCCGCAAAGTACTAAACGTCTCCCCGGTACAAAAAAATTGTTTGTGATGTCGTTTGTTGCGTTCTCAAATAAATATATCAATTAGTATGGGATTGCCTTAACATTTGCAACAGCACAGCGGCGAGTGTTTCGTTTTAAATCATAACGTTCACTTCTGTGATCAAACGTCAGCCGATAGTAGACCACGCGCGACAATGTTGTTATTAGATAACGATAAATCAGATAAAGTATATATTTCTTCGGTTCTTTCTTAGTTTATAGATAAATTTACTTTGGTAGAAAGAAACTACAAAAGACGAGGTCCGATCACAGCACGCTTTGTTCCTTGTTGGGCAAACGACTTCTTTCCCGTAACTGTTCCTCAGGAGACGTCGGGAGAGCACCGGCCCTGCTTGCTCACGAACACATCTGCAAGATAAATAAAAACACTGTAACTCTAATAGGTTGCATCAAATTTAGATAAAAGTTTGTATAATTATTATTCATCCTTTTCCTACGTAAAACCAATACAGGAGAATGTGGTCGCATGACCACATTCTCGTATCCACACCACTGCGTGCGCTCACACCTATGCTCACGTTGGTTTTTCGCTAAACTTTCAGATTTTATATTGGTACTTATCTTGAAATATTTATACGCAAGAAATTCGAGTGTACATTAAGATAATAATTAGACAGCTGTAAAAACTCCTGTGCTCGTACTGCTTCCCATAGTAATTAGAACAAATAGGCTCAGGTTCGTGTGCCTTACGGGTAGCCGTAAAGTGGACATTAGGTAGAGGGGGCGTGTGCGCATGTGATGTCGCACTTTACGGGCGATCGAAATTACAATCGCGTGGTGTTCTTTTTTTTTAATTTTAACATTTTATAAACAAATTTCCTTTTTATATCTATTTTTAAACATAAGATATCTTCTTCAGCCGCAATACGTAAAGACGTATCGATGCTGTACAAATATGACGTGGTATGTAGTTGTGTTACGGACGTTTAATATTGCCTTCATATATGTTCACACAAATTAAGTTTTTTGATAGCTTTTTGAATTCACACGCAAATTAGAATATTAACAATCATTGCATTTCTTACACCATGAAGAAAAACATTCTGAAGGACCGAGCGTTTCAGAACCGTCATAATTTCATTGTTTTCAATGGTTCTAATTATCTTTATGTCATGCCAAATCATGTCCAGTTTCAAAATCAATTACAAAAACCACTGCTTAAAATTTTGCTATTAACGAATCAACTACTGTTGTGTAAAGATAATAATAAAGTCTCCCTGACAATAAATAACAGAACAGGATTTCGTTTGTTTATCTCAAAAAAGTGTGTTGGCTGTTTATACTATATTCGAATTTTAATTGGTTTGAATATTCTCGGAATTATCGGATATTTGTTATGTTCCTGTCAACCGTGACATGTTTACCATTTAAGGAATGTTTTAGACTGGTCGTTCACGGGCACGTGCAGGGGAATTCGAGCGGCGGGCGTGACCTCGGGACTCGTGAGCTGACAAACGAAATGCGGTCATTGAAACGTTTTCTAATGGTTTTTTAGGGCATTTTTATGTCGCTGTCTAGTTAAATTCTTCTTTTATTGCCTTTTCCTGTATCGAAAGAGACTGAAATAGCTCAGTTTTTTAAGTCTGAATATTGAAAAGTAGAATATTAAAAATGTATACTACTGATTACAGAGACCATTCCCAGTAGCAATATTAAATACATTAATCGTTGTAAAATCTAACCAAAGGACGACTTGTAAAAATTTAAAAATCTGATGTTAAAGTTGGTTTATATGGTGGTCATACGAGCACTCCTGGGAGACGATTCTCGGGCCCTGTGAAAATATGCACATGAGAATTTTTAAATATGAAATTTGCGTAATATTCCGTAGATAAAATGACGAAACATGTTTCGTTACGTTGACTATCCATCACTTGACATGTCAATACAATATGTATTCTCAGTCACCTGTGGAAATTTAATATAGTTTCTAATTACATATTATGATTTTTTAATAGGTACGAGAGTATACTTATTATATTTAGTTCGCAAAACGTGGAGCTTTAAAGCTTTTAATCTGAAATAAAAAGACCATTGGAGGATACCAGCAGGGCGACAGTTAGTCGTGGTTTTATTAAAATAAATTTACTCTTCATATAAATCATCTAAACTTAACGTGTGACAATTAGTGTCGTGTTTTGGGGTGTATCTGTTGCATATCACTTGAAAGCCGTTTGACAATTGCCACAGCTTGGAAATTGAGAATACTAAATTAGTGAATTCGTTTGATATTTATCATTTTGTAATATATAAAAATGTCAAATGACAACACTAATTAATTATTAAGTTTGTTATATTAAATTTATATTCTATTATACATCTCTTTAAAAATTGTTTCATGTGACAATTTCCACATGGTCCGAGAATAGCCTCCCTGTCCTATTTTACACATTTGGACCATATACTGGAATGTGGCCCACCCAGCAGCCGAGTTCAAATCAGCCTTGTTTAGGGTAGTGCAGAGAGATGCTACGTCTATTTGTGAAACCAACGAGTCAAGCTGGCCGGACATTCTTGGGTTGCCGACCATTTGAGACACTTGACGTTGGATGCAGTCTATAGGCAGGAATTAATGAATCTAGAGGTGGCAAAAGTATTTCAGTTGGTGTCAAACCTGTGCTTAATAAAATAAAAGACAATAATCCAGCTTGAAGTACTGTAGTACTACATTAAATTTTGAAGATCGAGGGATACTGACATTCACGGGTTTCGGATCCGAGTATAAACCGTATATAGCGACCTTGATTATTAGTTGTGTGAGAAAATTGCCAACCATGTGAATATTTACTCAGAAAGCCCAGGAGACAAAAGCTTTAAGAGAACGGCCGGCACCAGACCCTGTCAAAGGCTTTCGCTATATCTAAATATACAATCATTATTTCCTCTTTTCTTTCGTTTGCCTACACCCAATAATGGGTCAATAATGTAGCATCTAAAGCGGTCGCTATGAAGTGTACTGGCGGTGGTTAATTATCAGCAGATGTTCCTCTTACTGGTCCAGAAACTGGCGATTAATAATGGATTACTTTATTTTGGAAAACAAGAAGGTAATTGCAACGGATCTATGATTGGACGGATATGAGCGTTGACTTTCTTTAGGATGGCGAATATTAAAGCTGCCTTCCGTAAATCAGGGACTATATTGAAAGAGTATGTGTGACGAAACAGTCGCGTCAAAACCAATGCCATCTCAGGAATGCACATTTTAAGTACAATAGAAGTTATTCCATCGGGGCCATTCGATTTGCAGATGTTAAGGTAAAGAGTGATCTACGTACGAATATCTGTGTAAAACAAATAATTATCATAGGATTATCATACTAGGTTATAATTTGATGCCTTCATCATTTAGAGTTAAGTTTGAGGTAAAAAAGGTGCCCTCTAAGATGGGCTTTCTCTTCTACGAACCATCCTCCTTGTGTAGGGGTGGACACAACGGTCGACAAAAATTAAACTTGGAGAGAATTGATTATTGATTTGGAGATCAAAATACGTGGAATCTCGAACTGTAATGGACTAGTTTCTAGTCAATTCTTCTGACATGCTCGACAGATATATAAATATATAAATGCTATATAAATGCTAGACAGGCTTTTTTTCTTTAATAAAACCTAGAGGTAGAATTGTACTTCTTGAGTAGGTCGGCATTCGTTTCTCGGCCGACATTCGCTCAGGTTCGGTAGCATTCCTGCTTACAACAGGAACCCTTTCCGCTTATCGAATGAGGGATGGCAATTTTCATTTGCCACAGATTTTGGGACACATAAATTCATGGCTTGTTGAACCTTTGCAATAATAGTCAGCGTTCCGATCCGCCGACTTATAGGGCTGAGCGCGGATATTTCCCGCTGGTATAGGACGCGATGGGCGAGAGGCACTGCACTTCAAATTTGGGAGTCTCAAAATTTTCGAGTGAAATGCCGACAGAGACTTCAAAGTGATCGTTTTGCGAGATCTGTAGAAGATATTAAAATGATGGGGCATGACCCGCCACCTGACTGCGTGATAGGTAGTACGTGATTCGCTAAAGCTGTTACTTTCCGTCCGTGTGCTGCGGGAGTGTGGTGTCCCGCCGTCCAGCAGGCCCACGTCTGCGCTGCAGTCAGTATGGCTGCGACACCCTACCATGATTGATGAAGATATTTCGTGCGATCTATATGCGAACTTAGGGCATTCATTAAACGGATCGATATGTATTTTTTGGACACTTTTTGTATTGACAGCGACCAATAACAGAACTAGTCGTGATGATAGAGTCTGTATAACCACATCAAAAGACTTGTGAAATTTAACAAACACTGCCCGAATAAGCGATTTTAAATATTTCACTTTCATATCAACATATTAAAGAACTATTAAGTATTTTAATGTTTATTTTATTATTTCACTTTTATTTTTAAATTCCTAGTATGCTTTTTTAACTTTTACTTATCAATATATTATTTAATAAATGTATATTTACTAAGCACATTTATAAAATTTATAACATGAATCTAAATTTTACAGATTTGATAATGAAAATAACCTTATCGAATTATACATTACTGAATACCTGTTAACATTTAAATAATTCAAGAATAATAGAAATTGCCTCTGCACCGGTGCTACAGTGAAAAACAGAATGTTACCTTTTGCAGATTTGGACAAATCCTTATTTTTAAGATCTTTTTCATGACATTTTCCCGAAATAGAAAAAAATATTCTAAGAGCCCGCAGAACCGTCTGGGCGCGAATCCGCCTTACCTTATCTCCGTAAGGGGTAGCGCATTCACATAGAACTCACCATGATCTCGATAGCCGAACGGTAAACGGGTTTTAACGCGTGCGGCCACAAAGAGCATGGCCCCGGCCGCGCCGCGCAGGGTGAAAAACTAGGGCTTTATCAAATACAATCTGTTGTTTTTTTTCAGCATTCAGTGTTTGGTGTTTGATGTAGCGTTTCCGTGTCGAGTGTTATAGTAATAGTTAGTCGTGGGGACTCTCTGAAAGGAGGCTACATGTGTAGGTGAGATTTCTGGACCAGATTTAGAGTAAAAATCAGGTAGATGGTGTTGTAATTTAAACATTTACGTTTGATAATGCAAAAGTTTTACAAACGCATTGTACTTGTTTATATGCACATTTAAATTTTTCAAAAACTCTTTTTGGGGGGCGTCGGTTTATGTGTACCTGCTTAAAGTTTCGTACGGAAGAATGATATTTTATTTATGTGTTAGATTTGTTCACAGCGTTTAAAAATTAAAAAAAATAAAGCGAAACGTATTTATTGTTTAGACAACTGATAAAAAATCTAAGTACCTATATAAGAAAGCATGCACGAAATAACCCACAAACAAACGGGGTAGAATGTAAAATAGTAAGCTGTTTGAAGCCAAAATTGAGGTCGATATGGGACTGTATGATGTAAAAACAATATTGGTGTTCTCCGATAATTTTAAATTAAAATTTATTAGTATCTTTAAAAATCAACTTTTATGTGTATTTGAAAAGACTGTCTGTCACAATAATAATGAAAAACATTTTAATATCGTCAAAACTATAATATACTACCATGTGCTTGTTTCCTAGAAAATTATTTAATTTTGTATATTTTCTACGACGAGAATTCAGTGTACTTTTAATTTTCCTTTATTTTCGAATATCAGGCGTTATTACAGCGAGCAAGGACTCGTTAATTTTATTTCTCGCATTTACTATCCTTTAAATGTCTCTAATCTTACGTCTTCAATATTTGAATGATCGAGTAAGCGATTCTAAAAATAAAAGGAAGTGGTGTACCTCTAGTTTTATGAGGCTGCTATTTATGTGCCCGAAATATCAAAAAGAAACAGATATATATCGTTTAATATGGTTTTATGCATGCTCTTTAAAATATTTGCCTTGATAATAGATGCACTTTTGGATACGTTGATACCAATTTTTATAGCACTTTTTGCATTCTGATTGAGGTGTCTCCAAAACGTGCATTTTGAAATCATCAACGGCCTCTTCGCGGCTCAAAAAAGTTGACTTCGTAATTTATTCTTCATGCTTGGAAATAAATAGAAACTGTTGTGTACCAAATCGGATGACCAGTCAATTCGATCTTTTGACCTTCCAAAAAGCGAGTTATTTCGGCCGACGTGTGACAGCTAGTATTGTCATGATGAAGAGTGATTCTGCGTTGTGGGTTTATTTCTTCAAAGACTTCTGTCAAACAGTTGGCCATGTACCACTCCGGATTAACCATTTTACAATTCTCTAGTGGTACTGTAACCACTTGTCCATTTATACCAAAAAAAAACAGGCAACGATTTGCCTCATAGTGCTTTTGGCACGAATCACTTTTGCTGGGTTGGGTTCATCTTGGAACACGCACACTATTGACTGCTGTTTAGTTTCAGGGTTATAGATCCAAGATTCATCACCTGTGTATAGCAGCTTTTGACGCATAACGATTGTATTATTTAATCATTTTTGTTTTTGCACCAATTGACACGGGCCTGTTTTTGATCAATACTCAAGTTGTGCGGAATTTAAAATGAATAAATTTTTTTTATAACCAAATTTTCGTCTAATGTCTTACGTATGCTCGTCATACTTGTGCCCAGGGACGTCTTTATCTCGCGATATGTAACGTGACGATCTTGCATTATTAATTCCCGCACAGTATCGATATTTTTTGGTACAATAACCGATTTAGGACGACATTTTTTAATTTCATCCGTGAGCATAGACTAAACCAGTGATACACGGTGGTTTTCAATGGTGCTTCGTCCCCAAAGCACGAAGGAAAGGAGTTGATCGATACTCTGTTTTCGAGTTAGCTCACGCTGAAAATCCTAATAAATCATCTCATGAAAGTTCTAATGAGTTAAATCCATGGTGATAAAGACAAACAGTTTTCAAAATGACGCTAAAATGGTAAAACATCTGACAATTACGTGAAAGAAACTGTATTTTACAGTCAAGAAGTTCAATTTTTAAATGTTGTAATTACTTTTTAAATAACGTTCTGTATATGGCCAGGTCCGGATGCATAAATAACAGCCCTCGTTGTGGGCTGTTATTTATGCATTGTGGGTCGTCTGTCTTTCATCGATTCGCAGACATCATCTATTTTACAAAATTAATAATGAGCAAATATAACTTTTGTGCGAATTAACCGATTGAAACGCAATTTGCGACATTCAAAAGGGGTCCACTCAACCCAGACTACTTGAATAGTTCAACTGATTCCAAAAGGTAGATTATGAGGAATCTAAACAAAAACCTTTTTCATGGAAGGGGTTTTTTGAAATAACTGTCAGACTGCCCTATAGTTCGATATCAAATCTAATCAGCTTTTTCCCAAACAGTCGCATCGACTGCCGTAAACTGCATGAAAATCGGTGAACTTGTTCAAGAGACATCGTTGGAGAAATTGTTTTCACAAAATGTTTTTTTAAAATATTTTCTGAACAACTTTAGCCATAAATTTGAAAATTTGTCAAGTTGTTATCCTTAAAAAGCAGCGTCGATCGTTTCTAAATGCATCAAAATCCGTTGATTTGTTTAAAAAACATTGTTGGAGAATTTTTTATATAAAAAGAATTTGTTTTAGAATGTATTTTGAAACTAGTCTACCGATAAATTTCAAAATTTAATTATCACTTGCTTAAGAAAAACAACGCCAATCGTCGCAAGCTGCATTAAAATTAATCGATTCGTCTGAGAAATATCGTTTATAAAAAATTCGAAAAGAAAGGGGTTTTTTCGAAATAACGTGAAATATTTGATATCCTTTATGTTTGCTGCTCGGTAATCTTTTTTTGTTTAATAAAATTGCATCGGATGTCGTAAAGCAGATTAAAACCAAACAATGGGTATGTAAGATATCATAATTGAAATATTTAAAAATGAATTTTTATTAATCAATTAAAAAATCTCTAAGAGCTCAAAACGTATTAGAACTATATTTTTGGGTTCGGAAAACTTGAAAAAACATTAAAATCGATATTTAGAACGTGATGAGCCCAACAATTTACTGGCGAAGTCATTTAACGTGACGTAACTGATAAATTATAACAATCAGATACATATTCATAGTGCTTAAACTAAACGAAAAATGGCAATATACACGAGCAATGGAAACAAAATGAGTAGGTCATGTTATCGCGTTGTGGCGGGTCACGTGAGCGCCGTGCGACACACAGACGTAAATACATTCGTGAACTGCACAAATGCATTCGTTACATTGTTGCTTCGCGGTTCAAAGTACAACAAAATCTGCCGAGCTTTGTGTTCTGCGTGTGGCGTCACCTAGTCAAATCAGTTTCCTTTATTTATTAAATGTCCGTAATTCGATGATTAACGATTGATTTCATAATATAAAATTAAAAGGAGATATTAGAAACAATAAATCGTTTTTCCTGATAGATCTTAAAATATGAGAAGGTGAGAAATCGGCAGGCGTCGCATCGGTCAGCCCCACGCGTCCAGTGCACGAGCGCCGGCCGTCGCGCGTTCCGAACTGCCTTGCGAGAGTGAACACCGAGCTTCGGAGTAGACGGCTGCACGGTCTTTCCTTTTCTCGGGCATCCATCGCGGCATCGAGCTTTGCGTAGCTGTTGAATCGATAGCGATTTATTTTAAAGTGTGACCAAACCGAGTGCAAACGTTGTAAAAAGGTTTCCTGTTACGGAAGCGGGAGTCGGCGAAAGAAAATTCTGTTTCAGTTGTGCCCTCTCGCACGGGTGAGTTCAATTATCAGCGCTCGATGTACAATTTTCAGGTCTTTTGCTAGAATTCAAATTGCTGACGCAGCTGTAGTTGCGAGCGTTCGTAAGCTCTTCGGCCGCCATCATCAATTTGTTGGCTGTATTTTGACGTTCAAAAAAGTGTTTAATTAAGAGTGTGGATTGCGACATAAAAAAAAAACTCAAATGCAAATGCGCCACCACCAAAACATACGTAATAAAATAAGTTTTTTTTTTGTTTTTATTTTACTAATTATTCTATTAAATACCAAAATCAAAACAAGATTTACACTTGTACCGACCGTCTCAAATCGTCGGTGGTAGTCTTCAAAATTGCATGAAATACCTACACACGCTATAAGCATTGTCTCTTCATCGTCGTTATACGCGTGATACACACTTACTTGTAATATCAGTACTTAGTTTCGAAAGATATATTTAGCTGTTTAATTGATATTAGAATACTTGTGAATAGGTGGTGTTGTGTTGTATCAGTTTGCGATGACCTCACGCTGACGTGTACAGCCATACAATCTTTTTATTACATCTCGAGGGGCCTGCAGCTTAAGCCGTCCAAAATGACCAGGCGAGGGTCGGGGGCTGCTCACGACTAGATGTGATGACAAACTCTTCGCATCATTGAGGGAGTGGATGTACTTTGATTTAAGCTACATAAATCTTACTATATTATCGCTCAGTTCGCTCGCGATCGAATCTGGTACCTTTTGATACGTTGACAACGCTCTTGACCACGGTCACTGACGCTCCTCGACTATCACACCGGTTGTGGTGTGATGGTCGAGGTGAATAGCATAATATCTCATCGCGTGTATGGTATGACAGTTATTCAGTTAAATAAATATTTATTTAGAGATCAATACGTTTAAAAAATTTCAACCTAATTTATTGTTGAATTAATTTCAGTCTTACGTGAATAATACGCATTTTTTTCTACCGCTTAAAACCTTTTTGGAAATTATAGAACAATCTCAGAAGCCACAAAGAATGAAAACAAATGACATCTTTGCAAAATCATCAGCCTCGTTTTGCAAAAGTTATATTGTGATACACATTTACTAATTATATTTACAAAATTTAAATATAAGTCGTATATTCGTAATTACGAATAATTTGAAATAACGTTTTCATTTATTGGAATACATGATCAAAATAATTTCATGTATGTGTTACTAAATTTTATTTCCAAAACGTACTTTTCATTTCGAAGTATATTATAATTTGAGAAGGAAAGCCTTGACTTAATCAGCTCTATCCTTTACCTCTGAGCACGTGACTCGCACTCAGGAACGATCCTAGAGGATTGTCATGAAACGTTAAAAATTGGTAAAAAGTTTCTGTTATTAGTGTGCGAGATACACCTTTACAATTGGTATTTATCTGTGTGCTCAAATGAGTTTGTTTTATATACAATATCTTAACATTTATTTTTTCTTTGTTTTATATATATAATGTTGTATCAACTTATATCCTGCCTTACATTATTTGCGTTTATTAACGAACAGCGGCCCGCTTCGACTGCGCACGAGTTAGACAAAAGCTTTTAACGCGCTGTTGTTATGTCTAGGGAAGAAAATAGACCGAAGGCAGTTACAAGAACTGTGCGCGTCGAATGCAGCGCCAAATATTGCTGCAGAACGGTAAAATTGATTAGCCTTGCGCTCTGTAATTATTTTTGAAATAAGTTTTAACTATAATGAGTGATGTCTTATGAATAACCCGCAAACCGATCGTGTAACTTAAGACGTCGAGCCCGTGTCGTCGAGATGTCAAAATCAGTTCAGGGCGAAACTCCACAGCCGCGGGCCCTCGGCCGACGCGTTTTTGACGTCACAACGACACGAACTAGACCGTTTGAAGTAAACGTAATCGTGCGCTGCATGTAGTTTTATAGCGATATAGAGTTTGCGATGCGCGTTCAAAATGTGGGAGGGACGACACGTGAAACTAACTCCATTAGGAGACACCGATCCCATTCGTGTTTAGGAAGATCGGAGGATATTCCGTTTTTGTGAGGCGTCCCTCAGGCGATCCGACGCGTCAAAGACCGCGCTGATTCAGCGGCACGTGACCCGAAGTCGCCGTCTTTGCGCTGAGGACGGTCAGGAGCGGGCGCCGCGGCGTCCGCGTCGACCTGCACCGATTCCGAGTACTGAAAACGTGAGCGCGCCCGGTCGTGTGGTCGCGAGGACGAGAACAAAGAGCGGCCAGTGGTTCGCCGCGCACTCGGCCGGTCGACGTCGATAAGTTAAATATATTTTTTTCGCAGTTAAGTATCATCGAGAGATGCCACTCCGTGTTGAACTCTCTTATCTGAACTACTTTGTTTTGATGTAGCGCGTCACGATGTTTTGTTCTCGTGCCCGGCTGTTAGCCGATGCAATGGTACGAAACTCGATTTTTTCGAAATTCTTAATATTCACGTGTTGGCGGTCCGCTTTAGAATGATTTTCAATTTATTTTTTGTAAATAAGCAGAAAGAAAAATATAATAATAGAATGAAATAAAAAACGTATATCGAAATATTTTGAAGGTCAAAGGTAAAACGTTGAGGCGCTCTCCCCAGCCCGCGGTGAGACCCCGTGGCGTCGATTTTCAGCAGATATTGAAATGCATTTTATCAATATTTTAATTAAATACTTTAATTAATTCTTGACGTTATTAAATCTATATAACTTATCCGCTAGATGGCGCTGTAGTGTATCAACTTCTGTATTGTTGACCGATCGTCATGAAAATTGGTATTGCTATGTAAAATATAAGTATTTGAATACGGAAAGTATTGTTGCCCAAACCGTCTTTCCAACTTTTGCGTACGTGCCGATGAGGGGCGTCGGTGTCCACGTAAACGTAGAGAAGTTAATTAACTTTATGAGGACGTCCCCATCGGAAAGGGCAGAACAATGTATGGCGGGCCAGCTAGGGGTTGTGCACACGTCAGGTGCAGAGACACTTTCGAAATGAGAGTAAAAGACGAGCAGCATGCAGTTAAATAAGATAAAGTTTGATTTATATCTTTTATTTGATAAAAGTTGTTGCCTATCAACCCATGCCATGCCATATGAAAAGATAAAAAATCATAGGTTGTAATTAGCTTTACTGCATAAGCTTGCAAATTACTTAAGACCTTACGCTGCGAACTTAATCATTAAGTTAATAAGAATTAAGCCTTTTTGATTTTTCAATACTATATTTCTTTGAAACCGCAGTTCTTTCTTCTTGTTCAGATGTAGAACTACGGAGTATATCAGGTCATTTAGTTTGCAAATTTCTAAGCTTTTTAGCTGTGATTTTAAAATTTATATTACATACTAGCTTTTTTAATTTGCAGCATACTACAATATAAATCATCACATATGTTTTTTTTATAATTTAAGAGACATGACTCATACAACAGTACAAAATTTGCAAGTGGATAGTTGATAGCACTAGTGTGTGCTTACCGAGAAATATGAGCGCACTGCGACGTGTATCTCAACATTAAGGGTTCCTTTCGATTTTTTTGGGTACGAAGCTCCAAAAATAGTTTTTTTTTATTACATACAGCCCTGATGATGCATATGTGTTTCTTATTTCAATTATTTTTCATTTCATTCAAAAAACAATTGGCATTTATTACTGCAATGTTTGATGTAATATAATGTAGTACATGTGAAAGAACTTTGTGGTTGTCTTATGACTTCTTAGACAGGCTTACGTACTTAGTAGCTATTAAATAATAAAATCTGATAAAAATGGATTGTACATACAGGTCTTATGTATGCCTATTTTGTTTTAGATTAAAATTTTATGTTTTATTTTAGTATTCATTCCATATATTTTAATTTCAAATTTAAAATTTTTGTTTACTATTATTCCACCCAAAATTTCTTAATTGTAATAAAACATTTTAAATATTTTACATTTTGACATTTAAGTTTTTAAGCAACATATTAAATGACTATTTTTAAATTATTTCAGATCAGTGAAAAACATGCAACCCGTGCCAGGGAAAACATTGAATTTAAAAAGTCTGTGCATCATGAAGATCGTAATGAGAGCGTGCACGGACGAGGACGTGTGCGCCGGCATCGTCAGGGGGGCCTCGGAACAGATCAACTGGGACGCGCTAGGCCCTATGGTCATATCGGCTCTTTGTCTTCAAAATCCCAGATACGACAAGATCCCTGTTCACCTTCTAGATTCCATCATGAACACCTGCGAGGGTTTCATTTACGAAATTTACACTTTCTACTTGGAAATCTTATCCCAGCAGCCTTTAGCTCATATCGTCTCGAAATCGAAATTGTACGAATTGTTACGCTGCATCAAGTTGAAGCAGGACGGAACGATCGATGAGAGTGACTCCCTCATATCTGTGTTGAAATGCGGCTTTCGCATGTCTCTCAAGACGATCCCCTTCCTCGCCAAGTACTGGGTAAACCTGAAGGAGCTGAAGGAGACGCTGAAGACTTATTGCTCAGAGTACGAACTGATGAAAGCGGGGTTGTTCAGCGAAAACGACGTGCTGCAACTGGACTGGCCGACCTGGTACGTCGAGCGCGGGATTAAGAATTACGACACGTCCAAGTTTTGGCCAGACGATCTTTCTCTATCTCTGTTGCGTCACGCGTTTTTGATCAAGGCCGGATCGCAGACGCTTGAATATTTCTACAACGCAATAGAAGAGTCTCAGAGGCAAACGGAATTGGAGCGAATATTTAAAGTTTTAATGTACGAGCAAGAGATACGCTGGAAAGAGTTGGCGTTCATCTTACAAAAACTGGAACCAGACCGTTTGGACGAGTTGGCTCTGTCCCACGAGTATTCCAACCCTCTGTACAAGTTTCTGTTTCTGTCGTGGCGCTACCGCAGGATCGGTGCGGAGTTGTTCCAGCGCCTGGCGCCGCGCATGTGCCCTGCCCACGCGATCATCGTGCTGTATGGGCTACTTGAACATCTCCTCTATTTTAAAAGGCGCTATTTTTTGGGCCACTATTCCGATCTGAGATCAATTTTCATACAAATTTGGAAAAATTCGCCAGATTCATTTAAAATGTTTTTAATGGAATCTGGGGTGTGGATGCGCAATTTTCTATGCAAGCTGTGCGAATTGGAAGATGAAAACATACTGATGTGCGTAGTCGACACCGATTACGGTAGTAAATATAAGCGAGTCGAGATATGCCTTTTTATCGTTTTGGTGATGCTCCATTTAGGGAAAACGTACTACATTGATGATTATGTACTTATTATAGCTGAAAATACTCCGGAAACTTACGACGGAAGAAATTTGTTGAGCTACGATTCCTTATCAGATTTTATTCTTAGAGAAATTGAGATCGGAGACGTCAGCTTACTATTGCTTATGCCCGAATATCTGATGGACCTTAGAGTTCTAAAATGGAATATCGTAACTGATAGGCAATTAATGCTGAAAATTTTTATAAAACATTTTGAGAATGTTAACAACCACAAACTAACAATGTTTTTGCAATGGCTTTTGAATTCGCAAAATACTCTGTATCTATGTATCCAGGTTATGACCGCACGAAGGAACTGGCACCAAAGTATTTATTCGAATTTAATGGCTAATTTGAATTTCGACGCAGCCGTGTCTTTTTTTGAACTGTTGCGCGTGAGCCCATCTAGAAGGTTGGCCGCCAAGAACTGTCTACGTCAAAACATGGTCCTTTTGTACATTATAGTAACCTTTTTATTGAAGAAACAGATCATAAGAAAAGTGGAATGGAGTCAGACTAATAACCTTTTGGACGTGCTTTTTGATAGTCATTTGGATAAGCAGCAATTCATTCAAGAATTTTTGTTGTCAGAAGAAGGAACCGAATTGTTGATGGGTGTGGTAACGGTTAATGCTTGCTATGAACAATATCTGTTTTTAAAATACGAAGCGTATAAAATGTTTAAGGCTTTTAAAAATTTAAAAAGGTTTTGGATCGAGCCGTATTTGCAACCGACACAGATCGTTGTCAAGATGCAAAACTATGGACATCCGAACTTGAAGAGTGGTCTTCCGCTACTGATGGAGAGGTGTTGCGTGCCTCCTGCACGCCATCATTACGATTTAAGAAAAATTATAGATGCCAATTACCGTGTCTTCCTTGCCGTACTCAGTGCCGATTTAGAAGATAGTAGAATACTGAGGTTAATGGACGCCAGACGCACTGTCACCGAAGTCAGCCTGGACGTCGCTCGTTTGGCTCGTATACACGTGGACGTTGTTTTTTGAATTGACTTTGATGGATTTGTGTGAAGTAAGGTATATCCGTATATAATTTACTGAAATGAAGCGATAGTGGGGTACGTACCGATGTACGACTTAAGTGAATACGTGCTAAGTGCGTTATTGTTAAAGTAATAATAAAAATTTTAAAGTATGGTTACGATTCCTATTTCGATGATAACAATGAAATGCATTTCACTTATGAAGTTTTTACATTGGAGTTTAAAATTGTATACTAAATCAATACTTCTATGAACGTATCATGTCATATGAGTTACATTGAAGAATAGAATTAAATAAAGAGTTTTGTATTAAATAAGCTAAAATTTAATTTGATGTAGCCGGACTTTTTTGACCTCACTTTTTTCGTTGAGAGATTAGAGTATAAAAAAATGCATGTTCAAAAATAAATTGTAGTATGTTACCATCTATATATTACATGGCATGTTTAGTAAAGCTGAACTAATCTAAACATCGTTCCAAACATGCTGTTAAAATATACCATTTTATAATTTACGCAAAAAAAAAAAGATTTTATGATCGTGTATATTTACAATTAACTTAATTTGCCATCAACGAATATACTTTTGTATCATCAGAAATGAGCAAATTTAATATCAAGCGAGATATAAGCATTCGTCTCTGTCGGATCGTCAAAGTAAATGGACGCTAAGAGCGACAATGCGCATAAAATTGAAGCGAAGTAAACTGCACCAAAAGCGAGTAGATAATTTTTTGTTGGTTAAGTTAATCAATTTGACCGTCTGCGTCGCGTAAACATGTTGCACAACTGTCAACACGTACGTTGTTGTGTGCCGCCCCTGTTTATAACAATGATATCGCGCTTACCAAGAACCAAGATGGGATCCGATTTCATGTGTAAGTAACGCATTAATACACAAATCATTTCTAAGTAATCATTATTATTGGAGAAAAATGATACGTCTATTTTATGAGTGTCGATAGTAATAGTGGTTATTATCTAATATTTCATCCTACTGTTTCTTCTATTTCCAAGAATATCTGTCGTAATTTAACGTTATAAAGATCATCCCTTGGCGAGATTCCCCAGAGCCACGCTGTAGCGAGGAGTCGCAGCAAGTAAGGAAACATGAATCTCGCGCCTCCGACTGCAAATGTTTATCATATTCGATTGGATAATTTTCGTGATAATTAAAAGATAAAATTCTTACGCTGTTGATTTCATTAATTCTGTAATTATTTTTTCATTACTTCTAATACTGTTTTAACGATATCCTAAGATTGCTTACTTATAGTTTAGTCAACATATTAAAAACGGTGTTATTTCTTGATAAAGGTTCTAAAAATGTGAGCGGTAGCTCATTCGATAGGAATGACCTTCTAAAAAAATGTGTTTTAAGGATTTTACAGCACATAAAAAATTTTAAAAATTACACACAAATTGAAGAAAAAAAAAGGTATTTAGTTTTTTGCTTATATCTCAAAAATTATTAACATTTAAGAAATTAAAAAAAAAAGAAATTTTCAATAAAAAAACCTTCAAATTCCTAGAATTGTATCTCCATTATTTATAATTTTCACTTAACTGTAAAGATAGGGCTCCGCAAGATTCATTTATTGTTTATATCATTTAATCTTATTAAGTATATATTTAAAAGGGCTCCAAGAAATAGAAAAATATGGATTGATTATTTAAACTTTTATGAGAACAGAAGTCCAAAAAAATTTTTTTATTAACAATTGTGTAAATTTTGAAAAATGAAATTAATTTTTTTTCTACGGGATTATACTTCTTGAAGTGTTCGGATGACACCGTAATTTTTTAAAATTTCTAAATTAATATTTAATAGTAAAAAAAATTGATTCTCTAAAGTCGGTTTACGGACGATAAATTTACGTGATAACGTTATAAGAAAATATTAATTATTATCACTGAATTATCATTATTTTGTATCATCTACTAATGATAATCATTTTGTATCATCATTAGAGATACAAAATAATTATCATTATCTTGGAAGACAGATAGATGCATCACAAGCCGGACGTTTAGGCCGATCGTGCCTCTCTATTGCTCGTGCTCGCACGCTCGGCTCGGGTGGAACGCGACAATGAGTCATGCTTTTTTGTGCTTGCAGCCGGCGTTCATCGACTTATAAGACCTTATCACGTCAAACCATTTCTTAGCGCACTCTGTTCAGCGCCGATGCGCCAGTCGGCCGCGCGACGAAACGGTCGTTAATATAAAAATGATAAGTTATAAAATTATACATAATAGAGGTAGAGTTTCAGAACTTTAAGCGTTTTTTATTGGAAATTTCTTTCTGTTTATGTATCTTGTTTTCCAAATTTCTTAGATGTTAATAGTTTTTGAGATATAAGCGAAAAACTAATAACCTTTTTTTCCCTCATTTATTTATAACTTTTGCATTTTTTTATGTGTAGTACAATCCTTAAAAAACATTTTTTAAGAGATTATTTCGAATCGAATGAGCTATCACTCATATTTTTAGGACCTTTATTAAGAATGAACATAGTTTTTAACATGTTGACTAGACTATTGTCCTTGGCGGTGCCAACGACGTGACTCGTTGTAATAACCTTTTATCGATACATTGTTATCAGTCAATTATTAATATAGTACTTATTTTATTTATTCTTAATGAGCTTATTTTTCTGTCACTGTATTAAGTAACGCTTTAGATAACGGTCGTTAAAATTATCTTTGTAAGCAGTAAACTCTAAGTTTGTCATTCGGTTTTAAGCATTGTATTGAAGTGTACTGTAATGAATATTTCTCACATTAATAACGTCCTATTGTATAAGAAATTTATCACAACTTTATTTTAAGTTTTAAAATTTTAATGAGAATAGTTGCTGGCCAACTTCAAATAATTATAGATTCTAAATGGTCATCCAAAACGAAAAATAACTAAATAAACTTAAACATTAATTGATAATCAACATGATGTAAAATTATTTTCAAAAACCTGTTCAACGATACTCTACTTGACATAGTTCATCGATTTTTATTTTTTTTTTTACAATATGGCGTATAGTTGTCATCATATTGATATATTTGTCGTATATTATATCATCCTTAATCTCACAAGGTTAAGACAAATCGACGTAAGAATTGTCAAAATACACCCACGCGTTTGTACTCTAGACCCCCACAAAGGAACAAAGGTACACACCTACGCACGCAAGCACGCACGCACCCGTGTACATGCGTATATGTATAGGCTGATAAACACATTAACATCTTTTGCATCGCGCAGTCGATTAAAAAATAAAATAGATAAAAAGGTGTACTTCGCATTTACTTTAATATGCTAAAAACGGACAGACAGAAACTTAATACTAATGCGTACTGATTTCGGCTGAATGATGTCGGGCGTTACGGTATCTACTTAAAAAGTGATTAAAGATACAAATACACAAACACAATACAATACAAAGTTTGTCAAAATTGTCTGATTACCACGAAATTCCAAAACGTGAATTACTGAGTTTCGACGTATCAAACATAAGCATAGTGATAAAAAGCATTTTTATTGAAAAAATTAAAAATAAAAAGCTCTCAGATCAGCTCGTCTCGGACACACAAACAGCAAGATAAATATTAAATTTTTTATCTTATATTGAGATACTTACGCTCACCGCATCTCCTGGCACATTTGAATTTGTCCAGGTTAAAGTATGTCACGTCATTTGTTCCGCAGACCGGCCTGTATTCTGATGAAGAGGGGCAATCCTGAACGCACTGCCTCTGCGCCGGAGTTTCCGGTGGGCTGTCGAAGACGACTTCTTTAAGTGTGTAAGTGAGCAGCACGAATGGATGACACTACGATTTAGTAGCCATTGTCGAAATCGAGAGTCGAACGCGTCAATACCACGATCCAATTTAGCGATGTGTGTTAAGAGCATATCCATGCTTTGAAAGACAACAGTCGTTAAACCGAGCAAAAAATTTAGGGTTGTTCTACAATACTTTTGTTTGTTTTCTCGAGAACACTCGTCTCACAGAAACTGCTCAACAAATTGCGCTGTTCCTGCGCGGTGGAGTGTGATGACCATCGGCCGCCGGACTGATATATGACACAGAATGTCAAGCGATAGTAAAATATTGTTTTGTTAATAATATAATACGTAAAATAACTTTTTTCAAAAGTTTAAAAAGCTGAAATCGTTTTGTATATTTATAATTTGCCTGCCTGAACAACTATTGAAAATACATATAAATACATGAATGTCATATTACAAACTGCTGCATGCAGCATTCATATTCAAATATAAAGTTGCTAGCTGGATACAAGTCTTGATCTTATATTTGTTAAATGTAATTGTATAACAGTGCTAGAAAACCGCAAATTGAAAACGACAGGGTCTATGTAATATTAAGTCCAGTTTTAGGAGTAAATATGGAAAGTAAAATAGGATGTGATCACATATTAGTAATTCGTATAATTTGTAAAATAAACTATTGCTCATTTCGTATAAAGGCAGACAGACACCACAAATCTCCATTTAGTGTTGTCCATTAACCATAAATATGTACGCGAGAGAGAAACTGTGAGTTTTGTAAAATTGAATAAATGAAAAGTTGTAGCTATCACGTCACTTAATTAATTAGTAAACATGTTTTGACTTACGCGTCTTCGAAAACAACTGTGTCTTCAGGAATCATCGTTGTCGGTACAATGACAGGTTTTCCTAAAATCAAATGAGGTCCATCACCTTCTTGGCTTTGGTCGTCCTGTTGCGTGTAAGATTGTTGATCATTCGCAAGTCGCTCTTTACTTAGTGAATGATTTGGATCTTGAAATTGACTTTGTTGGTTCATAGCTTGATCAAGAGTAAAAGGTTGGGTTTTATTTTTAGAACGTCCTTGATCATTTGGGGAATGTTTTTGGTGTTGGATGTAGCTTTGATTCTGAGAACGTCCACGTAGAAATTCGTGCTGACTCCCGAACTGACTTTCTTGACTTGGATAGTTGTTCGACGGGCTTCGAGGGTTTTGTGATTGACTTAGAAGCAACTTTTGATTGTGGATATCACCACTTAGTCGTTTATGCGGTTCCTTAGAATTAAATAGCATTATATTTGGTGTTTGTCTCGGATTAAGGTGATCTTGTTCTTGAATTTCAAGTCTTCGAGTTGGTATAAGACCCTTGCTAGTTTGTTGGGAAGATACAGGGTTTAACTTGGTTCCTTGGATTGATTTTGGTCTGAAAACACCGTTGTTTAACGGTTGCTGTGGATTTATAAACATTATTTTAGTAGAACCTAACGTGAGAGTCTACTAAAAATTATTAATTTGCAGAGTAGAATATTGTTCAATATGCAATGAAGGAAATGTGAATTAAATTTGCTATTTATAGGATTGGATTTGAAAATGAAACGATATTGGATTCAGATAAATAAATGTATTACCACTAATATCAATACGATTATTTAGAATTATCCGTAATATATATAACTATATAAAATGTGGACGATTTTTTTGTACGAGTATCAGTTAAAAACTTCTGAACATTTTTGTATGAGGCATTGAGTATTCTATACGAAAGCATTTCCAGGTGGTTTAATTTATTTTTGAGTTATTCACCATTTTTATATTTACTTTAACGGCCCACAATGCCAAGCGAAGCGCGGGCGAGTTAATTTTAAATGAACACAAAAAAGTTATAGCTTATGAAATAACGATGTATGAATATGTACATACATATAACTTATTTATAATATAGAATTAAAAATTATTTTTTTTATTTAACTTTATGGCACAAGATATATCCGAATGATAATTTTCGTAGAGGATTTGCTGTGAAAAACTATTAAATACGTGACAAAGTAAAAAAGTTAGTATTAAAAATCGAATTAATGTAAAATAAAAATATTTTTATATCATTTGTCGAATGTCATCGTCTAAAGTGATTTCACAGTAAAATTTGACAATATTAGGAGGATAGCTGTTGTAGTTGGAGCTGGATTAAGTAAAAAGGAGGAATAACACAAACTATAATTTTAAAGGAATTGGTAGTAGAATGTCCTTGATAGTAAGCTATCTAAGAAGTATTAAAAAATGAATTGGGAAATAATGGAAGCTTACTGTCCACTTTGTTTTATTGTCAAGTATTTGGATTTTATAAAAAAGGATTTTGAAAATTAAATTCGGATCGTGTGTAAGGCAGTGGGAAAAATATTCTTATATCAATAAATAATAATCATCGTGAGTTAAATATGTAATATATATATATATATATGTGTGTGTGTATATATATGTATGTATACATCTTCCATTATCTCACGAAATGGCGTAATC
Source organism: Eumeta japonica (assembly GCA_005406025.1). Lineage (NCBI taxonomy): Eukaryota > Metazoa > Arthropoda > Insecta > Lepidoptera > Psychidae > Eumeta > Eumeta japonica. The sequence goes on along the minus strand of BGZK01000625.1, from coordinate 310,577 downwards.
CCTAATTTGACGATTTCGAGTTGAGACCAAAAATTGTAACGAAATAAGCGAATCTAACTTCTCACAAAGTGGCGTAAACATTCTCCATCTCTAAGAATTAAAAACGACAAAAGGAATGACGGGTGCAATCCTATATGTGTGTGTGTGTGTGTGTGTGTGTGTGTGTGTGTATCTAAAGTCTAACACGTGCAGGTTTAAGTCTAATTTTATTGAATGTCCGTAAGAACTGCTCTTTACAAGAAAACTACGACAAGCATCGCAGAAAAAGAAAAACTTGGCGGGCGATGAAATTCTTCTGAAGCAGCGACGAGGGGAATTAAAATAAAAAAAGCTATTACAGACCACATTAAACAGTTCATTGTGTGGAATCGTATTATTGCAGACAAAAAAGCTCTAGGGAGTATTAACATTCAGCCATGTATTTGCTAACGATTTACGGTATGTACCAACACGAGCACGGTAATCGGAATTACAAACAAGTTTACCAACTTATCATCGTATATTTAAAACTGTGAATTTGTCACTTTTACGACCAAAGAAAGGCCAGCGTTCATTGTGTATGACATTTTATCATGGAGATGTTACATTCAAATAAACACTGAAATAAAGATTTAATACTCACATAAAATCTAAAGAGAAAGTAAGATAACTTAAAACTGAGTTAAAAGAAAAATCTATTAAAAATCAATATTTCCTGGTTGCTGTGTTTGGTTTACAGCAAATTATTAATCTGCCAATACTAAAGGAGAGTGCATTATTTTATAAAAGGAGATTGTCTGTGTACAGCCTTACTGTTTACGATCTTGGTAAGAAATAAGTATTTTGTTACACCTGGTACGAAGGTGAAAGTAGACGGGGCTCATCCTAAACACCGACTACAGTGTACAAAACACTTAAAACAACGTATAATGAAAAAGGGGTAAAATAAATCGCGTTTTATTTCGATGCTTGTGCCGGTCAAAATTACAAGTCAATCATTCCAGCAATGTTCATTTATTTTTTGAGTAACTCTAAACATATTCAAACAACTTCACTTCATTGATTTTGAAACAAATAACGGCTAAAATGAGGGAGATTCGGCACACAGTGCTATAACTCATGCGACATCCACGAATGGAGTTGTTTTAGTCCCAACTCCATTACATCCTGTATTCAGACTTGCGAGAAGAAAGTAACCGTACAATGTGTGTCCGTTGTCTTATTCAGAATTTTTCCGATTTCAAGAAGTCGTCCACAGACTTGAGGATCGTATCTGTTAGAAGAAACGGACGTAGCGATAATGTCAATTGGCCATGAATGGTAGAAGTGAAATTGAGTAAAGAAGACCTAACAAGATTTTTTTTTTTTAAAACTGTCACCTTGATGAATGCTACCAGGTAATGCTTTTAAAACGGCAGATTAATGAAATTGCTTTGATTCCATTAAGTTTAACTGAAAGTGAAATATTTAAAGCTAAACATGAAGATCTTTTACTATTGTGTGATGGATCTACACCGATCATTAGGATGATTTAATATCAACTATATTGTAAATCTTTAAAATCTGAAAAAAAATAATAAATTCCTAAATATATACGTAATTTTTTACGCTTTTGTATTTTATTTAAGCTGCTATCAAAAATCTACATTTTTAGAATTGTTTAACTCTAAAAAAATTCTTTTCGTTATAAAAACCCTTTTTTTTTAATTATGTGGTAATTTTATTATTCCATTTTGAAAATGGGCTCAAGCTATAATTTTGAGAATGTAATTTAAATAAAAATCTCACGAACAGGCGCGTAAGTTTAATTTTTTTTATTGAATTAATTTTTAATTTTTCTAATCAATAACATACATGAAATTATATAGAAGGATACGAATAATAAATTCTTTAAAAAGGAAAAACTAATTTATTTTTAATTTAGTAGAAAATCAGCCAGGAAATACAACACAAACTTTATTTTTGCTGTCCTGTAAAATGTGTAGGAAACTCTTACACATTTTACATTTTTATTTATTTTACATTATTAATTTTTTATAGCACCTTTAGGGAGCAAGTTCTATTTATATTTGTACAATGTTTTTTTTAAATTAATTTTTTCACATTTCAAATTATAGTGCTTTGTAAATACCTGTTGTGATTTTGGATCCGAGATTGGATTTAGAAATAATAAGCCCAGTAATCTATCTAGTTCTGGTAGGTCGAATCTTGTGTTAAGACTTGGGACACCTGTTGGATTCTTCAGGATCGCAGCCGGCATTCTGGCAGTCTTTGACAGTATGACAGCAACGAACACTGGAAGACAGAATTACGTAAGACTCTATACTCAGTTTGGAAAAGTGTGTATGAGCGCATATTACCCTAGCTTTTGCGGACGATTTCGCCAAGTGGATCTAAACTCATTGGATGTTACGGATCGATTACCAACCGAAAAAAACATTATTTAAAACTAAAAATATAGTTATTTCGTAGGTAATGAAATCACACTTTGAAACACGTTATTAATTAATTCTTTTCGACTTTATTTATTCGACTACACTACATCTCTGCGGTACCACGAAAATACATTTTAGTGATCCCATTTCATTTGTTAATGCACTTGTCGTTAAGAAATAAAAGAATGACTCGATGCTCCAAGTTACGAATTTCCAATTTATGAATCGATTTACGTAACTGAGTATGGAACATTGCACCTTATTAAAACGAATGTCCCGCGTACCTCCATTCAGAAATATATTTCTAATTGACCTACATGAACGTTCTCTTTATCTCTTTAAGTCTATGTTCGTTGTGGTGTGTGAAGTCGTTAACTCACACAACTCCTCTGCACTCTCCGTTGTAGCAGCAATTTTGCCGACTTTCCATACGTTAGTTAGGGTTATATAACCACATGAGTGTCCTTTCGTCAAAGTTCGATTGTTGTGCCAGTCAGTCGTAGTGAGTTTTCACTGCCTTACTACTCGCTTTCGCGAACAAGATGATGAATATCACCGATCCGTTTTCTGAGAAAATTTCCGTAGTTAGTCAATCATTTTTGTAAGTCCGAGGGAATCCCCATCAGAATCTTAGAAGAACCAGCAGACCTGGTGTACGTATTATCTTCTGGGCGACGATCATGAGATCCGGACTCGTTTTTGTACTTTAATCTACTATTGTTCTGTAATAGATCAAACAAGGGTATTCGTACCGATCCCAAACCTCCTAGTGGTTTTAAATCTTTTTCGTTAAATGCATTTTCAAAATGCAATTGAATCGCTCCACCATGCTATTTGTGAATGATATGACGACGTTTTTGTCCTATGGGTACTCAGAATTCGGAAAGTTTGTTGGAAAATTGGGATTAAAAAATTTGTTCGCTGGTTCATTCGTCCTTTCCTGATCGATGCTAATTTTTATTGAGATTGTGTATAGATAAGATGCCTTATCGAGAAATTTCTCAGACACAATCACTGCCTCCTGATTTGATATAGCGAATACGAGGGCTGCTATTTATATATCCGGAATTGGTCACATATAGAACAATATTCAAAAAAATTTGGTTGCCTGTAAAGTCGGTATACGGGCGAAAGTTTTACGTGACAACGACTTTGAATGGTAAAATCATTTTAATGTGAATATTCATTCGTATAGTAGGAAGAAGGATGAAATAATAGTAACAATTTAAAACATTTATTTATACAAAGAATTATATTTAAAACATTAATTTATACAAAGAATCTCGCACTGAATTTCATATTAACAAAATTTTATTTTTACCTTTACACATACATACGTATTTATATACAAATATACATACAATAACTTGCAATACATTTGCAAGCTATGCACTAATTCTCTAGTGCTGCGCGCGCGGCAGACCGATCATAGTTGAGTGGGAGAGAGACGCAAGGCATTCGGCGGGCCTCTCTCTCGTTCGGTGACTCATCGTTACGTTACCGAGCGTTACACTTTTTCATAAGTGACTCCCAGCCGCAACCTAATTTAAGACGTTGTCACGTCAAAAGTAATTACAACATTTAGAAATGGAACTTCTCGGCTGTAGAATGCAGTTTGTTTCATATCACTGTCAATAGTTTTATCATTTTAGCGTCCTTTTGAAAATTGCGTGTCTTTATCACCATGGATTTAACTCGTGAAAACTTTCGTGCGAGGATCTTTTACGATTTTCGGCATGAACTAGTTCAAAAGCAGTACATCGATTAACTCACTTCGACTTCTCTGGATGAAGCGCCATCGAAAACCACTGTGTATCACTGGTTTAGTGAGTTTGATCGTGGGCGGTCTGTGCTCACGAACGAATTTAAAGAAGGTTCAGTTATTGTGCCACAAAATATCAATGCTGTACGGGAACTAATAATGTAAGATCGTCATGTCACATATTGCGAGATAAAGGCGTCCCTGGGTATAAGTATGACGAGCATGCATAAGATATTAAACAAAATTCGGCTGTAAAAAAATTCGTTTGTATTGGATTCTGGTGCAAATAAAAATGATAAAAAAGTACAATCTTGGTGCGTCAAAAGCTGTTTGTAATATCCGTACGGGTGATGAATCGTGAATCTATGCGTATGACCCTTAAACTAAACAGACAAGGATGTGGGTGTTCCAAGATAAACCGAACGTAACAAAAGTGATTCGTGCCAAAAGCACTTTGAAGCAAATGGTTGCCTGTTTTTTGATATAAATGGACATGTGGTTACAATGCCGCTAGAGAACCGTAAAACGGATAATTCGGAGTGGTACACGAGGATTTGTTTGCCAGAAATATTTGAAGAAATAAGAAAGAACAACCGACCACGCAGAATCATTCTTCATTATGACAATGCTAGCTGTCACACAACGACCGAAACAATTAGATTTTTGAAAGGTCAAAAGGTCAAATTGACTTGTCATTCGCCGTACAGCTCCGATTTGGCACCCAACGATTTCTATTAATTCGTAAGCGTGAAGAATAAATTACGTGGTAAACGTTTTACTAGCAACGAAGAAGCTGTTGATGCGTTCAAAATGCACGCTTTGGAGATACCTCATTCAGAATGGAAAAAGTGCTATAAAAAATAGTTTCAGCGTATGTACAACTGCATCTATCATCATGACGAATATTTTGAAAAGCAATAAAACCATACCAAGTTATAGATGTTTGTTTCTTTTTGATATATCGGGCACATAAGTAGCAGCCTTCGTGCCTCCGGCCACTTCATGAAGACTATGACAACAAGAGAATACTTGTTCTCATTATCAGTAACTGAAAATGGTAAGGCAATATTCACAACTGTTTGTTCCATGTTGCACCCTCACTGTATAACTCCAGTGGTGTCTCGCCCCTAGGCAGGGTCCTTCCAGAAATGCACAGTTTGTACATTTTACGCACCACATTCTCGCGTAAATAGAAAATCGAAAGAGGAAAAGGTTAAATTTTGCTTTTATATATTGCTTATGCTTATTTTTTCGAGAGATATGATTGATCGAAATATTCGTTTAGTAAAAAAACTGTAGATTCATCGATTTGCTACTGGTAGAAATCATTTAATAAGTATTTAAAAAATAATAATAAGGCAATTATATTTCATAATCAATTTTAGGGACCCATTGCCAAAAAAGTGCCGAAGGGATCTTATTACTTACGAAGCCTACACCATCTGTCCATCCGCTCATCCGTCGGTTTGTACATCCTAACTTTAAAGGCTGTATTGTGTGAACCGTAATAGGCGGCCGGTTATAATTTTTGTAATTATGTGTTATTATAGCGCATATCTTACAAACAATAAAAATTAAGCCAGATTTGTATACAAGAAATATGTAATGGAACCCTTATTAGATCACTCGTATGTTTGTCTGTTCGTCTGTCACAGCAAATTTTCTCTGAATATACTAGACCGATGGAAATTTGGTAAATATATGTACGATTGTGACCCAAATACGGACGCGTAACGTAAAGAAATGAATTTTTAATGTGAGGGTTATTGATGGGGTGGGGTAAATCAGAAAATAAAAACCAAGTTTTTCTAACTGTACTATGTGACATTTTAAATAAAAGTGTTTTTTGTGAGGGGCTCGAACACATCCTTTTTTATAACCTAAAGTTAATAGTGTTAATGTCATTTAAGAAAATGATTCTATACTTGTACTTTAACGGAAAAATAAGAAGCCTGTAGGTAGTTTGCTTCGTTTAGATTCGTTTCTATGTTCAATACAATATAAACTGAACCCAAGCACGTGAGTGCATAGTGCGTATGTATCAGTTTGTCGAGGATTTTATTTTTTACTTCTTTTCAATATCCAGTAATAACTGACACTTGCTGAGTATATGTGTTATCGCGTGTATTATTGCGATAAACAAAATATGCTTGTAACTTGAGGATGAATTTAATGTTAGGTAGATTTACAAAACTTATTGATTAAGATTGATCCATATCGGGTAAACCGAGCGACTGTAGTCACAGCGCGGGTGCGCCGGCCCGCACCCCGCGCGGCCGTACATCCCCGCAGTTCATCGCCGCTGTTAATTGATTGCGTTAACATTCTCCCGGGCGTTGTAAGCGATTAGCTTTCATAGCAATCCGAAGAAAACAGATGACACAGCTTGTTGATGGGTCTTCGTACTATTTTCCCTTAAGATTTTCACGTCTATAACTCTGCTTATGTTATCCCGACCTGGGTATAAGCCACAGACGCGTTTTAATCTCCATTGTAAAGTAGGAATATTGTCTTCCTTTATAATCACCATATCTCTATGGTGATTTCACGTTCTTGGGTACGCCATTTCGTACGTTCTTGGAGCTTTGCAACAAACTTTCGGCGCCATCGCTCCCAAAATTTTTGACGTATTTTCTCGATTAACTCGTACATCATAATTCTGGAAAATGTTACAGGTAGAGACGGCACCGACATCGGAGGCCACCCTATAAGAAAGTGACCTGCAGTTAGGGTAGTTCGTAGTTCAGTAAATCAGTAGGTTCGGATAAGAAAAGGGAAAATGGACGTGAGTTAAGGATCGCCTCTATTTGAGTAAATAATGTTTCTAGTTCTTCAAACGTCAGAGAAGAATTGCGAGCTATTCGTTTTAAACGAAACTTAGCTGATTCGATACCAGCCTCCCATATACCTCCAAAACGTGGAGCATATGCAGGACTAAAATAAAATTTGATGCCTTCATTAGCGGAAATTTCAAGTATAGACTGGCGACTGGACCGCAAAACTCTACCCAATTCATTGCTTACGCCTACTAGATGTTTTCCATGGTCACAAAGTATTTCATAGGGCTTACCTCTTCTTGAAGCAAACGTGTGTAGAACCAGTAAGAATGCTTGGGCACTGAGATCGCTTACAAGTTCAAGATGACCCGCCTTGAGAGTAAGACCAACGAATAAGCACAAGTATGACTTATACGATTACCCCTGCCCTTTGTACTTGATATTATAAACGGTTAATCGAAATCGACTCCACATGAATGAAATGCAAAAGTATAATTAGTTCTAACTGCAGGTAAGTTGCCAATCAAGGGCTACAAAGTTTTGCCCTTCAAAGAAGTACAAATCACACACTGCCTAGTGAGTGCCCTTTCGTGCAAGATTTCGTCCACCTAGGTCAGAATGCTTCACTAATACTATAAAGAAGTAAATATGGACCTGCATGAAAAAGGCGTAAATGTTCGTATTTCATTATTGACTTGCATAAGTGATGTTTAACATCTAATATTATGAGATATTTTTTGAAAAACTAAGCCTAGAATTTTTGAGACGTTCTCCTATTCTTATAACACTATCAGTATCAATGAATGGATTTAGACATAATAATTTCGATTTTTTATTAATTTCCCTTTAATTTTTTAACATTATTAACTCATCATTTAACGACTCTTGTAGACTAAGCTTAATTAAAACAACAGTCGATCTATTCAATTCTTCACAATTTAAATAATCTTTATATTTAATTTTATTTTTCTATGAATTATTTATAAACAGTACAACATAAGAATAAATTCTTTTTAATCTCAAATAATTACAATCATTCTCAAATGTAATAAATCTAGCAGCAATTTCTGTTTTAAATATAGACAAATGAATGTTAATTTTAAGATCGGCCAAATTAAGTTTGAATGAGAGTCAACGTACCTCGAGGTCACGTCCGCAGGGTTTTCAAAAGTTGGAACATTCATCCAAACAAATCCAGAAGTCAGATTGTTAATTTCGTTGACTCGGTTGCATACAAATGTCCTTAGATCATTAGGTTGCATTTTAACTCGCCCCAGAACTACGGTAGCGTCAGTCCATACATATTTTTTAGAAGTTGTAATATTCATGAACTTTAGAATATAGCCTGTATCCTAATAAGGCCCCACATAACTCTAACCTTGGAATCGCAATAGGTTTTGAAGGTGAGATTCAGGTTTTAGCACATAATAGTTCAACAGTAACATTATTTTTCAAATCAATAGATCTTAAATATATGCAAGCAAAATAAACATCTTTAGATGCATTTAAAAAAAATGCAATTCTATATATTCTGGTTTACATAATACGAGGTACCTTAAAATTTGAAAAATACTCTAGGTTTTTAATAAAAGTTGACCACTTATTTTCAATCTTATTAGATTCTTCATCGTCCCACAAATTTTTCATACCATAATCTTTGAAGTTAAATCTTAACTTTTATAATGCAGGCATACAAAAGTCCTAATGGACCGAATATTTCAGATGTCGTTGAAATTATAGTTCTTTTTGTTGTTAGAGTAGGTAATTGTAAACAAGTTGAAAATTGTAAGTTATCTGCTTTTGGAGACCACTCTAACCCGAACACAGTAGAATCGTTACATAAATCTAGGGAATCTAATATCATATTTTCCCCATTAAATAATTCAGGACGATTCATTCGAAATTTTCTTAAAGGAAAACATGCCGAATTCAGCGTTTGCGTTACTGCCGTAAAAATATAAAAATATGGTTCAGTTAATTTAACGAATTCGATCCAGTTATGAAGTCGTCTACATAGAAGTTTTGGTGTATACATAACATTGCTGGCACGCCAACTCCTGCAGACATTGAGTGTTCGAGTAGGGGGCCGAGGCAGTCCCATACGTCACTGTGTTCACTTGTAAAGTTTTAAGAGACTGTGTCTCTTCATCTCGCCATAACATTAGCTGTAAATTACGTTGAGACTTATCTACCGATACCTGTCTATAAATTTTCTCAATGTCTGCCGTAAGTACAAACATGTAAACACGAAATTGGAATAGAATTGATAATAAATCGCTTTGTACTGCGGGACCAACCACCTGCATATCGTTAAAGGATTTACCAGACATAGTTTTTGTAGATGCATCAAAAACAACTCTAAGCTTCGTAGTTTCACTTTTTTGCTTAATCATGTGGCAATAATGTGGTAGGTAACAGCCGAAATTAGGACGTTTGGTTTCGGACAAGTGACTTAGACTCGCATATTTCTTTACGAAATTAGTGTATTTAGTTTTTAATGTAGAACTTTTATTCAATTTCTTTTCTAAACTTAAGAAGCGTTTCTTCGCTGTAGTATAAGAATCACCTAATTCTTGTCCAGGATTTTCTTTCAACGGTATTGTAACAGAAAACCTACTATCTAACATTATCTATTAATCGTTTAGTATTTGAAATGTAATGAGTTTTATAGTACTGTTCTTCTGCGGATAAAGTATTTTTATTTGAGTGTAATTCTTCAATATTCCAAAATGTTTGTATTGATTCTTGAATATTTTGGCTAAAATTACATTATATTTGGGGTTTACGATAACTGTGTCTTATGGGACCAGATACCAACCATCCTAATATAGAATCCCGTAAGATAGGTCTATTTCTATCTAACTTTATTCTTTGAGTCCCCACGATTTCCCAAAATACATCTGCCCCTAAAAGTATCAAATTCAGAAGGACGATAGTAATTTGCGTCAGCAAGTTTAAACTGACTAGGTATTTTCATTTTATGGGCATCGATTTCTATATTGGATAGACTACCAGTTATCATCGGCACAACTAAACAATCCACTTGAAAGTTAAAACGTTGTGATTTATATTTAGTTTAAATAATTCAGAAATATTTAAAGTGATATTATTAATTCCAGAGATATTACACGGCTTAAATAACTCATTTGTAATTCCCGCCTTTGTTTAAAGGCCTCTGTGATAAAAGAAGACTGATGAAACTGATTACCTGAATCCAATAAGAGACGTGCTTAGTATAAGTTATTATTTTGATGTTTGTATATATCAACTAACGCTGTGCACAATAAAACTTGTCGAATGAAAGGGCTGATAGTGCCACGGAATCAGAATTACTAGATGTAAATTCAATATCAGTGTCAGGTTTAGGTTTGTGCAATAAAGTGTTACGTTTTCGTTTACATATTCGTCATAACCCTTTTAGCCTACACTTAAACGACGGATGACCCTTGCGTAGGTAATTAGTAACATTGAAATAGATAACTTCACTACTTCTATCAACAATTTTCATATTTTTAAATATGTTGCACTCATGTAACCGATGATTTTGATTGCAAATGAGACAAGTAATTTTTGTGGTTTCAGTGAGTGAAAAACGATTTTGAAGATTTATTTTCTGTGTTATTAAATTTATAGTCGGTCTTACGCGAACGATTAAAATGCGCTGTTTCTAAAATATCCGCACGAGTTTTTAAAACCTCTTGAAAGTCATTCGAAGTGGGCATTTGCGAATAAGTACACTTAAGTTCTTCCCATTTTGTACTCGTAGGGGGTCTAACTTCGCCGAGATCATGTTATGATTCGCGTGTCCCGCTCGTCGGTCGGCTCACCCCGCGACTCCAGCGATCTCAGGTGTTTTGAAACGTGGTCCACAACGTAACGTAATAATTTGAAAGATTCTACATGTGTCTGCTCAAATCCGTGACTTTAAACGATTATTGATATGTATATTTTTATTGTTATATCTTTCGCATAAAAGATCCCAAGCGATTTTATAATTTTGAGAGGTAAACTTATGAACTTTATTACTACTGCGGCACTGGCCTGTAACGATGATTTTAAGTAATGAAATTTATAAATATCTGGTATATTTTCATTTTAAATGTATTAGGGATTCAAAAGTGTCTCTATACTGCAGCCATTTCAAATGATTCCAATCGAAAGTGGAAAGACTTATTGTAAGTAATTTAATTGAACATAGAGAGCGTAGATTCGGGTTTGATGTGTCTAAACTCATATTATTTTGAGATTACCTTTGATAACCATCAATAATTTCTTGGGCAATAGATAACAGTGAAAATACTTGAGTTTCCACTGACTCTCTCATTTGTAATTGCTCATTTAAATCTTGTGATGATAACTTAAGTCCAGTTTGCAATTCATTGAAAGACGAAAGCAGCTCTTGATAACTTTTTATACGCATAGATAATTCATTAATTTGCAGAGTTGTTAGTGTTGATAACTCAATTTGTTGTAAAATATTAAATAATCTTTAAATTCCGTTAATCTACCTTTAAATATCACGCTTTTTAACTAATTGAGTTAGTTCTTTTCTTCCCGAGTCCGATTCACTATCATGCATTTTTATGTTGCAATGAATTAGGTAAAACCTATATAAATTATATGTAAGCAAACCCAGTCGCCGTCGTAGCTTGAGAATAAACTCGCTCGCAGATCAAACCGAGCACACAGCTCGCCAGCAAGAACGAGGATAAGCCGCGACGCGCGACGAGTATGCGTGCGACGTCTTCGGTGTGGTCCGACGGCGGGCAGCCGTCTGAATCTGAAATCGGTCGGCAAAATCCGTTGAAAAACCAAGCAACAAAATGTGATGCGAGAGTAGGGGGTACTATTAAAATATGTTTTATGCGAATTCATAAATTTTATTCAATGATTTTTTTATAGTAAAATATAAAAATCACTCTCGCTTATTGTTATTTAATCGTAGGCAGAATAAATAATGATATACCTTAATTTTTCATGTAGGTGTTATACTCGTATAAGTAGGTAGCTTATGTCTTATTCGTTAAGACAAATTGTTATTTTACTAACGGAGTGACATATAAGCAGATTAATATCACTATAGAATACAAATAGCCAAGACTTATATGCTATGTTATTTGATTAATTTTTCAAAGTTATGAAGTTAAATATACCCACAGTAATTTCTCACGCTAACGAGTCGAGTAAGGTAATTAAATACTCAAATAAGGGGCGGAATAGGGACACAAAGAAATAAGTAGGCTACTTCCTCGGGCTGGACCTCCAGAACTCCTCCGCAGGCGCCAACAGGAACAGCAATAGATCCTTCCTCTTCCGCCCTCCGAAACTTTTTTCCAAAAATCATTTTAGCTATTATCGTAAATCGAGCAAGTTCTTCGTATATTGCCAACGGTCGCCAAATGTTATCGCGTGTATTATTGCAATAAATAAAATATGCTTGTAACTTGAGGATGGATCTAATGTTAGGTAGATTTACAAAACTTATTGATTAAGATTGATCCATATCGGGTAAACCGAGCGACTGTAGTCACAGCGAGGGTGCGCCGGCCCGCACCCCTCGCGGCCGTACATCCCCGCAGTTCATCGCCGCTGTTAATTGATGCGTTAACACTTAGTGAGTGTCACTTTATAGTAAACTTTGGTTTATTGCGATTCAATATTAATTTTAAGGACAAATCTCAAAATTGAATATTAGAATACCTTCTATCAGTCGGCTTTAGTTCACATATTTGACAAACATATAAATGGCTGTGACTTAAATACGGACGTGTAATGTAAATAAATGAATTTTAAATGTTACAATGTAAGGGGAGGTAGAATTAGAAAATAAGGTATGACATATATTTTTTGTTACGAGAAATATTGGGTCAGATTAAAAAATGATAGATATTCATCACGCATGGAACCCCTCTTCACAAATTGAACTCGCACTTGTACATGTTCTTTGTTTGTTTTTGCTCTGTTTTAAAAACCGTCATACATACCATCTTCAAACTTAAAATAAACGTAAAACAACTAATAATATAAACTGGCCAAGTGCATATTGGATCATGCTCAATATAGGGTTCCGAAGCCATTATTAAAAATAAATGCACTACAAATGAAAAAAGTACATTGTTTAACGTTTTAGATGTTTTCCGCACATAATAGTTATAAACACTTTAGTCGCCTATTACTAGAAAAACAAGTAGGCGTGTCAACTATTACTATTAAAATAGTGTAAACTAAAGCGCATCAGCAAAAGAGCGTATCTTCACGGTACTTAAGTCCTTTTGTTGAGAAGCGCAGTTTTTCGGCGATAACTCAGACAGTAAACTATACTCGTTCATGTTCATTCAAAATAATTTTCGTTGAAAGTATTTACTAAGGCGTTACCTTGATTATTTATTTCATATTTTTTGGAGACACGGTATAGAAAATAGAGTTGAGGGGGGGGGGGACAATTTCTGTAACTTTCGGAGTGATTATTTCCAAAATTATTCACGTAATTCTCTCTAAGTGTAGTTTAGTACTAGTACAGTGATTAATTGTACACATTAAATAAAAGAGTATCTGAGTTAAAACCGGCCAGAACAATTCAACATCTAAATCCTGCCCTACCCAAGCACATATATATTTAGCGGCCGACGCGCTGGCCCGAGAATAAAACCTGTCGCTTTGGCCGTCACGACTCGCAAATCATTTAATGTATGTTAAATGCATTAAATGAGTTGCGAGAACAAGGAAATTATTTGTTGTTAATAAGAAAATATTTGTATGTGTATGTACACAGGGTATACAAGTATCGGACTAAGCTGTTAATATTATGATTATATTTTGACCGTAAGAGAGAGAGAAGGTCGATCGTGTTGCATTTTCTGCAACGCATCAGCGTACGCCTGCCGGTCACCGCTCCTGATGTCCTCCTCCCATGTCGCCAGTTGGCGACTCGATATAGAGACGGCGCTGCTGTGTATCATTTTATCGAATAAACTTCTCGCAGATGGATACATTTAATTTTAAATATTGATCTTCATTAACTTTCGAAGAGATCGAGAACGGGACCGAGTTTGATATAAGTATTTGGTTCCGTATCCTAACCGACATTACTAACTCATTCCGTCAAAAGGCGGACGCAACTGAGATTATCCTCTAGCTTCAAAAATAATTTGGTAAGCATCGATATATACACAATAGTAATAGAAATACAAGTTCTAGGATATATTACCACATCACATTTTATGCACATAATTTAGTTTATGCGTAAATAATATGCTTACAGACGACTCGAATGCATTGATGTCATCATCCTCTATGCTTGAGGAAAATGTTGTTACAATTTTTTTTTTCTTTTAACCATAAAAATAGTTTTTATTGGCAATTATTTAGGAGAATAGACAACAACAACAACAAATTTTGCATTTTTTTTTAAATGCCAAAGTGAGTTCTTTGTCACACTTATAATGAATCTTCAATTAAAATTAAAATAAATAAAAACATACTAACAGAACATTAAGATCAAAATTTGCTTCAGCATGTTCCCTGTAGATTTTTGTACCAACTATTCTCATAAATATAAAGTCAAACAATCCCACAAACAAAACAATGTAAACAAATACTTCCACGCCCTCTGGCGTCGGTAATACCAATGAGCTAAGTTACAATTCCACTGTATTCATAATCATCTATGGTTACAATAGTGTCGGACATAGAGCAATTCGAAAGGGAATTTAATGGAGGTTAAATACCAATTCAAGAGCTCGTCGATCACTGATATAATGGAGCTGTCGTGGACGGGTCCGCCCACGGCGCGCGGGTTCATTAGCATAGTTGGTTTAAAAAAATGTATTTTTGATAGAACTTTTAATTAACTTGCTGTTTGTGTAGATCAATATCAATTCGTAGAAAACATCGGTGAGTCTACATTTGTTCTTCCTGGAATTAAAACTATGTATACTTATTGTATTAATTTACGTGTATATATACAGTTCCGGAAAGCAAATATCTAAAATGGAAGTAAAGTATGTACTCAGATTTAAACTGAACATTTGTGATTACAAAAAAAATTCACATTTCTGTATATTTTTGAAGTTCTTGAACTTATTTTATAATCTGGCATTTGATATGCTTATTTTTCTTTAGGATTATATTTGTGCTTTACTACAAAATTGTTACACCCAAGTGTATGGGCGGATTTTGTAAAAATTTCCCATAATCTTTAAATAAACAGCCTTGAATAATAATGAGGTATAAAATTTGACTTGTGTTCTTATAATTAGAATCTATCTGGCTTTATGTATTCCGACTGTCTTTCAAAAGTTGTGTTAATATTAACTAAAAAAAAAACTATTTTAAATAATGCATTTAACTTTATATTCATAATTTGTACTTGTATAATATAAGCATCAAAATATTTAATATTACTTTAAAATTCAACTACAACTTCAACGCTTCGACAGCCTTTTAATATGTAGCCATTGCAACCTCGGCGTCTATAAACCTCACAGTTTTTCTTTTATTTTAAAAATAAATAAAATTTACATAGTGCAAGGTCGAGGCTTCAAGGTGGATAAGCCAGTATTTTTATATATAAAGTCTCTAAATAGTTAATTGTTTGTCTGGTGGTATGTGATGAGGCGTTGTTATGTTGGAGGAAAATCTTAATGCGAGCTCGTTTTTTCCCAACTTTTTCCAAAATAAGAGGAAAACAATTATTAGTATATCAGTCTCCAGTGAACTGTTTTTTGTCTTCTGAAACAATTATTGCATAATGACCTGTTATTACAAAAAAAGAGTCCATCATATTTTTTCGACGCTTTGACCTCGTTTTATTTTAGTAAGGAATTCCTCGAAAGGAAACGTTCACAGACTGATTTGTGCTTACGGGATCGTAACAGTAAATCCAGCTTTCGTTACCTATAACTATGTTGTATATAGCGTTTGAGTCACTACCGGAAATTTTTTGCATCATTCCGCGGCACTGTTAATTAGTGCAAACATTTTCCGGACGAGTTTTTGAGCTTCGGTCAAATTATAGAGTATCCACCGAGTACAAAGCTTTTTGTCTGCTATATATTCATGAGCAATTTTGTGCACTTCTCATGCCTATGCGTAAGCTTGTCCGAATCTATTGGTAAGTCACTATTTTCTCAGTCTCTGTCATGAGCCGCATAGCACTGATGTTGTTTTCGGTTGTCGCCATAGAAGGACGTCCCTCATGCTGATCGTCAGTCCAATTTGTGATACCACGTTTGAACTCGTTAAATCAGTTATAATCTGTGACAAGGGATGGAGTTTAATTAATGAAATCAAATTTACAATAAACGATTTTGTGCACTTGTCTTATACCGATGCTTAAGCTTGTTCCAATCTGCTGATAGGCCACTATTTTGTCTGCCTCTATCATAAGCCGCATATAATTAATGTTGTATTCGTTCGTCGCCGTAGAAAAACGTCTCTCACGCAGATCGTTAGTCAGATTATTGGTACCACATGTGTACTAAAACCATGACCAGTGCCATAAAATAGAAATGGAGCTTCATCTTGAAACGCTGACCGAAGCGTGTTTTAATTTACTTGTTGGCTTAAAAGGTAACGAAAGTAATAGAAAATCATTGCACGATAATTTTCTCGCGTTAAATTTGTGTTGATGTCAGACAAACAATTTTGTTTTCGCCGCGAATTTGTAAAAAAATGACAGATGAATGCAATATACGTAATAAAGTTGGTAAGATTTTATTTAAAAATTTAAATATTTTATTTATTTTACAGTTTTAAAGTGGCCAACTAAAAATTTTCAGCGTTACTTACGTAGTCCATGTGAGCAAGCCAATAGGCAGCTTGCGAATGCAACTTCATTTTAAAATTTTTATGTGCTGCACTCCGGTTTTTTACTTTTCTTAATTACTGTTTATTTATTTATTTTTTGCTTTTAATTCACATTTGTATGTGTATGTGCAGGACATTTCAGAGGTTTTAATTTTTGCCTAAAGTTGAGGTCATCAGGTTAATTTAAGTCTTTTTAGATCTAGTGCATAAATGGCCAAGCATACATGCGTCTTAATTCGACTTGAAGCAACGTATGCTAAGTTTTCGACAAAAAATAAGTGCATCATTTAGCATAGTTCTCAATAACATAAATCCGTATTGCCTCAAATTATTTTTAAGTATATGAATTGAATACATTTTATAATCGACTTTTAAAATCCTTTATTTGAATATCCCAGTCACAAGATTTGAAAGGGAAAAAAAATATTAAAACGTTCAATTTGACGCCAAAAGTAACTTTTAAATTTTATTAAATTTTGATGTAGTCAATGACATTTGCGTCGACAAGGCAAATTTGATCACGTGTAATTCAAAACAATTGATTCAGTCGTTGAGAGTTAGAGTGTTTGTCCACGGTCCAATATTTATCGGAATGTCAGATCGTCAAATGTCGGATCGATGTGCTGTAGTAAAGATTTATATGACAGCTTTTCCACGTAATTTCCTGTATTAGACATTCGATAGGTATATTCCGTCGTAACAATTTAGCAAATTAGATAAACGGCTATATAGGACCGATAACGAGTATCTGACCGAAGGATAGTAATGCAAAATAAGTTTGTATTTGTCCACGAGAGGCCAACCGATTCAACACGACATTTTATGTTTGGCAGTCGTGATCACTGTACGCAATATTTAAATACGACAAACCAACTTTAATTAAAATAGAAGAAAATACACCAATCTTGTGGAATAAAACACTTAAAGAATATAAAAATAATACATCGAAAAAAATGCTTAAAAATATTTGTCAGTATTTTGATGTGACATTTGACTCAAATGTCATTAATTCAAATTAAGTAAGTAATTATTAATTTTTCTATTTGATAAACTTAAATCAACATGCACTTTCCATAATATCTAAATATGAAATGGTAACTGCAATCCGGATTGCAGCTGTCGATTTTCAAGACTTAGACTCAGACTTATGTGAAAATATAAAGTCAGACGTATAATAGAGCTGACTTTACCCAATGTACGCGATCCGGGCCAGTTAATCGTTTGGCGCCTATTTATATATCATATTTATATTATTTTTTTAAATTTATTTAGTTCAAACAGTTCCGTTGATTTATGACAAATATGTAATATAAAAATTTAATAGAATGTAGTTATTTCAAGTTTATTCGAGAAAAATCATATATGTAACTATTAACGCGTAGGTATTATCAGATACTAGAGTGTGATAAATTTAAATTTTTGTGATATATGCTAAATAATTCTGAATCACTCAGTAAAATGTTTCCGACAACGTCTTATAATTCGATGGAGCCGGCTACACGCACAAAAAACATGACTCATGCGGCGTTACCTCGCTCTGAGGCGTTCCATTTAAGGCTTGAAGTGCAAGCGAAAGGCGGAACGAGCGACAAAGAGGCATAATTGGCCTCCGCGTTCGACATCTGTCTCTCTCCAACTTGAGTGAGCGATGCGTCCGCGTGGACAGCTGCTATACAATAATACATTTACATGTTTTCGTCAAGTATGAAGTGCAGTGAGAAGTGAATGTGGTGTCAATTATTTATAGCAACGATAATTGCGGCGATAAAGGTAATGATTCTTTCAATATTAAATATATGTTCAGTGATATATTGTCGAATATTCGTGCTTTCATCATTAAAATAAATAGCATCAGTCCGTTAGTGCAGCGATTGTAGGTTATGCTATAATTGACAAAACTATAACAATAAGTTGACAGAACTATTTCACGATGAGTAAAAAATCAATTGCATTACTATTCGATCGAAATAATTATAGAGCGTAACTATGATTTCAAAAAAATGAAATCATTCCATTAGTATTTTCTTATGACATTGTCACGTTCAACTATCGTCAGTAAACCGACTTTACAGACAACCGATTTTTTTTTTAGATTAATAGTCGCAACGCTGTAAAGTTGTTTTTGGTGTTAATTAGAAACAAAGAATAGTGCTCATTTATATACTTTGAATTGTCTCGTTTTTGGGAGACTCGTGAAATACCGTTTTATAGAACTATGCATTGTAGTGAAACAGTAATTGTAATGTACATATTAAAATTCTTTACTCTTAAACTAGAAGAAAAGTGCTTTTTAGTACATCGATCAATGTCAACACTACCATATTGAATTAGAGCCCCGTTGATTATGACGTCGTGGTGACATCTGTCAAACATAACGTGATTGACGGTGATTGCAGATTATAAAAGACTAAAAAGACGATTACGAAATGTATGTAACTAGAATTTTAGCTTTAAAACATGCTTCTTTTAATGCGCGTACTGTTTTTGTGCAGAATGGAAATGTTGATGAAGCCTGTAGGATAGTAAACAGAATTTTAGGAAAAGAAGGAATATTGGAGCAATTTCGTTTGACCCGATATTATGAGAAACCATTTCAGGTGTGCGCGTTATTTAAACATTACTAATTATATATATGGTTTCAGTTACCGTTCAATGAAATTTGTTACTTTATTTTTTATTTTATCTATTGCACTATTAATTTAAAAATTAATAATACAGTGGAATCTCAATAACTCGAACCTCGTTAAGTCGAAATCCTCAGTAAGTCGAAAAAAATTGCCATTCCCTTCCAATAAACCACTAAATACGCGGTATCTCGAATTATTTAGACTTTGTAATTCGAACAAAATGTTATTTCCCTACGAAGTATTGATAATACATATGTATACTCTGTAACTTGAATTTCAAAAAGAAGACTCCGTGAGCTGTAGTTGGTAGAATACAATGAGGTCTTACTTAGATTTCTCTGAAATAATAGCAATAAATTCCAAAATGAATGTTCGGGTTCGGGGGCTTCTAATCTATTGTTTTTGTCTTGTACACGTGCAATGAATAAATAAATTTATGAACTTTCTAAGTAACACAATTGTGAATATTATGTTTGTTGCTTGTCGACACAGTCATATGTATCTCGAAGTTCTTGTTAAGTCGAAAACTCATTAACTCGAATTTTTTTGCATTTCCCTTGACATTAGAGTTATTAAGATTCCACTGTAGTATAATAATAAAGAGAAAAAGGAATAGAAATAGAGATAGCTATACTTTTATATTGATTACTTCTGTTATTTGTACATTAAACATCTAAGTTTACATAAATAAATATACCTAGGTATGTTTCATCAGAAATAATAAGATCGTACACAATATTCACATTACAATATGGTCAAGAAAATAGTATCCATACAACTAGCCTTTTGTTCTAAAATTTCTTTTACTCTATTAAATACTAACTCATATGTCAGCATATTAAAATATTTAATTGCATCATAGATTGAGCTTTTATGGCTGCCTATTCTATTAACATTAAGTAGAAAAATTGTGTAGTATTAATAGAATTTTACAGTACTTTATATTGCAATTGTTATTAACAAAAGTACTTTAAAATCCAATTAATAATGTACAAAGTTTCTACATAAAATTAATAAGATAAGCAGCCATAAAAACTCAATGTATTATGCAATTAAATATTTTAATATGCTGCTAAATGATTTAATTTTAACAATAAAAAATTACTTTGTGCTAATAACAATCTGTATACTATTATAACTCATTTTTTTAAATAAGCTTGTATTGAACAGAAATTTGAGATTTTAAGGTATTGTTAAAAGCACCAAGCACTGGCACTTCAAGCACTGGCAGTGTTGCAGCCAATCTGCAAATTATTTATCTGTTTTGATATCATTATTTAGACATTTTAAGTGAAAAAATAGTTTATTTAGGTTCCATAAATTGACTACTTTTAGGAAATATAATTTGACATGTATGATTTAGGAGTAATTACAGACCCTCCCCTTTGGACTGTTTGCCCAAGCAGTTATACCATAAATAATTTTTCTTATTTTGCAGACTCGTCGGCGTATAAATTATGAAAAATGTAAAAGTATTTATAACGAAGATATGTCACGTAAGATTCAGTTTGTGTTACGCAAAAATCGCCTTGAACCCTATCCAGGATGCCATTAATTTTATAACTATAGATTTGTAAGAAATAGATAATGATTATTAAATTTATTAGATAACATAATAATTTGTTTGATTTAAATATTTTTATTAAACTTTGGTATACCTGCAGTTCATTATGAATAATAATAGTAGTAGTTACTTATAAAGTGAATTCTGTATGAATGGTAAATCCTTACAATATGGTGTACTTGTGTGATATGTTAGAACATATGAATTAAATATAAAGTTAAAATTAAATCTAAACAAACTTAATATTTAAGGTCAACCTTCCATTTTAAATACAGTAGAAACTCGATTATCCGGCCCTCAGTTATACGCATTCGTGATTGTCCGGACTGCCAATTGTGATGAATTTATTCTAACATGAATGTGTCGGAACTTGCATTACTCCCTGCCCGCGCCCCGCTTGATCGCCGCTCAACGTGTGTCGTATTGTTTTAGTTAGTTGGCAACTGTTACTTTGTTGTGACATGTGTCCCACATATAAAATTTAAAAAATGTCAAAGCATAAAAGAGTGATGTTATCGCTTAAGACAAAATAAATATTATTGTTTCGTTAAAAAAAGGAGAAACCGGGTTTTTTGCATATGTACTTTTTCGCTTTTCTTCATACATTCGGTTATCCGGATGCCTAAAGACAATTAGTCCGGTTAATCGAGTTTTTACTGTATTTTATTTCATATTTTTGCAACATCAGCTCTACTATTTCCACCTTTTTTGCAACATTGGCCATATCACTTTTTCAAAGAACCTTTTTAATTTTGATTGAGTAAAATTTATAATATGCTCCAATAGGAATCATGGTAGTGTAATACAATAATAATTATTATAATAATATGACTTCAAAGAATATTGAATCAGAAAGCACAGATTCAAAGCAGGTATATCTTCATGGTATTAAGATTTCCTACATAAAAGGAGTATATGAGACTCGTAGGACTGAGTACTATCAATGCATTTACATGTTTCAAAAAGATTTAGATAAAAGTTAGGTACCTACAGAAATACACAATGTGTTATTTTGTAAAGTATAAATATATGACAAATTACACTAAAAGATAATAATGTCGATTGTAAAAATAAACATGTAAATTACCAGGTAATGTTAATGATAATATTTACAAATTGAGTTTTTATTTTACTGCAACTCACCAAGGTTTTGGAAATATAGTGATGATGCATCAATAACATTTTTTTCTAAACATATAGAAGGTTTTCTATGTTTGTTTTGTATAGATACAAAAAGCAATTTTGAAATGTGTTATCTTTGTTACATATTTTCAAAAATTATTTTTATACATATTTATCTTGATGTAAGGATTTTCGTTAAGGTTATTATTTCTTATTAAAGTTGTTATTATTTCTCTGTAACAAAGTATGTTTTTTAAACTTTTATTTGGAAATACATATTTAAACATATCCTCCAATTTTCTGTATAGTAGTAATTTATGTACTGGTATTAAGTATGAGGTCAAGAACTTCTTAAATTGATTGTAAAATGTAAATAATATTTGCCAAAATCCAAATATTCAATTAATTGTTAATTTTTTTTTGTGTTTTGGCATGTACTGTTTTGCTAGTTTAAAAATCACAAATCAGAAGCGTTTATCTTTTTATGCTGTAGTGCTTTAATTTTTAAACCTGAATTGCAGCTAGCAAAATTTTGTAAAATTGACAAATACCAACCAATTGAACAAGCAGTTTAGCGACCAAACTATTCCCCAAATGACCATATCCACAGTATTGAACAATTAATAGAAAAGTACAAAGAATTTAAATTGTCCAAACAATTCTTCAAGATATCTTCCAAAATTAAGATTGGACAAAGTGCTGTGGATACTCAAAAGACGTTTAACTTATCTATGATTTGCTGATGATATAGCTTTTTTTAGCGAAACTCCTACAGAACTAGAAACGAATACCAACAAAATTAAAATAATGGTCAATAGTATCCAAAATCCATTTAATACAAAAGTAAACATGAAAATAGAATTCAATAAATATATATACCTCGGAAAACTAATACCATTCGACACCAACATGAGAAAGAAGTAGATAGAAAAAATTCAACATGGAAAGAGTTTGGGCACAGAAATAAATCTTAAAAGTAAATTACAGTTTGAAGCTAAAGATCATAATGGATTCATATATCTTGCCCTACTTAAGATATGCATGTCAGTCTTGACTTTCACTAACAGGACAAACCAAAATTTTGTCATGCCAGCATGCCGTGGAAATTTACTATTTACCAGCATTTACTATTAATACTCTTGTTCAATGAGAAGAAAACAAAACTCATTAATTATCGTTGTCTTGTAATGAATTGATTGACACACATAGTAGTCAGGGAAGAAGATAGTAGATATTGTGGACATAACCCCATTTCTTGGTTTTACTTTAGATATTAAGTTACAGTGGAATTTCCATACAATGAAATTGACTAGAAAGCTTAGTTCTGCAGTATATGTAGTCTAAAGAATATGGCAACTTACAAATGAAAGCACTGTGAGATTAGTTTTGGTTCCTATCAGTCTCATGACCTATGGAATTTTATTATTAGGTCATGTAGCCGATATAAACACAATTTTAGTGCTTCACAAGCAGGTTATTCGTGCCATTTATGACTCGAGAGCAACAGCATCTCAGAGCAAAATTGAAAGAAATTAATATTTTAACTGTACCATCATGTATAAAACTTGGTATATGTCAAAAGAAATATAAAATCATCTCAAAAAATGACATTCATAATATTAACACTAGACAAGAATTATATTGCTGTTCCTAAAACCAGATTCAGTAAAGTTACTAAATAATTTAAGGGGCAACATGTCCAATTCTATAATGAGGTCCCAGTTGAAATTCATGTGATTTCATGAATTTAAAACGTTCATTAAAAAAAAGTTATATGATAAGGGCTCTTACGCCGTATCTAAATAAGTAAACAAAAAAAAATTATGGGGTTGAATTGCTCAGCTAAATGGTTATTTGTTTTATTGACTAATTTATCATGTATTTTTGAGTAAAAAAAGTCTCGAGTTTCTTGCCTATTCTCAAGGTGAATCAGCATTTGGAATGGGTGGTAATGTTAATGACTAAAGAATAAAATAATGATGTATTTCAAATGTAATGCTATTACTTAAGAAATAAAGATATTTTTGATTTGATTTAAAGAAATATACTGAAATCTGAAAAAAATGAAATATACATATGCACCGCAACATGTCTTGACATGGAACAGGATGTGGGAAGGTCCCATAGCTAGATACCAAGATAAAAGGTGGATATTACAAACAAAGCCCCATTAGAAAAAGACAAATAGAACAGCAAAGGAAAAGATGGGTCGCCAACATTGTAAAAAGTTGGGAAAAACAATGAGCAACTGCTCAAGACAGATAAAAATGGAAAAAGGTGGGGGAGGCTTTCACCCTATAAGAACTATACATTAAACCATCACTTAGAATGTAACTTATTAATTGTATTGATAAATAAAGTTAATAGATACGACACATGTTTTAGAAATGTATTAGCACATTGTAAATAATTTATCTCAGGAAAAAGGACTGTTGTATTAAAGCTACAGAATTTAATTTTGAATTGTGTTGGACGTTTCGTTTTTTTATGACGTCCTCAGCAACTTAATCTTATAAATTCTGTTGAATTTCCATTAAACTTAAACAACTAATAAGTACTTTCTTTGGCATAGTTTAATGTTTGTTTTTTGAATTACTTTAAAATATAGTTTTAATGTATTCCACAATAATTTGACAATAAAGTTTTATTTTTTATTTAAACTTCATAGAAACTGTTTCTTGCAATTTGTCACCAATGGTTGCTATTAGTAATTCAAAATTACATTCTGAAGTTTTAACTGCAGTATTTTTTTCTGAGATAAATTATTTACATTTAAAACAAGGTACACATGAAAAAACTAGTACATAGTATCATACTGTTTTACTAAATTGAAAATCATAAAATCTGGAGTCTTTGTCATTTCATAATATAGTACCTTAATTTTTAAAGCTGTATTGTAAACTGCAGAATTTCATAATAGAGTGTTGTTAAACTATTTGCATTTATTTATTTACTTATGGAAGCTGTTACCCATCACATAATGGAATTTGTGGTCATTACAGTTAATAACATAAAAGTAAAATAAATTAGAATTAAATTTTAAATTTCATTAATTAAATTGCAAAAGGACAAAAATTTTATTAATTAAAGTACAAAGTAATTAGTTTCAACCATAAAACATCCTTCACTGGACATAAGCCTGTACAGAGGACAAAAGATTTCCCTGATATATGCTCCTGAATCACCTGATTAGGTATTATGGGTAAATTAAAGCAAATAAGACAATTACATAGAAATATTTTCATCCAATTTTAATAAATATGTATGTAGAAAAGTAGACAAGAGTTATACTTATAGCAACTAAAGGTACAATTTGGCATAAAGAGAGAGCTGGGCGCAACGGCGCCATTTTATGTCATTCATCCCACAGACATAGATCCTTTTTTCTGACATAGTAATGGTAGCGCTGGCACCGTCGACAAGTTTTGATACCACATCGATAGCTCAAGCCACCTTGTGGTTTCCCTTTACAGTATTTTAAACCACATGGATACCAGTTAATGCAAATCTGGAAAAAAAATGATTGTGTATGCTATTAATATTTGCAATTTTAAATTAAGTTTAAGAGTAAATTTAAAGAATATGAATAGGAAATGGTAGATATGAAATCATTATAATATTTTAAAGCATGTTTGAATGATGGAAGGATTGTAAAAAAATTAGCATGGACATAGAATACACATAGATGGGTATAGAGTGCAATTTATACAAAAAATCCACTAATAACAATAACCAGTTGTGACAAACAGCAATGCCGAAGAGATCTAGATTGACATCAGGACTGGCATTGAAATCGAGAATAGGACAATTCAACTACGAATCTAAAATTAAATTGGATTCAGAATTTAAATTGAAAATATGATTGTAATTGCAGTAAGAGCTAACAGTGACAACGATTGAAATTAATCAATCTAAAAGGTCAAGGAATTAATTCTATTTCCACACAGGCAAAACTGCAGATAAATTTAAATTATAAAGGAAATATTGAAATTTTAATTTATGCTCAGTAAATAAAGAAGGTAATGGATAATAATTATTTGTAAAACTATCACAAACACAAAAAAAAATCATCACAAACACAAGACTATTCAAGTTATATATTTGTATACTATTAGTATTTCATCCATCATGTCGTTCACAAGAAATTCTGTCTGACAGTCTGTTACAAAGTTCTTATCGCAACTAACTCCCTCCTTATTTAATAAGTCGAGTATGTTGTGATTAGAAGGTCAAGTGTAGGTTGTCTCATTTCTTTTGAATGTTGTTGTTTGTTTGTATTGTTATGTCTATATGCTTTCGAGGCTAGCAATTATTATTAACCCTGTAACTTTTCGGGCCAGATTTTTAAATCCTGTTAACTTTCCTTCTAACACGCAATTTGAATAAAATAAAGCCTATATTGTGCACCAAGTCAAACTCAATCCATTTGTGAAAACTGCATTAAAAATCCATTTCAGAGATGTATGCAGACAGACAAAGACACAGAGCGACAAAAAATTTGAAAATACTTTTTTTCTTATATTATTTTTCTCTTACTGTCCCCTCTCCATCATTCACACAAACATTTAATGTACAGATGCCAATTCCTACTGTTTTATTATAAGTATGAAATAGATTTAAACTGCTTATACATGTTTCTACACTTTAATCACAACTACGAAAATTATTAAAAATTATATAATAAAAATTTTGAGACCAGTTTCACAAAAAATAGGAGAATTGTGTTTCTTACAGGCTGGAAAGAACTGCCTCAAATCAATTCTGAATACTGTAAATTGCACTGTAGAATTTGTACTTTAAAATAATATATTAAATTTGAATTGGTTTTGTAAATTGTTTGAATTTTCTTATAACTTTCAATACTATTTACCTCTATATGACAAATGCAGTCTTTGGATAAATTGCGTTCACCAACGCAGCTTCCAATGTCCACTTTACCATCCAAACTGTTTTCTGCAGCCAGTGCATTCTCTGGAAAAGATGTCACCGCTGAACTAACGGACGCCTCTTCCATACCTAGAATAGGCAAAATAATACAATTGTTGCAGTTATTACGCAGCACTTATATTGATATTTTTCAATTATACCCTAACTAAATCGAATTCTATTCTAATAGTTCAAGACTCCTGCCTACTCTTTGGGTAGTAATAGTAAATCAAGTTTAATTTCCTGTAATAGTTGTAGTAAACAGTATTTGATCATTCATGATTGCAATCACATTTTTTTTGCATTAATTAATTTGAGCATGTTTCTGTTCTGAGGGGAGTGTAGTAGTAATCCAGTGACAATTGTGTTTTTTAACTTTAAATGTTAATACATATTTTTTGGATGTGTCTCACATCAATCCCCAAATGAACTCTATATCATTCTCAGTGATGCAGTTGCAGGTCACCTTTACAAATATCAACATGGAGAGGAACAGAAACCCAACTAGATTTAGATTAAAACATCTTCAGTGCTCAGGTGAGGTGATTACCTCCCAAAAGCATTTTGAAAATGGTAGGAAAATCGCGAGGTGAAAAGAAATTTGAAATAATAAAAAAAATCAACCAAAATCTTTTTTCATTAATTCCATTTCTTCTACAGATAATAAAATAAATTTCAATTTGCAGTAAGACCAAATAGTTTTATTGCAAATTGAAATTTACTCATTTACTTATTGGTAAAGGATAATTTATTGAATGCATTACACCTTACGTTTTTAATAAATATAACATTCAAAATTTATACTTCTATATTGTATAAGTAAGGAGTGCATAGGTTTAGTGTATTCTATGTATGCAATATTCTTTCATTACAAAGGAGTTCGATATACCAATACATCAAAATCTCAGATATAGATATTCCTTCATCATTCTTACCAGGTCTGGCTGGCCATCTAGCTAAGTCTACAGCTCTCAAATACACAGCATCTTTAGCTTCTTGACAATGTTTGGCCCCAGCAGGAGAGAGAAATTTTAATGCGGCGCCTGCCCATGCAGTTGCAGTAAGCTGCCTCCAACCACGTTCTTCTTCTGCAACTCGAACTGTCCCAGGATTTTTCTAGAAATGTTAAAATAAATATTGAAGATCACATGGTGTAGTTGTATTAATTCTAATTTTGTACATCAACTTGTTCTTAAATTAGAAAGCAATGAATTTGATCCCTGATCATTGCATTTTAATATGTCAAATCAAAGCATTTCCTAAAGTAACTTGAGCAGCATATTAAATCCTTGTCAAGTAATCACTATGTTGCAGTCAACAGGTCTTAACAGTTCTGACTGCTCTGGATCAGTACATTTAAGACTTACAGTTCAAATTCTTAGTCTGAAATTGTGAGAGGGTGTGATCCTGGTGGAGTAACAAAAAACCTGACACTGGAAATTAAGTGCTAGAATGTCTGCATTACATCAATGGAATTAACATATACTGCTGGAGTACTTGAATTTTTGATGACTATTGATTTAACATGTATATCAATGTTTTTTTACAGAACTTGTATTTCCACACAACAACTGATGTCTCTGCTTTTGCTTGTCTGTCTGCCAAAATCCTATTGTTAGGAATGGACTGAAATATCAAGGTAAAATTAATACAATATACAAAAGTCTATTACTATAGACTTTTGTATATTGTATAGATAGTACCATAGATATATCAAACATTTAAGCTTGTAAGCTATCATAATAAAAAAAATGTCATATATTTCAATACTTGCAAATTCACTTATTAAAACCTAAGGTGTAGTTCCTGTTCACCTAAAATCATAAAATTTGGCAAAGGCAGTCTGAAAATTGCTAATTTGTAGTTAAATTACATGGAAAGTATTATTTTGCACAAATAAATTGACATTTGGAATTTGTGTATGGACAATGATGTAGACTATTTTCTTAACTACCTTCTCTGAAAATTAATGAGTTTAACAAATTTGAGAAATTGCATATGAATTTAAACAAATCATGACTACATTACAAATTTGTGCCCTCTTGTTTATCAATTAGTAAAATATATATATATATATATATATATATATATATATATATATATATATATATATATATATATATATATCATCATCATCATCATCATCATCATCGCTCAACCTTCAGCCAGTCTGACTGGGACAAGTCCCATACACGAAGGAGCGGGGAGTGTAGGTTCTAGCTTGGATTAGAGTGAAGTAGAGCCAGCGGTATTAGTGCAACCTTTAGCCAGAAACTGGATTCGGGATAGGTAATAGATACTATAGTGTGATATATATATATATAAAGTCTATTACACAATAAATACTTCTGTGAAGGGGCTTAACAGATAAGAAAGGATTTCAGTAATTTCCATGAAAACTTAGACCTTAAAAGAATTTACAGTGGAATCTCAATAACTCGAACCTCATTAAGTCGAAATCCTCAGTAACTCCAAGAAAATTGCCATTACCTTCCAATGAACCCCTAAATACATGGTATTTCGAATTATTTAGACTTTGTAACTTGAACAAAATGTTATTTCCCTATGAAATAATGATAATACATATATTTTATACTCTATAACTCGAATTACAAAAAGGAGACTCCGTAAGTCGTATTTGGTAAAATATAATGACGTCTTACTTGGAATTCCCCGAAATAATAGCAATAAATTCCAAAATGAATGTTCGGGTTCGGGGCTTCTAATCTATTGCTTTTCTCTTGTACACGTGCAATGAATGAATACATTCACTAAACTTTCTAAATAACACAGCTGTGAATGTTATGTTTCTTCTTTGTCGACAGTCATATGTATCTCGAAGTTCTTGTCAAGTGGAAAACTCGTTAATTTGAATTTTTTTGCATTTCCCTTGACATTCGAGTTATTGACATTCCACTGTAATGTCATACCTATTCAAGTATAATTATGAGAGTGAAAATACTATCAAGCAGATATTTTTATTACAAGAGCAAAAAGATGATGAAAAGGTTTTTTTGGGGAGTACATATCGTTATTTACATCTTTTGTACTACTATAATAGAGATCATTTGTGATAGATAATGTATTAATTTCATTGTAATAAAATGTTATCATAGTATCAACTTGTATTATGTTTTTATAAAATATAACTTCGTAACAATTGTTATACTGAATATACATACTGTAACATAATAAAAATGATAACTGCAGAAAATTGGCTGATCTACTTTCATTTCAGGCCATTCGGCAGCTGAAATGGAAGTAGATTTCATTTTATTTTCATATGTAATTCATATGATATATGTAGTTTTCGGATTTTGAAAATTTTAAAATACTGTAATTTCTAAACTAGTTGGCCAATTTGGCTTATATTTGAACTCGACCTTTGTAATTGTCCATGAAACATGTATGTTGAACTTCATTAAATCTCTAAAGAATGTAGACACTATCGTGCTAATAAGCCCCGCATTTATATATGTATGTTATTATATATATGTAATAACATACATATATAAACTTTTGAACCATATGTATTTTTTGACTCAGCTCATCGAGTTAAGTCGGAAAACAGTAAAATTTTTCAAAAGTTGCATCATGAGGACAAATACAATAGATTTTCCACAGTACTGAAGCAAAAGGAGTATACAGAGATCATATCTATATGTGGCGACTTGTAGTCTCTATCTACCCTTTTGGGAATTACAATGTATTTAAAAAAATATGTGTATTTTGTATAGTAATGAGGATAACATCAGTAAGATTTCACTTTTAAACAATAAGACTAGTGTAACTACTATTGTAGAGTGGAACCTAATTTTTTTAACCTAATACTCAAAAAACTTCAATACAACTTCAACCTCAAAAACTTCAAAACTTAAATATCATTTCTAAATAGTTTTGTGAACACGATGCAATATTTTACTTATGCTGTGGTAAATATTAATGTCTACTTGTATTAGAGAGCCATTTAATGCAATGCTGGTACAAGTTTCCTCAAAACTATAATAGAGTGACCATTTACCACGGTCAAGCCATGCAAGACTGAAATCAACCTGTGTATATCACGGGTTCATTTAAGTCTCAAAAGAATTTAATTATGCTTAGATGATCAAAATTTAATTTGCATTTTTCATATATTTCTTTGCAATAATATTTCATTCAGCGATATGAAAAATAAAGTACCTGACGTAATTTAGCCATTGCATCAGGAGCAATGAAATCAGAATGGGCTGCATGTGTCAAAAAACAGATGGTTTGGAACCCAATCTGATTCAATTCCTCTTCACCGGGTATGATTAATTTCATGACTTCCACTTCCTGAAATAAAGTTTTCATTTAACTATTAATGTCCCAGGTATACACCTCTTATTAGTTCAACACATATTAGTTGGACAACTATTAATCCATTATTAATTTGAAATAATAATATTGTGGGTATAAAGGGCTATTAAAAACTCACATATGTACATATTAATTTCTCAGCAAAAACATTTTAGATTCATCGTTGAAAAAATAATCTTACATATAAAACTTAAAAATTGTGATTGAATTTTTAGTTTAAAGTATAAGATTGGAAATACATCATTTGACATAAACTTAAAGAAAAAATGTATTTATTATTATATATCGCCCTATTACATTAGTTTAGTAAAGGTAATAGGATATAATATTAAATGTAATTTATCACTGTTAATAAATAATGTATGGCTTTATAGTAGTAATACCGTGAATTTAATGCTAGTGTTAACTTGAAGCTTGAAGTATTACTTACATTAGCAAAATCAACTAACTGAGATACAAATACACCATCTAAACGCATGAATTCCAAGGTAATTGAATCTTCAGGTACATTAGCAGTTATATTCTCTTGCATAACATCACCACCCTATAAATAATAATTCATCATTAGAAATAACATAATAGTTTGGTATAAAACTGATTATTGGATGGTAAAAGTAGGAAAGTTGGTAAGTATATTTAATTATTAACTTAAATGCTACAGAAATAGGTATTCTATTAATTTTGATCGTTTGAAGTGAAAATATTTATTACTGTGCGCAAGGATGACAGGAATATCACAGCTGACCTGATTCTTTACATTTATAAGAAGTTGAGGATTAACTAAAAGCACGCAGTAATATAATAATATTAACGTTTTCTTCATTTTAATTTCGAAGAAATTAAACCATGCAATCAGTTGGAGTTGATAACAAATGACAATTTGACATATGTCAGTATGTAATAATTATTTGGATGCTAGAATCTCAGAACAATTTATTTGTCTAATAATGATATTCTGTTAGAGAATTTTATTTGATAAATTGATTAATACAATACAGTTTTTATTTACTGTTTTAAAATCAACTCTTCTATGATCCAACAAATAGTAGAGTTGTTCACCCAAATAAAATGTCTTTTAAAGAATCATCTGTCAAAATATTATTGTGCTTATTAGTTGGATTTTCCAATCATTTAGTTTTCTTATCGTCATTTCTTCTTTATTTTTTGATTTTATTTATTTAATATTCTACATTTATAGAGTTACGTTATGCGAATTATGCATTTAGAATGTATTAGAATGTTCACATGTTACCAAAAAATGGGAATGTAAAAACAAAGTGGATTGAAACGATAAAGTAAGTTTGTCAGAAGATGGACCGTATCCTAATTTTCCTAATTTTGGATTTGTGCTCAAAACTTCGAAGGTTTAGAGTATTTTAAACTTTTTGATTTTATTAGGCCATCAACATTGAGTGTGCTTGAAATAATGTTGAAAATAATATCAATATTTACAACTTTAGATACAATCCAAAAAACCCGTTTTTTCAGTAATTTGTGAAAAACACAAACACTAGAGTAAAAATATGTGCCTTAAATAATAACACAAATTACGAACGAGAGTAATAAAAGCTTAGACCATTTTATATAAAATTGCTTACAAAAACGATTTAAAAATTCTGAATCGAAATGTCTTTGAAACTTAAGTCGAGAGAGAGAGATGCAATTATTTTTATAAGAAGATATAGAAAAATTCCTTATCAAGGGCAGCTATTTTCCAAATTTTTAATTTATTCTACTCAATTAGATAAGTATAATAAAATAACGAACTAAAATATATGCTATTCATTTCATGTCAAGAGATCACCGTTCTAATATAAGATAGTAATAGTGTTTCAAAGTCTTAGTGCATCTTTGATTTTTTGAATAATGTTATTTTTATAGTCTTCAAAACACAATGGATCCTAGTCGACTGACAACTGATTTATCGTGTCAAAATAAAAAAAATATATATTCATATTTTTATTTTTTAGTATTTTTTTACTTGTAAGGGAGAATAATTCTTAAGACAAATTATAATATTTTATAATTACATATAAAAATTAAAATTATAGGTATATGACATTATCAACATTTAGGATATTTTTTAACGGACTTCAATAAAAAGGAGGAGGTTCTCAATTCGTTGTAATATACATATATTTCTTCTTTGTTTGTGGACAGATTTGAATGATTTCTTTTGCATTAGGTTAGATAGTTTCATGGTGATCCCATGTTTATTTCATTGGTATTGGACCTTGGAAATACTTACACCAAGAAATTCCTCAAAATCAAATAAGAAATCAATAACGATTGAGGTTTTGTTAAGTTTTACAGTCTCAAAACGAGATGGTTACCTAACTAAGGTCATGGACAGGTTAAACTAGACTGGATATGGTGTAATAAGGCCTACATCTAAATGAACTCCTTAACAATAAACAGCAAGAATATGCAGATTGATTTAAAATGGATTGTATCCTTGTAAATCATACACTAGAAGATAACGAAGCCATGAGGGTTTCCTCTTATGACGGAACTCTTCAAAGGTGAACAACATAGACTTGAAACTTTAAATAAAGACTGTTATGACGATGGATCATAACCTTATGGATGGATCATGACGATGCAGCCGTAAGGGTTTTCATTTATGGTGGAACTACGTAATAATGACATTAATAAATATTAATAATTCGAACAAATGTATATATATTTTTTCAGTAATATAAAATATACATACGTCTACTCTATATCGTTTGTAAGGAGTAAACCTTCAGTTCCGTGTTGCAGCCGACACACACAGTTTTGTATATAACTATATACAGACATTATTGCCTTAAGCCATACGTAAATGTCACAGTAAAAAAGTTGTTTGAATTATGAAATTTGCTTTGCTAGAAAATCTTAAAATAAGAAATAATCAGTCGGTGTCACATAAAGTAACGTAAATTAAAAATATAAAATAAGGAAACCGAAGAATACAAATTTAACAAGATAAAGCTAAACTAATAAAATTAAAAAAATATTTAGTGTAAATGAAAGTATTGAATTCAATTATGAAACTTGATATAAAATCACGTCTGATACATTTTTAGCTGATACCGACTTCGAAAACAAGTAATTATTTAGTTATTTTAGGTAAGAGTATTGAAAGCAGTTTTAATTTTTAATTTTTTTTTGGAACATCTTTTATTAAATATTGTTGCAATAAATAGGCATCCGAAATGGTGACTGATTTCGTCGATTATGGGAAAATGAATATTATATTATTGAAACAACCTCGAGGTGTCTGATTAGCAAAGATTTCCTTGCACGTCACTATTAAATTGCTTGCGTGAGGGTAAAAGTTCATGGGCTTATGGGTTCTACTAACTTCGAATCCGGCAATCTTAAAGTACATTAATCCACAAATCTAACGATTTAAAACACATGAATTCTGAATTTATAACCTTTAAATCCTAAATCAATAAATTTAACATCCATAAGGGATACTAAACCCGAATATCTACAGATGCATAAATCCTAAACTTGTCCCTCAAACCAACTCATATTCTTTTTAAACAAGTTGTTTATTGTATTTGTAGCTGGTAATTCTTATTATATAAATTGTGAATAAATATTTCTTTTTCTTTATTTTAAGTCTACCACTATATTTGACTCAAGTATGAATGTGAATGTAAACTTTACTGCTCTACCTGTTTTCGGTGTGGAAAATGGGGGCTTTCCATTTAAAAAACGTTGAAATAAGTTTGAAGGTCAAGTCCAAAGTCAAATTGAAGCTTACCATTGGATTATTGGTTAAAGTTACTTAAGATATGACGCTTGCCTGCAACATGCACTAACATGCAGTATGCAACCAACCGTTGACCCTAGAATCTGGTCCTCCACTACAAAACTCTATCCAAAGAATTGAATATTGATTAGAGAGGGTTGACAGATATCGAACACCTAAGCAAGGGTTAATTTAATTTTTTATAATTATCTTATTCCGCTAATCGTTATAATATAATTTCTACGTACGTTTTATGCCAACTAGGCACATCCTCAGGAAATTGCTGACAGTCACATCCACCAGGGCGTAAGGAATGTTAAAACAACCGACACAACCTCGATAAGTGAACCGCTGTCATGCAACGCATGCATGCATACATACTTTGTATGAACATGGTTTGCACTCAAACACTTTCGGGGTAGACAGAGAGAACGGGTTCAATAATTATTTTCTGCTTTTAATACAGTACGCACCTATTTATAAAAGCGTGTTCTTCGTTTTTTTAAACTACTAATTCTTACTCATGAACAGACTTATTTCGGAATTATTAAAAAAATGTTTATATAATTAGTAACTATATCCTTTATATATGTATACTTAGTTCATAAATATTGTTTTGGTGCTTTTGGTTTTTATTCCTTTTATTTTACTCCTTTTGTTATTTAATTCATTGTCCATGTACCCGAAGGTTATATAATACCTCGTATTATATATTTCGTACTTCGTATTACGTATTATATATTTCGTACAGAAAAAATATCACAGATATTGTGTTCTATATATACATATAGAGCACAATATCTGTGATTTTTTTTATTTTAAACATTGTTCGTCCATTTTGTGACGTCTATAGGTCTTCGGCGCTAGCAATTATTGATTGCTTTCTAACTTCTAAGGCTAGATCTTCAACCGAGAATCATTTTTTTCCTGACGCCCAATTGAAATTAAATGAAGTCCATATTCTGTTTCAAGCCAAGTTTTATCTACCCGTGAAATCAGCACTAAAATCCGTTTAGTGATTTCATAGATGTGAGCGAACAGGCGGGCAGATATACAAAAAAAAATTTAAAATATTTTTTTATTGCCTTTCTATTGTCTTCCCGTCTTGAATTTTCATACACACCTTCAACGCACAGATACACTGGGTTCTACTCTTTTATTAAGTGGTTTAGGTGAAGGTAAGCGAAGTGAATAATAAAGAAAAAACGAAATGACTTATTCGGTTCTACTTCCTTCCGCCTTAAGTGATACTGCACTTAACGTGCTGTATTCTCGCCTGTAACACTTAATGTGGAATGTTTTAATACAAGAATTTTATAGTTTAATTGACACATACGACACTTCGGTACCTAGACGCTACACGTAAAGGCAGGTCGTTCAAGTTAATAGTGAGTGCATAATACAAGTATTACTTTCACAGCCTACCCTAGAAATAATATTCTGCGTGAGTTCTGTAACTTTAGCTTTAAATGTATGTTTATGTACGCTATAAGCGGTAGTTACTACTTAAAGGGATTTGTTGAAAAGACAAGATATAGATGATGAAATGAGACTAACATTTTGTTTGCCCTACATAGTTAATAAAAATGATCTAACAGTATTCACAATTACTTGTCTACGAAAGAAGTCGTATTATGTTAGGCACCCTATTTACCTATTTAAAAACATGTCCCCACAACCCGTTCACCGGCATGCGCTCGTGTCCCAGCCGAAGCACTATCGCAGCGGGAGCGAGGCGATAAACTTTTCATTTAAATCGAAACATTTCAACTGAAGGTATTTTTTTTTCACTGTTTTTGCTGAGGTTCAAAATATTTGCGATTTGCCCTATCGCTTTTGTACATGCATGATATAAATCGTCTATTATTGATATCTCTATTCACGCTCCGCACTTGGTAAATAATACGTAATATGGTTTCATAAAGACTTTGTTTGTTCTACATAGCTCCAAAAAAATCTTCTTTAACGTAATTTTGAAATAAACTATAAAAATTTCATTGTTTTCTTAAAATGTTTTATTTTAAAAAAGTAAATCGATCATGAGCCATTTAGATTTTCGATTAAGTAGAACTACATGATTATTTCTATAGTATTAAGAGGCCTTTAAACTTTAATGATGTGATCTAAAAATACATAAAACAATGTTTGCTGTTGGCAATATTACGTATTATGTGATAAACTAATGTGAAGACCGAATTTTACAAATTCGTATGGAAAAGTTGTTTTACAACTTGACGAAGACATATTGCTTTTTAGATTTTTTTAGAATATTTGAAATTCATTAGTATGCCTAAAAGGAAGTTTTGGCGTATGCAATATTTAAAACAAATAATAAAAAATTAAACGTGTGGCAGTCGGGGACCGCCGCGGTAAAGCTATTGCATAGCATTTTTTATCAACTTATGCAATTATAATTATTTATTTATGCATTAATTTTTTTCTTTGATTTTAATTCAAGTTTTTCATCACTCTTCATTAATAAATGCACTTTGTTTATTCATATTTAAAACACTTTATACACAAGTTTTACGCGTATTGCTATTCACCAGCAACTGCTATTCACTGTTGTACATAGGTACACCTATGTATACATATATACCTACATGTATACTTACGGGGCACATGCGGTGAGTGTGGCATTATAAAATATGATAGATACCTATACACCTACATACTTTTTCACAAACAGCTGCTTACGTATTCGTCCGATTTCGAAGCAGCTCGTCCCGATCCGTGCGAGATTCGTACAGTCGTACCATATACATACGCGTTAAGCGAACGCTCGGCCGAGCTACATGGTAGGCGGAGTGGGGGGTGTTAGGTTTTATTTTCGTTACAATACCTTAAAAATAAAAGCATTTTATTATTACGTTTGTCACTAAAACGAATAATAATAACATGTATTTCAAAGTCACGTTGCGTTTTTTATGTATAATAAATAAAAACAGTCCAATTATTGTTTTCCAATCTTATAAAAATATATGAATACATGAAATCCAAAAAAAAAAAATTTAAATAATTTTATCTTCGACTGTGTGTGAATATAGTCGATTAATTTATGCCGTAGTGTTTAATAGATTTCGCTGAATCCCGCATTCCACAGCGCCATATCCATAGATGAATATGAATATATAATATATAGAGAGCCATGTCGTTGGACGGGCGTCAGTGCGCCGCTGACTGTGAGAGGGTAAAATGCCGTGACATATGTCATTCTTTTATAATATTTTGCAAGTTATGACTAGAGTACACTAAGCGCTCTAGCGCTAAAAAACAATCTCTAGTAAAATGAAAACGTCAAATCATGGATGTAAGTTGAGCGCTTTTCGCTGCGCCAGTTAGAATCATCATTCAATTGTTTACATGAAATATTTTGTTTAAATAATTAGATTGTTTATGCAATACGTATCTTGATTTATCCATATAAACAAAAATACAATTCTTCTATGCAAGATTATGACTTGAAAAGTTGGTGAACTGATTTGCCTGATTTCTTTTCTTGCCGTATTCGTAATTATTACGAAAAGGTATATATGAAAGCAAATAACTTTTGAATTTTTATGTCTGTCTGTCTGACGGTTTATTCAAAGATACTTCCTTCGGAACAGCTGAACCACTTACGGTACGACTTTCACTTGTATGTAAAAAGCTTGTAAGCCTACCTTAGTGTGCTTATTTAAAGTAAAGAAAAAGAGAAAAAGTGACATTAGCGACACCTTGCTCACAATAGTAAAATAAAATTTACATAAACTAAATATGTGACGCCATCTGTTGGCATGAAAGGTAACTCTTCGCCTGCGCCTAAAAATTCGAGCAAATGACATTTCTGAATGTAATTCTTCAGTTTATTGTTTTTAATTAAAATCTAAGTAATTAAAATAGAATTTGAGTAAAACTGAAAGCGAAAATAACTAAAAATAATTTCATACATTTTAATTCAGTTTATTCGTAAAATCCAGTAATTTCAAAACAGAAAACTCTCAGATCACATCTAGAACATCTGGAGTGACGATTCGAGAATCCCGCCAGTTAAGTATATAAGCAGGCACACCTGGCGCTGCGAGTCAATCTTCTTTCAAACGCTTATAGTAAAATCGAGATATAAAGTGAAAGTAAAAGCTTTATACTGTCAATTGCTGAGTAAATTATTCAATAACGTTCTTTATTGTGATTCTATGAGAGTAATTATTTTTATCATTGAGTAAAGCATCTAAGCAAGTGAATATTTGAGTTGTAAGTGAAACAAATCTCTGTGAGTGAAATACAGATCTGAGGGGCTCCTCCCCGAGGCAGAATCTATTCCTGTGAGTGAGTTTACATCCTGTGGGCTCATCCTCGAGCCAGAATCTATTCCTGTGAGTGAGTTTACATTCTGTGGGGCTCATCCTAGAGCCAGAGTCTATTTCTGTGAGTGAGTTTACATCCTGTGGGGCTCATCCTAGAGCCAGTATCAATCTTTTCTTGAGCAAATCAGCTATTGGTGACTTCTAGACGAGAAACTCACCGTATTCAAGGCCTGGTTTATCTTTTCACCTTGCAGGTAGGGCAAGCTCCCTTGTGGTACACTCTGAGAAAATCACCGTACCCAAGGCTTGGTTTACGGGTTCAACTTGTCTAGCACTTGCAAGTTCCCTTGAATACATTCTAGAAGTCTTCCTGTTTTACTTTTCAGCTTCTTTCAGAGTCTAGTTGGGTTTTAGCTACGAGACATTTCACTGAATCCAGAGAGTATTACAACCACACGCACTTGAGTGTCCAGAGGGTTAACTTCAAGAGAGTATTATTGCTTCCACTGCCTATTTTTGTGATCATAAAGTGGTAATCGTATTTGTGCGTTCAAATCATTAACTTATAACTTTAATTTTGTAAATTGAGTTTGTGATAAATAAATCTAAGAAAACGGACTCTCTACCTCTTATCTTTTAACAGTGCTATTTATTCTGGAATTATTTAGTGTTCCCGTGTAAAAATTGAAAAACACGTAAAATGAAATAATCCATCGGAAGGTGCACCCGAGACCGTGATCAGGAAAAGGACTGGTTTCGACTCCTAATTCGAGATGTAATCGAGGACGAGGAGCGGGATTGGGATCATGATGGAAATACGTCATGAGTTGATATAAAAATTGTAGGAATTCATTTTATGTTCTCACGGGTGAAATTTCGTGTGAAAACTGCGTACAATATATATTATGAAGTTATTGATTGTACTTTAACGTTCAGTAAAAGAATTACTAAGATTCTTACAATTTCAATAATGTTTATTACGAATATATGAATGAAAGGATATACGATACATTTTAGGGCTTAGTGAGAATCAATATGAACTCTTATAGTTATACCGACTTAGATAAACTTTAGAAAGGAGTTAGTGGAAATCAATAACATCATGTATGACACATTTTAAGGGTTTCGTGAGAATTACTGAGAACCCTTCTTGTTTTACCGCTTTCAATATTTAGTGGGAAGTTAGCCGAAAACGAGTGAAAGAATATACGATACATTTCAGGACTCTATGATCATTACTAAGAACCCTCGTAGTGTATTACAATAAAACTTGGTATAAAGATAGCTGAAAATTAATGTAATGAGATATGATAATTTTTTACGGTCCCGTAAGAATTACTAAAAGCCCATATAATATGCATTTCAATGCATTGCATTGCAATGCATATAAAGTGCACTTCAATGAATTTGCTACAAATATACATATTTGAAAACAAATGAAAAGACACGTATATATAAAACACGTTTTAAAGCTTATGTGAAAATTACTACAAACTCATACTCTTACTGACTTTAAATAAAATTATGTATGGAAATAACTAGAAGCTAGTTGAACATGCGGGATAGATATTTTAGACATTCGTGAGTGTCATTAAAAACCCGTATCAATAGCACCCGTTCCAATTTCGTTGAAATTTGGACAAGTTGTTTTTATTAGCACAGAGAAAGCGTTTAGATTGGCTTATGGTTCCGTGGTCAATAAGTACCCTTATAATTTGGGTGATATTAATTAAATTTGGCTTGTAAAATATTGCCAAAGATATTAATATAGCCCACATTATTTTTTGGGGTCCACAGTTATAGATTCAATGAAATTTATAAAAAATTATTATGATTTTAGTATTTTCACTGGCATATTGTGACTGGAATAAACCAAGAGTGAGGGTGTGGCCGAAGGCGCACCACACGCGGTACGAGAGCTGGCGCGAGAGCAGCGATGTGACAGCTACTACTAAATAAACTTTGTTGAGGGGACGGAGCCGCCGGTGAAGGTTCAAAGCAATAGGAAGTATGTTTGGTATATTCTTATGGCTAAATAACTGACCTGATTTATGACATTTTGGAAATATACTCAAGAGTAAGGGTGTGACCGAAGGCGCACCACACGCGCTACGAGAGCTGGCGCCAGAGCAGCGATGGATAGCTACTACTAAATAAACTTTGTTGAGGGGACGGAGCCGCCGGTGAAGGTTCAAAGCAATAGGAAGTATGT
Organism: Eumeta japonica; assembly: GCA_005406025.1. NCBI lineage: Eukaryota > Metazoa > Arthropoda > Insecta > Lepidoptera > Psychidae > Eumeta > Eumeta japonica. The sequence goes on along the minus strand of BGZK01000625.1, from coordinate 268,994 downwards.
TTGGTATATTCTCATGGCTAAATAACTGACTCGATTTATGACATTTTGCAAAGAAATATACTAAGAGTAAGGGTGTGGTCGAAGGCGCACTACACGCGGTACGAGAGCTGGCGCGAGAACAGCGATGTGACAGCTACTACTAAATAAACTTTGTTGAGGGGACGGAGCCGCCGGTGAAGGTTCAAAGCAACAGGAAGTATGTTTGGTATATTCTCATGGCTAAATAACTGACTCGATTTATGACATTTTGCAAAGAAATATACTAAGAGTAAGGGTGTGACCGAAGGCGCACCACACGCGCTACGAGAGCTGGCGCCAGAGCAGCGATGGATAGCTACTACTAAATAAACTTTGTTGAGGGGACGGAGCCGCCGGTGAAGGTTCAAAGCAATAGAAGTATGTTTGGTATATTCTCATGGCTAAATAACTGACTCGATTTATGACATTTTGCAAAGAAATATACTAAGAGTAAGGTGTGACCAGGCGCACCACACGCTACGAGAGCTGCGCGCCAGCAGCGATGGATAGCTACTACTAAATAAACTTTGTTGAGGGACGGAGCCGCCGGTGAAGGTTCAAAGCAATAGGAAGTATGTTTGGTATATTCATGGCTAAATAACTGACTCGATTTATGACATTTTGCAAAGAAATATACTAAGAGGGGGTGGTCGAAGGCGCACCACACGCGCTACGAGAGCTGGCGCGAACAGCGATGTGACAGCTACTACTAAATAAACTTTGTTGAGGGACGGAGCCGCCGGTGAAGGTTCAAAGCAATAGGAAGTATGTTTGGTATATTCTCCGGCTAAATAACTGACCTCGATTTATGACATTTTGCAAAGAAATATACTAAGAGTAAGGGTGCGGTCGAAGGCGCACCACACGCGCTACGAGAGCTGGCGCGAGAACAGCGATGTGACAGCTACTACTAAATAAACTTTGTTGAGGGGACGGAGCCGCCGGTGAAGGTTCAAAGCAATAGGAAGTATGTTTGGTATATTCTCATGGCTAAATAACTGACTCGATTTATGACATTTTGCAAAGAAATATACTAAGAGTAAGGGTGCGGTCGAAGGCGCACTACACGCGGTAATGAGAGCTGGCGCGAGAACAGCGATGTGACAGCTACTACTAAATAAACTTTGTTGAGGGACGGAGCCGCCGGTGAAGGTTCAAAGCAATAGGAAGTATGTTTGGTATATTCTCATGGCTAAATAACTGACCTGATTTATGACATTTTGCAAAGAAATATACTAAGAGTAGGGTGCGGGTCGAAGGCGCACCACACGCGCCGAGCTGGCGCGAGAGCAGCGATGTGACAGCTACTACTAAATAAACTTTGTTGAGGGGACGGAGCCGCCGGTAAAGGTTCAAAGCAATAGGAAGTATGTTTGGTATATTCTCATGGCTAAATAACTGACTCGATTTATGACATTTTGCAAAGAAATATACTAAGAGTGAGGGTGTGGCCGAAGGCGCACCACACGCGGTACGAGAGCTGGCGCGAGAGCAGCGATGTGACAGCTACTACTAAATAAACTTTGTTGAGGGGACGGAGCCGCCGGTAAAGGTTCAAAGCAATAGGAAGTATGTTTGGTATATTCTCATGGCTAAATAACTGACTCGATTTATAACATTTTGCAAAGAGATATAAATAAGAGATTTAAAATCAAACATGTCTATTTTGAAGATGGGCATGTATTGCTTTTTATTACTAGAAATTTTATCTAAAAATTAAGTTTTTGAAAATACAAAAAATAAACCTTCGCCAACGCGATGATTGGAATAAACGTGAGAAACTTAGGCCACGCGCACAACCTGCGGACGGTAACTTTGTTGAACAAAAAATCATTAGAACACTTAGTGATAGTTTTATTAGTTTATATATTTGGATATGTCAGTAACAATATAACAGATCTAAGTTGGTAGTTTTTTTCATATTCACAACGACTAATCTTTTTGACTACATCTAAAATTCTCAAAGTTGCCTTAGACCCACTTTAGTGGAGGTGGCTGTCGATAGAGTCGTAGTACAGATTTTTGTTGAAGCCTGAAACTACGTTCAATAAATTATTTTCCATGCAGCTACTGAAAAAAAAGATTTCCCTGCATGCTACTTCTGCCTGTCTATAATCGATATATTTTTTAAAACGTTTTGATGTTTTAGATTAAATATTAGGCATAAGAGCATGCCAAACCTAAAACTACATTATAAAATGCGAGTTCAACTCGCGTGGAGAGGATTCCCTACGTGACTATTTATCACATTTTTTAAATCTGACCCACATTTGTCCCACATATAATTTATTAATATTATATGCCCTCAAATTTATTCATATGTGAACTCTCAGGTATTTAATTATTTGCAATTTATTCAATTTTCATAAAGAATCACTTGTAAAATAAATTAATTATGCACGCTATCCCAAACTGGCGAAGATAATACACAATAACTGTGTTTATTCACTAGAAAGGAAAAGTTGTTCTAGTCTGACAAAAGATTATTAAAAAAACTACTTCTATCAAATTCGATAGTGTAAGAGATCTTTGATAAAGATAATTTATTAATCAGAAAAAATAAAAGGTGTCTAGCGAATTAGATTTTTAGAGCGATTAATTAAAATAATGATGTTCGATCATCATGTATACCAACTCGACTGAAAGGCATTTTAATGCAATTTCAATTCTTATGCAACTTTTTGTACCTTTATGATGCATAATAATTATTATTTTGATGGAAAGAATTAATTCCTTCCACCTAAACTCTATGGAAACAAAAACGTCATAAGCTCATTTCGATTTATTTACGGCGAAAGGTAATTAATGACAACATTAATTAAATAAACTGCTTTCACAAGTTTGAGTCGACTAGAGAAACTCTCTTTGTGGAGGGCCGGAAGCGCGGGCGGGCCGGGAGCGGGGGGAGGGCGGGCGGCGCCGCGACGGCGCTTCCGGCCCGGCCGCGGGCGCGCGCCGGCGCCCGCGCCGCGAAAGTAACCAGTGCCGGGTTTAGTTTAGCGGTTACAAATTAAACTGAACGAATTTCTTTGCGATGCGGAAAAAGGCGGAGCGGAGGAGCGTTTCCTCGGAGTGACGTCGGCCCTACGCCCCCGCGGCCCGGCGGGGCTTTGAATGCTGAACTCGCGGCGTGTGCGTTCTTCTTTACTTGGTGAACTTAATTTCGTGAATCGATTTGAAAGTCACTACAAATTTTTCGTGGCTAACGTATTACTTATAGCTTCTGCAAATTTTGCACTTTATGTATGCATGACTAATCGACATAAAGTTAGATAGCCGAAAAAAATTCACAAAAACAAAATATAATTTTGTAAGAATCATCTTCGAAAATTGGTCTACTGTAATAATTAATGACTGTGTTATCGAATTTCCATTATTTTTGATTTATTGAATTAACATGAATATAAAAATTTCGGTTGTCGATAAATATTATTATGCTTGCAAGGTTATACTTTTACTTCCTAAAACTTAAGATGCTAAATTTCTAAAACTAAAATGTAAAACTAAGCTCAACCGCAACTTCACAATGAATACTAACCTAAATGAATATGTCATAGAGGACACACCATCAAGAATAACAGCCATTCTTGCCATGGAATGACCCTTCGAATATTAAGTTAACAAACATACAGAAATAGTGAAATAATGTTTATTCTAAGAATAACGCGTGGATAATACATATAGTAAAGATTTTATTTTATAAAGGTAATGGCATAAATCACTAGCAGATAAAGTTTGCAATGAAAATGAATTCGCAGTTAAACGCGATAGAGCTATATTGTGGTCAACTTTGAAAAATTGTGTACATTTTTATATGCTGTATTTATTAATTATTCAGAACAATTATAAGTTGCGCAAGCCCATAGTACTATATATACTAAAGTAGAAGTTATGTCAGTATACTTTTAAGGTTAGAATTACAAAATTTAAGTCTTTTCATTTCAATAGAATAGAAATAATTTCAATTGAATTAAATTTAAGTGCAATAATTTTCACTTATACAAAGACAAATCACGTATACTATTAATTCACATAAACGTTTAGACGTCGGTGGTGCTAACTAATAAGATTTTACTAATAAAAGATCGTTCAAGGAGCACAAAGAAGTTGCACTTATCCTAGAACCAGAATGTCGGTGACGCGGTGACGCGAAGTCATAAGATCCGAAAATTGCCTAACTTGCCCATGAAAGTTTTGTTTCAAAAATTAACGTTAAAAAGAACTTGTAAGAGTTGTTCCACATTCATTAAATTGACTACGTCCATACCAGTATTGCGTCTGAGTAGTGGAGTTGAGACCAATTTCCTATTGTAAAACTGTAATATCGTGAGATCGGGCTCTACGATGAGTTGAGAAGACCTAACACTAAAATTACTTAACACGGTGTTAAGACAAGTCACGTAAAACAAGATGGATAATTACTGTACTCATTATATTTGAAAGATTTAAACGAACCAGTTGTCTGTTTTTTTATAGTTAATACTTTATCTAGCTTTTAGATCTGTCGTCATGAGTTTTTTTCTAGATTGTACTTGCACAAACCAACTCAAAATCATTATAAAATTTTAAGGTAGTTCTAAAGAAACAAGTACGGATTAGACTCTCACACTTCTGTGCAAACTTAATTACATTGCACTTAGATATCATATCTATCTAGTCCGGTCGAGTTTTGCTTTTTTTCGATATCGACATTGGCGTGAAATTGGTTTGAAAATTTCGAATACATTTAGTTTTTCTGTTTTATTAAAAATTTTGAAAAAAAAATTTCAAATCTCCGAGTTTTTAAAAATATTTAAATTATCTAAAGGGATGGTGTAGTATATTATAGTAGGTATAGTAGAACAAAACACGTTCTACCGTAAATCGTCTACACCACGATTCATACTCTAACTATAAACTCAAATTGTAATTGCAAATTAAATTATATAGGTAATTAATTATAAATGAATAATTCTCAGTTTTTTTTTCTTTCCTCACTTGTATATATAGTATATTCGAGGAACAAACGAGCTTGCTAGCTACCAGTGTGTGGGTGGCCATCGCCGCTCACGCACATTCGCAACCCCAGAACAGTCACCGGCGTGTCGCCGGCATCTAAAAAGGGAACAGAACATGTGATAAGTGGGGGTTGATGGAGGTGATGGAAAGCGCAGTGGGCCACCGGAACTGTTATTCGCTGGAAGAGATACAAAAGAGGATGCTCTAACTTCAGGTCTGTATTCTGTGAGAGTAAAGCATCTCACGGGTCAAACCGGCCCTTTTCATGTTGCACCCAATAGTCCACGGTATATACGGATAACGAAATGATCCTAAATGGGTTCCTTTTGAAGTACGATCTCTGGAAATGCTATACATTTTAAAAGCCAGACCATGTCTTATAGCAGTCGTCAACGACGACTCTATTATGCAGAGTTCGAGTCGGGTGCGCTTGTGCCGGTTTCAGAAACTCGCGCCCGGGCCGACCGCACGCGCCGCCCGAGGATCACGCTACAGAAAATTGTATAGAGCGCTGTTGCACTTCCCGGTACTTATTTCCCGCGTGTTTGTGGCGTTCACGCAAACGAAAGTCCAACATTTAGGGAGATAACATGCACTGCGTCAATGACAGCAGCAAAAAAATTTCCCGCCACATTATGGTAAATAATAAATTAAACGAATTTATAATTAGAAAACACCATTAAAGAAAATATATATTAAAATAATAAAAAAAGAATAAAGTTTTTTAATAAAATCAACATATTTTTCTTATTATTTTAAATACATTAATAATTAGAATCTTAAAATATTTATATTATAAATAGAAAATACATTTAGATTTAATAATATATTATTGATTCGAATTCTTTTAGGAATTCTGTCTATTAATTAGTAATAAATATAAATAATTTCAAGTCAATTTTATTAATTTTAACAATAATTAATTATAATAGCATGACGTCACAGTAAATAAAACAATAAATATTCTTTTAAAATATTTTAAAACACATGTTAAATAAATCAATGAAATCAATTCAATAACGAATCAATGTCAAAATATATTTTGGGGACAACAAATTCAATGTTTAATAATAACAAAAAAAAAAAATGGGAAATTTAAATAACAAAACAAATTTTAATTAAAAATGGAAAATATAAGTAATTAAACAAACATTTGATTACAAATGTAATTTATTTATTTATAAAAAACTACGTAAATATTTATAAACATATATGTTCAATTCCTTACTCTCTCATCCGCACGTCTCTGCTGTACGGCATGCTCATCTGTTAATGAACAAACTCTCTACGCTGACGCGTGTATTGACGATTCACATTAAAAAAATGTGATAAAAGTTTGATCCTGCATCTCTCTAAAACTTTATTTCTATAAACCCTAAACAATATAACTCTGATTATTCAGTTTTTATATAAGTTAAAAACTTATTATAAATAAAGTATTGATTTTTTTTGTAAGCATGTATATAAAATGTCCTCTACGAAGCAAAAAGAATAACCACAACCATTCTGTTGATTGATTCCGACCATTATTTTTCTACTTCTTGCTTGATCATCTGTTGGCAGTAGTGATCTGAATTTATAGTTTTGCCTGAGGTAAAAGTTCATAATGAATAATGCTCTTACAATTCCACCATACATATAGCATCGACTTATTGCAAGCTGATCCGGGTTTCGCTATAGTCTGTGGAGCTTGCTTGCTTTTTGATCATGATCTTTTTCTCACGTTCTTGTCGTAGTTAATTCATTTTTCACCATCAGTGATCAATCTTTTCAAAAACGGTTCGGTTTCATTACGTTTCAAAAGAGAAACACAAACGAGTGCACGATACATTAGATTTCTTTCAGTGTGCTCGTGTGGGACCCAAGTATCGAGCTTTTTGGTATATCTAGCTATTTTGAAATGGTTCAGAACTATTTTGTGGTCAATCCCCAACTCTTCAGCTCTGTCGTGAGAACTAATATGCCGGTCTTGCTTTATTTTTTCCAAAATGACATCGACTTACCCGTAACAGGTCGACCAGTGCGAGGTTTATCTTTGATTTCTAAATTACCTGACTGATAACGCTGGAGCCAGTTTCGTGCTGCTCTCACCGACATTGCATCAGGTCCACAGTGCCACATTTTTTTTGTGGTTTCTCCCTTTTTTTGTAAGAAAACTTCAAAAACATATCGAATTTCTATTTTAGATTCACTCATTTTGGTGGAAAGAAAAACAATAGAAAAATTGCAGGACACGGTTTTAACTTTTTTTTTTTTTATAACGCTATCTTTTAAATGGTATCAAAACTAACTAGTTACAAACAGCGAAACCGAAGAAATTTTAATGCAGCTTTTTATTAATAAAACATGGAAATACTTTTATCAGACCCAATAAAAAGTTTGCATAAATTTTCTCTTTTATAGTTCTCATAGACATGAAAAAGTAAACTCGATTCTAGCCAAACAATTATCTATGGTTATTTCGAGAGTAAACTGTAAACTCTTAACGCTAACAAATTAATGTGCGCTTCTCTGGCTCTCTAAAAAAAAACGCAAAACATTTTTTTTTACATTATAACATAAATCTCCCACTCGTCAAAAACAAGTAAAAAACAGTCCCGGTGCGTTTTGATGCGTGTTTTCGCGGCCCTAATTATATTTTTCTCTCATTAAAGTGAAGTTGTTTTATGAAGTTTATCCGAGTGTGGGGTAAACATTAATCACGGTCGAATTGGACGGAAAAAGGACTAAAACAGAGAAGAAATATAAATCTGGGGGCGGTGTCGCGTAAAATTTGGTGGCTTGCGCTGCGCAGTGTCCGTTGGTTTGTCTGCGATTGGCTAGTTTTGACATAAAAATGACCAATTAAGAAGAGTTACTAGGATTAACAGGACCGACAAACTACAAATATTGTTAATTGAAAAATAGTCTTCAACGTTGAGCGGCATCAACTTTGAATTATGCTCACGAATTCTTATGAGGATGTCATTTTCCTAATCACTAAAACCTTGAATTATGTTTCCATGAGATAAACTGTAATTATCGCATTTTATAAATAATAAGCTAAAGAAAATTGGAATGTTAATCGTGGTAGAGTCGTGCTGCAGTCAATTTGGCTACAGCACGGACGTGGGCCGGCTCAACGGTGAGATATCGCGCTCTCGCGAATACGGACGTGAAGTAGCACCTTCCGCTGTTGCATTTCGTTAAGTGAGTGGGAGTTGCGGTGGTCCATTCCTCCCTCCATAAGATCTTCTATCCAAGAGGTCGGCAGCACACCGGTGACTCCTCTTGGGTAGGGTAGGTTGGTTTAGGGAAAGTAAGTAGGTGACTCAGAGGTTCCTTTACTCTTCGAAGACGTAAATTTACATTACTAAGGAAAAAATTTAAAGCATATTCGAAATCTGTAACAAACTTATAGTTTTGTAATAAAACGATAACAAAAATGAAACTTTCAGAAGGCTGAACACTCGCGTGAAAAGGCTTTTTTTGGGGTACCTGTTGGAGGCGCGCAGTCGGGGTGAGAGCACTACCAGAACGGATGTATTTGTGGATAATTTCACTAATTGTTACTGTATCAATATAATCCAATCTAAACTGAATAAAACTACACACAAATGCATATCAAAAGGGCTATTGGTGGGCAGACATTTAAGGTGTCACTTGCGAAAAGATGCCGATCGTGGGCGCGTCGACTCGTATGTTTTTAATTTAAGGTTGTTTCATGCATCGGAGTGCACGTCAGGCGTAGGTCTCGCGCGGCGAGTGGCGGTCGCGGGCCGCGCCCGACCCGCACGGGGTTGGCGTGCGAAGCCTGTAGCCAAATCCTCTATGGAAAATTTAAAAAATCAGGATGGTACAGACCTAAAGAACAAAAAATAACCATTTCAGATCACTTATATACTTGTTGTAACTTTATCAAGAGATGAGCACCTGCTCAGTTCTTATACAGCAAGTTGCTAATACAGCACAAGGGTTGCTCAAACTTAAACAAGTCTTATCGTATATTCAAATCTAGTTAAAGGTCCTGGGTGTCGACTCCTGGGAAATGACTTCTACCACCAAATATGAAATTTCTATATATATATATCAGAGAAATAGAGTTTTTTTAAGTTTACAAATAATTTGGATAGTCGATATAAACTAATTACATAAAACACTTTTTTTAAATCGTGCTGTAATCCTACATACATATTGAAAAACTGGTCAAGTGCATGTCAGTACAAGCATAGTGTAGAGTTCTGTAGTTGACATCTATTAACGTACCGAAGATATCTTAAATAACCTTTAAAACGCGTCCGTAAGCCAATAATAAAAATATAGTTTAAAAAACTAAAAACATGATTTTAAAACACATTAAACTAAAAAGTGAAAAATAATCCTTAATATGAACTCAAAAAAATAATGAACAATGACGAAAAATACTAGTATTATTGTGAAAAAAGCTTGGGGCGCTTTGTGCCACGTTTGTAGAGCAACCCATGCTTTTTCCACAACAATACTAGTATTTTTCGTCATTGTTCATTATTTTTTTGAGTTCATATTAAAGATTATTTTTCATTTTTAAGTTTAATGTGCTTTAAAAGCATGTTTTTTATTTTTTTTAAACTATATTTATTTTTAACTGTTTAGTTCTATTGATTGGTAAAAATTTGTAATTTTTAACAATACAACAATAGTTGAATTAATAATAATGCTTATTACTGTTACTAAATTCTATTACAAAACAATAATAGATTAGTTACTGTTTTGTAATAGAATTTAGTTACAGTAATAAGCCACTTGTTCTCACACAGACGATATGTGACGAAATTATTCGATCCTGGCGATTGTGATCAGGTTAAGAGAATAAACTTATGAAATTATTGTATTGTAATTGCTACTTGATACGTATGCAAAGTTTAAAATTTATCAGACTTCTTGAAATTGGTGAAATTAAGCTCAAAGGTTCCGTTACAAACATACATATATAGTTAGATACAACCCAAGCTTATAAAAGCGTGTTAAAAATGAGGAAGTGTAGTTCGATCTGCATAGAAGCATGCTTCCACATTAGTACTGGAAATTTTAATGAGAAGACACTACAGCACTTTTAAGTACTTAGCGTTACTAGGTCTTGCGTACTAACACCTAAGAACTTGTGTGATTGAAAAATTTATTTCATTAAATTATTATTCAAACTGAAAAAAATATAGAAAAACAGTTAAAGACAGAATAGTACTGGGGTTGCGAGCATCCGTGTGCGGCGGTGAACGTGTTCTCTAGTGGTTGCATGTTTGTTTGCCTCTCGAAGGTGCTGTATAAAAAAAAAAGCGGATCTGTAACCTTTACATGTGGTTGAAGTAAAACTTCTTTGATTTTTATGATAAACATATCCAAAAAGATTAATGATTTTTATAATTTATTTTCTTTGATAATGCAATATTGACCTTTCCGTACTTGTGAGATCCCTTGTACTTACATATTAAAATATTTTTTAAAATATGTTTGAATTGTACTTATGTACGAATTATATAAAAAATGCAATGATGGTTAGGTTAGGTTAGGTTATTCCAGTTAATGACGAAGCACTTAGTATAATTGAAAAATCTGTATCGCTATTTGATGCATCAACTGCCAGTGTTTTGTCTACCTATAGTAAGAAATTTGGAAAAAATATTTTATTAATTATAATACAATATTGATTTTAATGATGAAATTATAAGTTTTATTGATTAAATTTTAATTTTGGTCCTAAAACTTTAATTTTTCAGACCGCGGGTCATGATTTAGATTTTTGCCATTATTTCCCGATGAAGAGATAAAATTTTCCTCCGAGTCAGTCATATGAATTTTTAAAAACACTAGTTTTATAATGTTCCAAAAGCATTTTTTATTGTAATTTTTGGGTCAGTTCCTCGTTAGTCACGTAAATAATGTCGAACTATACAGCAGTTGTATACCCGCAGTGTTACCAATTCATGCATACATATATATACATTAGGTTGGTTATGAAGAGAATGTCACTTCCGTCTGAAAACTGTTACTTCTGCTTGAAAAAGATCTGAGTTAATCTCAAGTCACGGCTAGAGAACTTTTACTTCAATAATTCAAAGTGCTGTCATTAAAAGTATTTAGAGTTACGATAAAATTTCGATTGATTCGCATATTTTCAACTGACATGGTTGAAAGTTAAAGAGTAGGAGGCATAAAGGTAGGTCGGTGTTAACTAATTTGGAAGGTCATATTTCGCGAAATCTTCACTCAAACAAAGAAAATAGTTTTTAAATCTTTATTGTATTTTAAAACCTCAGTATATTGTCGCCATACGTTATAAGATGCACAAAAAAATTCTCAACTCTTCCTCTTGAGAGCTATTTAGTAGTATTTTTCCCAATAACATTACCAAATTATGTGGTGATTCAATGAGATGCTTGTGTGTAACTTTCATCACAGTCAAGTTCATGTTAATTCAAAGTGAGCGGAGTTATAAGGCTCTCACATGCGGACTGGCATCGCAAAGACATACAACCATAGCTACTGGCTACCAAGGTTTCGATTGTTTAGTGTATCCCAAAGATGCGCGTGCCCCATTTATTACAGTTTTTTTTTAAGTTTCGTATCATAAATCTAGAAACGTAATATTTGTGGGATAAGTTTTTCAATGAATTAAGTTAATAATCAGCTTTATTTAGTATTTTTTTTGTATTTGAATGCCACCCTCGTCGCCAGTGGGGGCGCTGCCCTCGGCCTCCGCCAGGCGCGCACTTGTCTCGAGGGCTCCAGGCGTCTGATTCACTGCGTCTGATTCAAGGCGTCTCACTGACATCTTCACATTTAATGAACGAATAATTTTCAATTTTTGAAAGGATTTAAAGATGCATTTTTTAGCAATGCACTAGAAATATATCTCCAGATGACACAAATCGGTTTCAATTAAGCTTACAGCATTTGTCACGGTTTTATTAGTAATAGAAATGTTTATAGTTTAGAATAGAACTGTTCAAAAGCTAAGAAATTATTTGAAAAAAACATGTTTTTTAAAACCTTATTTTTGGAAATCTCAAATTCTTCGCTAACAATTAATGTCAATTTTGGATTTCAGAAAATTTTAATTCAGTCGCGTCCTTACCAATGCAATAAGCTCAATTCCAAAATCACACATACGGACATCCCTCTACAATTGTCAGTAAACTTCGAAACGTCGAAATCTGATGATGTTTCGCTTCTGAAAAATCGGACTGAAAATAAAAAACACAGATTTTACGAAAATGAGACGGGAATTGCTGTGTCCAACTGTAATAAGTTGTGACGAAGTTTTTTAAAAAAGCCCATATTTTTCTGTTATGAGATGTTGAAAAGGCAATTCAAGTTACAAACTGGGAAATGGAAAAATTAAAAAATAAGTTGGGATTCGAGTAAATTAGCTATCGATTAAAGCACGATCTATTAATGTAAACAAGTACAATTGTTTTAAAAAAAAAAAATTGGTTGCCTGTAAAGTCGGTATACGGGCGAAAGTTTTACGTGACAACGACTTTGAGTGGTAAAATCATTTTAATGTGAATATTCATTCGTATAGTAGGAAGAAGGATGAAATAATAGTAACAATTTAAAACATTTATTTATACAAAGAATTATATTTAAAACATTAATTTATACAAAGAATCTCGCACTGAATTTCATATTAACAAAATTTTATTTTTACCTTTACACATACATACGTATTTATATACAAATATACATACAATAACTTGCAATACATTTGCGTACAATGAAACAGCGTTTACTACAACTTAACTTGTTCCTATCTGAGTGGAAGGGACGCGTGCCTTTCACTTTTTATGTCTGTCTCTCTCGCTCTTAGGCGGGCTAACCATGCCCCGAGTGGAAGGGACGCGTGCCTCTCACTCGCTCTCATTGTGAGCGCATAACGTGAGCGGAGCGTAACGCAGTTTCTTGAAGTGTCACCCGGCAAACCAATTTATAAGACGTTGTCACGTCAAAAATCCTTATACCGACTTAATATCTCAATAAAAATATGAAGTAAGAATATTAATAGAATTTCGAATTTAAATATTCGTTAGTTTTAAGTTTTAATGAAGGTATAATAAATAATCTTACAGTCTCCTCTAAAAATCGATTTGGTATTTTATTTTTAGTCTGTGCGCTGGCAGTGACGGCTGACAACTCCCGGTTCCATCGTTGATCACTTTTTTGTCTTTTCTGTTGATTGTATAGATGTTTGGGTAATAATAGAACAAAGAAATATGCATATGAATGTTGAAAATGATTCAGCAGATTTTTTGTTACAACAGACGAAGAGTTAATTTTGGAAAAATTGCTGTATAAAATGATAATTAGAATGATTTTCATCAGCTTGCCGAAAGCGAACTAATTCTCATTTTTTTAGAAACATCAAATAAAGCCGACACTGTCATATTATGACGAGTATGTAAGAGGAAATGATGGTTTTGTCATAGAAATGTGTAGGGGGTCGGCTGCTGTCAGCTTCAAATACCTCATGGCTATTGACAGGATGCATCCAGTCTAGACATATAAATTTTATTTATATTTTTATTGATAAGTCACATAAAGGTAGAGAGGCAACAATTAAATACTATTGTAATTGCACTGTAGGCAAACGGTCTGTAGGCTGCAGCGCGCATGTGACGTACCTATATAATGTAGTACCTTTCTTGAGTAAGGTACCAAGAAAACATATTACTATTTGCACGCTTCTTAAATGATGCATTAATTATAAATGAAGACCACTAAAACATAATTAACAATGTTTTTTTTTAAATATATATAATATATAAAAAAAGTATATTCCTTAAAATTCTGACAGTACTAATATATTAAGCACTAATACGTCTATCTAAAATTGTTCAATATATTCCAAAATCAGATAATAGATATAAGTTTTTTATATAACCTAACTTTTGGTAAGTCTCTGATAATTCTGCTTTTAGATTGCCAAAGTCAGCAAAATTTATAATGAGCTTTTGTTAATATATAAGCTATAAATTGACACAACTCTCATTCTTTTACATCTAGGCCCAAGTTTGTACGGAAGCGTTTCGATCTCCTTTTCTAAATTCTTAACGGAAAAGTTGAAAAATAAGTTCAATATCTGTATTCATTACGTCATGTGCTATTTAAAAAGCCGTCGCTTTTTCCTTTCATTAGCACTTATCTTAAAGCAAATATGTTAAAAAGAAAAATGGGAAAATTTTGTGTTGAATTTGAGGCTTTACCATTACTGGCCATTGAATCGTAATCAAAAACGAACCGCGTCAGTTGCATGTAGCTACTAAGAAGTGGCTACATGCAACTGACGCAGAACACATCACATCGAGCATTGACAATAGTTTTAATTTGATTTAAGTCGAAAACTGATCAATCAATTCGCTTCTGACTTCATTTCAATCAACTCGATCATAGCGATGGCCCCCGCCGCACGTCGTCACTCACCTGTCCATCGAGCTACAGCTCTATAACCAATACTGAATTATGTTTTAGACTAAGATTATGGATACTTTAAATGTGTACTTATTTTTTTTTATTCAACAGAAATTTGTAAAATTACGGGTAAGACAATCGACAAATTTGTCGCTACGACTGTTTTGTTATTAGAAAAAATTGTAAATTAAATATTATACGTGATTTTTTAGATATTTATGTCATTACATTTTTTTAGAAATGTGTTGGCAATAGATAAGATCCCAGATTAAAATTTTAAAACTTTTTGATAAAGCTCTGAGCTATATCGATTTCATTGTAATCTTTCCAAGTTTGGTCTTGGAGTTGATCAATTTACATAAAATTTCTTTCTGAGCATCGAAATACTGTCCTAACACACAAAATAGAACGCGTAGGCAGTACACTTGCTATAATTATTCATCATAGTTATTTTACATCAGATACCGCAGTTATGACCAGAAGTTGGCCTATTTATGTAGAGCGTATTAAATGTTTAAAATTCCTTACTGGTGAAAACTGTTAGAATTTTGAATATACAATTAAAAAAAAATGTAAAATACGTATTAGTGAGAAAAATAATTTATTGGTGGGAAATCGCATAAGATACATCGAAATTTGTAGTAGTGAAAACAAATATAGAATTAACTCGAAGCGATTTTAAGGCGAAGATTTTTGATGATTATAAAATTTTTTCCTGTCAATATCAAACTGCTCGATTCTGAAACGCTTTTGGACAAAAGCATCTCGAAACCGGTTGATTTTAATTCTGATCCCGTTCTATTGGTGAACGAATTTTTAAAATATTTTCTGTAGCTCTAGAGTTTAACGCCCGTTTACATAAAAACATTTTTTTTCAATATTAATATAAATGTGAACATTAAGTAATTTACTAAAAGTTAATTGTCGAAAGTAATTTGAATTAGCTCCCTTATTCTATGAAGAAATGAAGAGGCGCTCCAGTGTTAATTAAGTACAGCACTATGCTTCCGGTTCAATTTAAATTTGTTCATAAAGTGCATCCGAACAATACTAAGATTTGTTTGTACTTTTAATTAGTTTTAATTTTTCAAACGACAAAGCATTACGGTACACAAAGAACTTTCTTTGTGTACCGTAGTACACAAAGAAAGTTCACTGAACAACTTTATAAAATACCAAACAAAAATTAAAGGATTAAGAATATAAATCGTACTTATAACGTATGTAAAAATTATATTTTTTAAACTATTACTTTATGTAAAAGTTAAAAAATTAATGTTCTAATAATAAGTTAGTAATTAAGGTAGATTATTCGTAAGTGTACCATGAATTGTATATAAATATCAGTTGTTGTCAATAAAACATTTCTATAAAATTCTTATAGAATTTCTAGAGTTTTTTACAGTCGGCAGGCTTTAATGCGAAATAAATAGCTTTGTGTGAAATGTAACATATAAGCTTTCCGTACACCATGATTTATAGGCTATAAAAGTCCATAGTGATACGCTCAAGTTTGTAGCAATGGTCACATTTGTCTTAATTATAGCTACGTGACGATGAATTCATTGATAAATGTCACTTATGAGGTGACAATGATAACTAGAACCATCTCTTGAAGGGAATCCCACCTACCTATAAAGCGTTTGGGCAAGTAACTAAGGCGTTTAAATCAGAAGGATATATCTCTCCTCTCAAAAGACTGGATAATGCCATTGCCATAGACGACGCGGAGATAGCAGAGTGCACAACGTATAGTATAGAATCCTACTGTTCTCATGCTACCCCTCTGTTTGACATTGCATACATACACCATATCGACGAAGAGGTCCAGTACAAAATCTATCTCGTACTCAAAGACAATCTGCCTCCCGTCTCTCTCAGCGAAATCCAAATGCCGATCAAAAATCTCAAAACCAGAAAGGCAACGGGTCTAAATGGTATGAGCGATAAAGCAAGCAAATGCTTTTTCTTGCTACTATTGGGTTTATTGGCCGCTACATTCAATAAGTGCCTCAAGAATTGCTACTTCCTTCCCATCTGGAAAGAGGCGGAGGTAATAAGTATTCATAAACCAGGGAAACTCTGCAAAATCCCCGCCATTTACAGACTATTCAACCTCATGAGCGGTCTACGAAAACTCTATGAGAAAATTCTAAAAACTCGCTTAAACGATCACCTCCTCGAGACAGACCTTATAATAGTCGAACAGTTCGGTTTCCGCCACATTCACTCATTAGCAACGAGCCTTTCGTTCAGTCGAATACATTGTGAAGGACTTCAAAACTAAGCAAAAGCCGCAGCTGACTTTTTGGCGTAGGAAAGGCCTTCGATAGGGTCTCGGCACATGGGTCACATTTATAATCTTCAAGCTCTTGAAGTACCAGATCATTTAATTCACATTACTTATAGCTACATTAGTAATAGGCATTTTGCTTTTAGACACGAGAATACATACTACACTAAACGACTAATCAGAGCAAGAATTCTCCAAGGCTCCACCTTTTTCTCTCCTTCTGTACTCCGGGTATGGAAACGACATACCGCGCCCGACGACAGGCGACTAACGCGTGTTATTCACCGCCGTTACTACGCTGTACTTTCGTGTAAAGACCAAAAAACCAACTCTCTTCACTCTCAGACGACCATTGATGAGCTGGGTTTATGGTTCCGTACCTGGAGATTAACCACGAGAAGTCAGCAGCTATTTAATTTAGAGCTACCATGCCCACTGGTACGTTCGGAATCCAATTCTTCATAGGGATTTAGAACTCGCTACCTTAGCGAAATATATGAAGGACGCATCTAAGCGTTTATTTAACATTATGGAATTGCGTCCTAAAGCATTCTTTTGCTTGGCAGTCTCTTAGGAGCCTCCCCCTCTTATCATTTTATCTGTAGGCCACGGAATGTACTTACCGATCCACCTGAAGCTCTTATAGCGGCAGTAGAAAGCTTCATGGGAGTCAACGACATTAATGACTGACTAAGCTTAGGGACCTCTTAGTCGCTATAGTCTAAATAGGCCAACTCACCCTACTCCATCGGGTCGTTTCCGTGCCTGGTAGGACCAATGGACCCAATTCGTGTTGGTGTCCAGTGATTTCCTAATCGTCCATAGGGCATGTCACGCGTTGTCGGCACACCCGAATGCTGTATAGCTACGTTCGGTCAATCTGTCACAACATTGCAGCTAATAGTACAGCCGACCCTTTATTTATTAAGGGGCTCTTTCCCGCGTGCACGGGCGCGTAGATGTGTGCTATGTATTTTTCCTCCTCCACGTTGCAGTAGACAAAAAAGATTACTTTGAGCTTGCATTCCATTCTGCATCTTGCGTTCCGCTCTAGCATACTGCGTACGTGTTGGTATATCAGAAGTAAACTTCTGCACCTGTATAGATACATAGTGTTCAGAGGTTATCATTTCTACGACCTAAGTTGGCGAGGTCCCGTTCCTGCAATATAGTGAGCCGACCAGCATACATA
The DNA here is from genome assembly GCA_005406025.1 of Eumeta japonica. Classification (NCBI taxonomy): domain Eukaryota; kingdom Metazoa; phylum Arthropoda; class Insecta; order Lepidoptera; family Psychidae; genus Eumeta; species Eumeta japonica. The sequence goes on along the minus strand of BGZK01000625.1, from coordinate 251,070 downwards.
CCAAAAAGGCCGTTAAGCATTCCGTTCGCATGCGCTCGGTCTGTCATATATAGACAATCGAAACAATAGAATCCTCCATCATTTAAAGTTGGATAACGCACTATAAAATAACACAAATAGACTAAAATAATCGCAAACAAAACGAAACGATAGAAACGAGAATTTCTTTACCTACATGACAACACTTTTTTTTTCATTACGAGGCCTATCAAAATGTTCACAACGACTCGAGTGTTAATAATTATACAAAATCGCTTTGGCCAAGTCGTAAGTATGAAACATGTATCGGACGAGTCGAGCGGAGCCGCCCGATGATAATTAAAAGTTGGAGAGCGCTGTTACGAATTAATTGAACTTATCCAATTTCGATGGATAAACACAGAAAATACACAATTTTAATGGTTGAACTGACAGTGCTGTCTACGTTCTGTTCATGGTTACCCCAGTTAGAGTGATTGTTGACTGATGAGTATTATGAATTGAGTAAAAATAATATCTTTGAAATTTACACATAATTTATGTACAATACTTATCCGGCTGCTGTATGAAAACTTATAAAAAATGTTCCTCTAAAGTGATTCTAAATTAGAGAATTTTAGTTGTAACTAATATTGAAATATAATGAGGCAATGAGAGTAGTGGTGAGATACAATGTTTGCTTTGTCGGACGAAAAAAAAAAAAATTGAGGATTGTTTTTTTTTTTATAATTTAAAGGACATCGATCAAAGTGCTTTCATGAGGATACAAGGTAATTATGAAAAGAATAAGTAATAATTGTCGCTATATTACGGTTTATTTCAATAAATAAAAATATGAATATGAAATAAAATACAAGTCCTTCCATCTGCTACGAATAAACATCAAAGAAAATCAAATGGACGGAGGCAATCAGGCGTTAGAGTGGTCGTATATGATTTCTTTTTCTGCATGTGCTATGCTTGACTCGAAGTTTTATATTATATAACATTGAAGCACTTGACATAGAGTTTATTTTACGCATTAAAAATATCGTAATACATAGATTATTGCAAAATAAAGATAATTATTAAAAATACCTAACAAAAAAATAAAATAATAATATGTGATATTTTCTTATCGATCCATCTTGCCCTTAATTTGGCAACACATAAATATCTATGTATTTGTACCTAGTTCTAATTTGAAGATTCATAAAATTTTAATTTTTGCTAAGGAAAATAATTTTTTTTATGAAATTGTGTAAGTTATAATTTTCATGAATCAAGATTTGATCAGATGTAGAGGCTTTGAATTTCTGAATCCTCAAAAATGTGAACAATAACGTTTTCGTGTTTTCCTTGCTCGAAAGTAATAAAAGGAAAAAATAGAGAATTTTCGGAAAATGGGTCTAATTATAATAACATTTTCTTAGATATTTACAGTGACACCTTAAACGTGGAACCCTAAAAATAATTTAGCCTTCATTTTTTTGTCTGGTTTAAGCTACTTCGTACCAAATTTTTTTGAAATCTACCAAATTATAAGGGTGCTTATTAATCTCACACAGCACAAGCCAAGAAATACTGTTTTTATGCCAAAAACAACAATTTGTGAAAATTTCGAGGAAACCGTTCCATTTATAAAAAATCTCAGTAATATTCACGGAAACTTAAAATTCTATCTTGTATGTTCTTATTAGCTTTGAGCTATTTTTATTTCAAATTTTATTAAATTAGGTTAAAATGCAAGAATTTTTAAAAAAATTCACGGAACCTTAAAAAGAATCAAACCTTTGATAATTCTTATTGCAGATAGTTTTTGCCTGCGCTTCGAATGAATTCCTACATCTTTTATATGGACTGATGTTGCTATGTGGGTCAATCAGAAATTGCTTCGAAAATCAGAAACTGAGCAAACTAGAAACATATTTTTACTATTATTGTTTTACAAAATAGTGTCCGTCGAGATCAATACCACCGTTGCATTCGATGGAACCACCTTGAGATACACTTGGCTCACTCGCACTAAGGGTCGTTACGGCGGCCTTTTCATAGGGCCACTGCTTCTTCGGTGCCCATAAACCATATTCCTCGAAGTCTTTCTTTTACTGTAGGAAATAAATGAAAATCGTAAAGTGTGACATCGCAGTTGTAAGGCCGGTTAGTCAATATTTCAATACTTAATGGCCCCAAATTGTTAGTTGTTTTCTAGCGGTATAGAGTGAGGCATTGTCGTGATGAAGGAGAATCCTACTGCGATGTCCTTTTTCCAATCCAGCTTTCGTCACCTATAACTATGTCGTACACAGCCATTGAGTTGCCACCGGTAAATCTTTGCATCATTTTGATACTACGGAGTTTTTGAACATCGGTGAAATTATGAAGTATCCACCCAGTACAAAGTTTCTTGTCTGACAAATATTCATTAGAAATTTTGTGCACTTCTCAAACAGATGCCTAAGTTTGTCCAAATCTGCTGGTAGATCACTCTTTTGTCAGTGTCTATCATGAGCCGCACAGCGCTGAAGTTGATGTTGTCGCCATAGAAGGACGTCCTTCACGCCACACAGTCAGATCTGTGACATGACGTTTGAACTCGTTAAACCAGTTATAATCTGTGGCAAGGGATGGAGTTTGATCAAAAAGGCCAACCGAAGTCTAATACAACTTTCTTATTGGTTTAAATGGCAACGAAAGTCATAGAAAATCATTGGACTAAAATTACTTGCATTAAATTCATCTTGACGTTAGACAAACAATTTTCTTTTTGCCGCCAATTTGTAAAAACACATGACAAATGAATACAATATATATAATGAGGTTGCCAAAGAGTCCCATTTTATAATTTAAATATGTTTTACTATATTACAGTTTTTAGATGGCCAATACTAAAAAATTAAGTGTAATCGACGTATATCCATCAGGCGTGTGATTTTGGTTCTGGTCTAGTCTAGATTTAAATACTGATTTAGTATTGGTTCCATTCTCAAACCCAGTTCGATTTTTAATCCAATTTCGATTAAACTTTCCCATTTTAAAAATTTCACGCAAGAATCTTAAATATTTCCTGTATAGAAAATTAGAAAACGGTGGACGCTAAAGAGCATCTCTGCAACTTCCCGCTAATTTTAACCGCAAAGCTATAGTAACGTAGTTTGTTGTGACGTCTTTGAGCTTTTTAAGCTCAAAATGTAAGGTTTATATGTTATTTTGAGCTTTTCGAGGTCAAAAGTCTGGTAAACATTAAACAAAGTAATTTTTTAGAGAAGTTGTTCGATTTTAAGTTGTTTTATGGCATTTAATGTCGTTTTTTAGCTCTCTTAGGAGAAAGTTATTTTAAAAAACTTATTTAACGAAATTTGAAAATGATTTGACGATAATTTTTCTCAAATAAATTAAACGTGTCTGATTTCTTTATTAGTGATTGATTTAATCGCTTGAGGTTCTAAATAAATGAATTATTGAAATCGATCCGCATGATCATTTGAAAATTCTAGATGAAAAATCGATAAGTCTCTAAATCTCAAAGTTATGTTGAAAAACCTTTTTTTTTAATTTTTAAAATGCCATAACTTTTCGATTTCGAGCGCGCGTTGTTCTATTTCAATGTTCAAGACGGCAATCGACACAATTTTTTGAGGCTAAAAAATGTTATATTAAGAGCTAAATCGATTAGTTGTAAAGTTTCTGTTATTCTAAAAAAACGCTCATTTTTAATATTTTCGATTATTTTGTTCACGATTTCTCACGAACGAATCAACCGATTTAGATTTCTAAAATGGCATTCAACGTCTTTTTTTGAGGTTAAGGGCTGATTAAGTTATGGAATTAATCGGTGCAATAGCCAAAAAATTATTCTCAAAAAACATCGTTTTTGAATTTTTTCCGTTTTTTTTTGAAATTTCTCGGAATCTAAGTCTAAGTTCAGTGGAACTCTTTCGAATGCCACAAATGTTGTTTCGATCGGTCACGCCGTTCAAAAGTCATAAGAAGTTTGTACACACACACACACACACACACACATGATATACGCACACGCACCCACGCGTACGCACACGCGCACGTAAACGCACACGTGCACGCAAACGCCCACGCACACGCTCACGCACACGCACACGCACGCACGCACGCACACACACACACACACACATACACTCACAGCCATACGGACACCATCGTAAAAATAGTTAGGGAGGCTTTCTAGGGCTTCAAAATGTTGAGATCTGATGAAAACTCAATTTTCGAAAACCGGGGTAAAACCAATAATTTCCCGATTTTCGACAATTTTTAATTTTCTTAGCGGGAAGTTAAAAGTACTTTAACTCTAGCCCAATAATTTCTTCTGCCTTGTAGTGAAAGTCGCATCGTCATCGGTTCATCCATTTTGAACATTATCCCCTAGACATAAAAAACCAAAGTTCAGCTTTTTACAACATTAGTATAGAAAAGCTATTTGACAGCCGTCCGAATCTTAAGATACGGATCGTTTATAGCGCAACTGAAAGGAAAATTTTGAATAGAGCATGTGTAGTTTTTCTTTATATATAAAACTAGCTGTTTAATATATTAAACTACTGCGATGTAAATTGCAATAATTATTTAAAAAGAACCTTATTTTTCATAACAAAGGGAATGTGATTCAAAGATCGGCTAGGGTTGCCTTAGAAATAAAGTAGAAATGCAGACCAAATTAGTGCATATTTAAGAAAAGCCAAATTTTAAATACCTGAAACAAACAATCTCCTATAAAACGATTGATGGATAAAGCAAGAAATGTATGCAAGGATCGAGGCGTGTGGTATCTGCCTACCCTTCTGAGAAATAATCGTGATAATAAAAAAAAATGTAGTCTTATTTACAATTAATTCAAAAATTTTGGTTATTATCATATGCTTTGTAGATTTTCGTAAGTAAAACAATTATAGGAAACTTAGATATTAATAAGCTATTAAATAGTTTTTGATATTGTAATATATTAAAAAATAAGTATATTGTGAAAAAAAGGAATAGCAAATAAGTTCGAAAAACGAGATAAAATAAATAATAGTGAAGACTAAAGACGAGGAACCCCTTTGCAGTGATTCAATCTAACAACAGCCATTGATCAATCTCATTCATCTGCGAAGCGCTATTGTGTGACGACCTGAGCCGCGTAATCCGTAATGTTATCGGCGGGGTGTATTGAAGAGTTGTCATTTTTAGTACATTACGACGAAAATGGGAAAATGAAAATGGAAAAAAAGAGTCATAGACTAGACACTAAAAAAAGATGGAGTTCTTCATTAAAAATAATTGAACTATTTTTTATAAATTGTGCGTGGACGAAGTTTGAATTAAACAGTACTTTTCGATATCGCCAGAGGGAGTTCGATAACAAAATATGCAAGTGACCCTTTGTCAGCGATCTAGATTTTAAAATAAATTAAACATATTCTAGTAAGTGTTATGGACAATATACTGATAAGTTATTTGCGCTCAACTTATACGTAATGCTGAGTTATTGTAAATAAACATAAATATATGTAAAATAAGAAATGTATATGAAATGGTAGCAATGTGAATATTTAAACAAATTATATTTAATTACTCATTGTGCATTAAGATAAGTCGTAAATAGATAACGTTTACATTGCTCTACGTATTTAGAACGCATATCATATGATGTCATAAGTAATAAATATAATCTATTGGCCGAAAATTGTGATGGAAAACGAGCGATTTCTGATTAGCCGCCAACGTTCTAAGTGCGCATTCGCCCGCACATAGTTGTAGTGGCGCTGTGCGCCAATTGCTGAAAGCAAGTTCCGGTTGTACCGCCGTCGCGATCGGTCGCCTTCGGTCCAGTCCCCTGGACCACCCGTTTAATTTAGGGTGTTACTGTGTGTCAGTGTTCCTTCGAGCCGCGTCCCGTAGTGTCGGGCTCCGCGCGTGTATGAGTGTGTGGTACCGCGCAGTGTGCATCGCGCGGCGACAGTTATGCCACATTTGCGCTCGTTTCAGTGATGTACTCCGGTTACTGCACCGTCTGCACACCAAGCTCGCGCACGGTTTCTGCACCTCGGGAGCGCTCCCGCAGGTTCACACTCCAGATACCGATCGCTATTTTAGTTGTTTCACACGCATAAATGGTTTGCCATTGACTACGTGAGGGCGACCGCATGTTGACCGTCTTGGGGGCGGACTTGCTCAGCGTCACGGTTAGTGGTTAAATTCTGTTATTGATTGTCAATCCAATTCCGAATTTTAAATTCAGTAAGTTGCGTTACGTTTTTACGTAACGATTATAGGTCATTTTTGGATTCTAAGTTTAAATTCAGTGATTTAAGGGTCTAAATCCCTCGACCGGAACCGTTAGATTTATAACCGCTTTTCGCGGTTTTTTTTCCATCCCCTACACTACTCGCTTTTACAAGCGTCGTCTAATATTGAATCTATTACTCATGATAATAGGTAGTGTTAGTTATTTTTGCCTCATCCCGGGACAACATCGTCACCTATGACGTTATTAATTCGTGGTAACCCGGAAGGGTTTTATGACTTTCGCGTCGTTGGCGCCCCTGTGCTTTCTGGCCGCTTAGACGAAGCCTACACAGCCTACGGGCTAGAAAGGCAGGCGCATTAACATTTCAGGAGATTTTTATTTCGTGCAAATAGGACACACCCCGTGGATCCGGCGCACGGACTGCCCATAACGGGTTTTTCCCTTCTTTCCCCTTCGCACGGGGAGAAATAAAAAAAAAATGTTAAAAGCTCTTGGGGTACCGTGCGACCTCCCAGCCAGCTATAGACCCATCAGCTTGCTGAGTTGTCTTGGAAAAATTTACGAAAAAATTCTCAAGTCTTGTTTAAGCGAGCATCTATTCTACCAGAGGGTTAAAAAAAAAAAGGATCGAAGCGGTATTTTTCGACGTAGCAAAGGTCTTTGATAGTGTGTGGCGCGCAGTCCTTATTCATAAACTTTACCGTCTGGAAGTCCCAGATCGTCTCATACTTATAATACACCACTACCTAACCAACAGACATTTCACGTTCAGACATGAAAATACTCACACTAAAAGACCCATAAGAGCGGGAGTACCTCAAGGCTCCACGTTTTCTCCCCTTCTGTACTCCGCGTACATTAACGACATACCGCGACCGTCGTTAGGCGTCCAGCTCGCGTTATTTGCCGATGATACCGCCCTATATTTTCGCGGCTAAGCCGAACATAGTATTTGACCTCACCTCTAGAGGACCATCGATGAGTTGGCTCGATGGTTCCAAACATGGTGGATTGAGGTAAACCGCGAGAAATCGGCGGCCATCTCTTTCATATATAAAGAGTAGGAGCCCAGTGGTCGTCGCCCACGGCACCTTCTCCCTTCACATTTACAATGCGCGAATTCCGTGGCAACATAACTATAAATACTTAGGTATCACGCTTGATAGGAACCTTTACTTCAGAGATCATATAAGGCGTGTTAGAAAAACGGCAATTTTCTACCAAGCACGCCTTAACGGTATGCTGCGTAGAAAAAGTAAATTTTCATACGCAATAAGCGTACTATGTATTTAATGTGTATAAGGACGATGATGATATACGGGTCCCCTGTCTTCACTCAAGCCGACCCGAGTATACTAAAGAAACTTCGAGTCTTGCAGAATAAATTCAGCAGATCACACACCAATGCATATTGGTGTTTTAAGAATTCACTCCTTCGGGGGACTTCGACTTTCCTTCAATAACTAAATATATGAAATATCCTTCTCAATCGCGGAGACCCACTCGAATCCCTTATTTCCGCAGTGGCCTCCTACGAGGCGCCGCCTCCTTATCATTTCATCCGTAGGCCACGGAATATTATGATATATCCGCCTGACGATTTCAAAACCAAAGTCGAGAGGCTCATAGAAATCAACAAACAAAATGACAATTGAATAGTCATTAAATGTAGGTCCCCTTTCCTCTTTGTAATTAAGACTTAGTCATCTAGGTCATAGCCCTGAAGCTCCAGATTGCTCCCGTATCTCGATGCCAAATGGGCCCAATCCATGTTGGTGTCCCAGTGACTTCCTGTGCCGAGAGAATCATCTTAAGGGATCCTCTATAAGGTAAGTCACGCGCCATCGACACCCTCGTGTGTTGTCAGGCCGCGTCAGGTGAAGCTGAATAGAGTACTAGCTAACAGCATCGCTGTACCAGTAATGTTTCCTTCAGGGGGACTTTTTTAGTGGGTTTCAGCCCCACACTATCCGCGCGCTCGGGCGCGCGGGTATGCGTTATGCATTTATACCTCCTCCTCGTCGTAAAAGGGGAAAAAAAATTGTTAAAAGGTGCTTAATACCACTGTGCTGTTCTCTCGGCTTTATTCTGCTGCTTTGCTCGTAATTAATTGGAAGTAAAGTGATTTAAGTGAATCAGGGTTCTTTTTGCTCACCTCAGCTACAAATCCCAATTTGTGCACCAAGCTACTGATTATGTCTGTTTTCGGAGGTCAATAAGCAACATACAGTTTTGATCTAGTGTTTGACCCTCGGAGCAGACATCGTAATCGGCGAGTTATTTTCACCCTCTTTACCTGAAACTCAGTACTTATTGGACAATTAAACAAAGATTATACACATGAACTGTGAGAATCATGAGAGATATTAAATTAAAATAGCGTTTGTAGATCAAATTCGATTTCAGAAAACAAAATTAAAAAAAAAATTATCGCTATGCGATTTAATAGATATAATTGTTGCACCAAGACTTTGGAAATTGATTGATGTGGAAATTCTAGACCTTTGCAGTAACAAAAATTTAAAATCATGGTAGAGATCGGCCTTTCGGTTGCGAGTGAGATTGATACTCAGATTAAGAATGTACTGATGTTAAGTGTATTTGTAAATACACATAAAAATTAACACAATTTTATATTTTCTATTTGGTAAAAATCGGCGTAATTATTGTCATTACGTATACTTTTACATCTGTATAAACGTAGCGTTGAATTTTTTCAATTTAATTAGGCTATTGTTTTGTAAAAAGAAAACGGCGTATTCTTAGACCACACGACAGAAGTGAAAACTTCATCAAGGCAATATTAAAAATACGAAATACTTTTTTTTTCTATATTCAAAAAGTAACAACATGTAGAATATATACAATTATAATTTTCTATAAATTACTTTGGTAAATTTTGCTCTGACTGATTCTCATTTGTATTGTACTCTAAAAATGAAACAACAGGTTTGTGGTAACTAAAATATGAAGTTAATGCTTTTGATTAAAGATTTGCTCAATATCTCAAAAAAAACTGTTTCAATTGTTGTTGCACATTTTATTGTGATTTTATTTCATTTGTTGAATTCAAAAAAATCACCCAAGACATTGATGTGCCTTTTACATAATCAACATTGAAATCTGCACTCAAAATCATTGATAATGTATGAAGGTTTTGTTCGAGAAAAGCAAATTCTGCTTTGGTATAGATAAATAAATTTTCGGAAGTCTGGAATGAAGATCGAATAGGTACGAGAAAAGCATTGATTGTAGCCAAATATTATAATTTGAGTTGATTAAACTTAAAAGTTCAATCGTATCTTCAAATAGACATATTTAATTTCTCACTGAAAAGATGAATCATAGATATTAATTAGTTTCTAAGCAATCCACATCATATAAGAAATGCTGTACTAAAGTAGTCGTTCGTTCAGATAAGTTCTTACCTGAACGAGAAATATTTTCGCTATTAATTAGACATAGTAAATGTCTGTCTTGCGATTTCAACTATACTATTTTCATTTGACATTAGATAATGTCTCATTCACACACCACGAATTTTATAACATTTACATATGTACACATGCGTATAATATTAAATAACGTATTAAATCACACGTATTGGCGCGGCACATACTGTGTTTGTGTCGATATTTAATGCGACTGTTGCGTCATACCTCTTATATCATGTACCGCTTGCTGAGATAGTATAGCAGTGAGTGGTGACTATATATGTCTCGCACTTTTAGTTGATTCGAGCCGACTTTACTCAACTAACGTTACATGGCCAAGTGTGATAGCTCAGTTTCATTCTACTTATAAAATAAAATGGTCGGAGTGCCTAAAGAAGTTTTCACTTTTAAAACTCTATACAGTTTTATGAAATAGTGGAAGGTTGCCTCATGTTACTTGCATGTAATATCAGACAATACTTTGCGAGTAATGGAAAGCAGATATTTAAAGATTATCAAGTGAACATAATTACAATAATTCTGCAAAATGATGCTGGTGAGGGACGAACGAATCTGCTCAATGATACTTAATCAAATCCCTTTCTGGTTGGTACAGTGTTTAAATATAAAATTTTACTGCCGTTTTGTATTTAAATGTAATTCATCGCCCAGCGTGGCAATTACGATGTCAGGGAAACGAACACACAAAACCACAAAAACTAATATCTTATAAAGGAAACCTATATACAAAGGCTCATTGCCGTAAATAGTTAATAATATTTAAGAAAGTGTAAACAATCGTAATAAGCAATCTAATATAGAGTGAATTAAAAGCAGTGAGCTTGTTTCGCGACACGTCAAAAGGGGTAGGTAGGGGTCGAGCCGCGCGTGGCTCGCGCCGATACGAGTGCTGGGAACTTCGGCTTTGTTCTGACTTTGCTCAAACCGAGTTATAAACACGGAGCGCGTCGACGCCACGGCGAGGCCCGCTCGCTGACTCTCTAGAATTCGATTAAAAATGTCCTTACACGCCGTGAACCAAATTTGAATCGGGACTCTAATTTGATAATTGGCATTAGGTACATGAAAATGAGATTAGAATGGGGGCAAAAAGAAGGTGCCTTTCAAGTAGTTGTGACAGATTTTTTTTAAGGATGTAGTTATATACAGCTTTCAATGTTCCTTTTTGCTAGATCGTCGGTAAAAATATTAAATGGTTATAGCTAAATCGGCAGATACGTGCGGTCGGAGGCCATTGGTTACACCTTAATATACCATGACATATGTACAGGGTGTAAACTACTTTCGGGCATTCCGTACAATGAGGCGTAGAAAAAATATATGCATACACATACTTTTTACCATTAAATGTTCATTTATTTCTCTATTTACTAACTCCTACTACATAATGAGAGGCGTGGTCGAGCAGTCCGGTGCGTCGGCGCAGGCCTCGTCTGAAGCTGAGCTAAGCGCTGATGATGAAGCAAATAACATAATCAAGTACAACTTCCCCAAGCCGCCGAGGTGGTACACGATGATAATGTATTTAATAGAAGTTCGATTCGATCTCTAGACATATTCTTTACATCTTAAGCCCTATTACGCCATTGAAGTAAAAACTGATTTAATGAATAATGAAATAACATGGCACGCTACCCTATGTTTTTCATCAATTTATCGAACGGAACATTTACTGACCCTTTTTTGTTTGTGGACCAATTAAAAAAAAAGTGATTCTTAAAAGACATAGTAATTTAGTTTTTGAAATGCTTCCATTATCACTCGACCATCGCCTGGCGATTTTTCGGCCTCTAGTGTCCTCGGTAGACTTCGAGTTGTCGCGGTGTCCCCTCCGCACTGCCCCTAAAGCAAAAGCATATCGGTGTATTTTGCAGCTGTAAAACCCTTATTGGGAGGCTTAATTATTAATTATTGTTCAATCATCACTTATTCAATCAACTTGCTATTAAATCATGTGTAAGTCATTATTTAGGTATTAAAAGCTAATTAGTTAGCTTATGTTGTAGTTCACTCGAAGTTGATGGCGCGGAAAGTGGAATGAAATAGAATTAAAAAAAATACGTTAAGAAGACCCTACTATATCGCGTGCGTGTGATTGGCTGATTTTGTCTTTGTACATGCCGCGCCAGCTCGTTTGTGCTTTTTGATGCTTTTTGCAAAGTAAAACGCGTTTTTTTTGGCGTAAACGAAAACAAAGCGTATACCCATCGGGGTACATTAAGCTGCTACACACTACAAACATTATGATATACAAAAATAATAACTTTGAAAGTAATAACAATAAAGTATTATAGTTTGCTGTAATAGTTGTTTAATTTTATAAAGAATCTATTTGTTTGAAAAAAATCCCGAAAGTTGTTTATATTCTGTATAGTTCACATATGATATATATATATATATATATATATATATATATATATATATATATATATATATATATATATACTTATGACTATATAGGCGGTTACGGTCGGATTTGAGGCAATAATATATTAAAAATCGTATATCGGTAACGATTTTCCGGACAAAATTTTGTAGTTATTTATTATGTCCACACATTATTAAGTACCATATTATAAGCGAATAACAAAATAAATCCAGATTTGGTACGAGCTTTATCTCTTAGGTTGGTTTCCAGAATAATAAGCTTTCAGCTATACTTCTTAACTAAGTTGTAAAGTTCGAAAGCGTAAGGGGGCTTGATAAACTCGTTCTGATATCAGAATCAGTCTCCGCCTAATCTAGTTTAGGATGTTTGGGAAGAATAAGCTCAGTTACTAATCTGATGAAGTGATGTCTTAATAGCTCCCTCCCGCCCTTGTTTGTTAACGGCGCGCCGCCCGTCGCCCGCCGCCCGCCGCCCGCGCCGCACAATGAGCGGATGACGTAGCGTTTTTGCCAACTTTCATAATAAGATTTGCTGTTACTTTTAATTTTCATGTATTCCTATTGTTCAATACCTCTTTATAAGATGACGTGCAATGTACTAAACAAAAATTCTCATTGTTGATTGGTTAAAATTTTAAATTTTAATGAAAATGATTCAATATAGGTTACGTATTAATAAGCACTTTTTCAGTTGCAGATATTTAGTGCTTTTATAACAATCTCAAAAAATAATAGAGTGAATTTTTATGTTAATACTAGTTGGCCTTATAGATTTTTGTCAATTTTTTCCGTTAGGCCGTTCCTCGTGCGCGAATAGTATAAGACTGCGTTTTTATCTACACGTGAACAGAATCAATCCTTCATTTTTTATATCGATCGTTTTGAAAGGTAGAGCCTTCTCAAGGGAGCAAGAGGGCAAGGGAGCCTTCTCTTCTGCTGCATTTTTTCCATAGGGTGGGGCGGCAGATCTCCGCGGCGTGGTGCCTGGATTGGTCGTGAAGCCGTAGCAGTTCGTTTGGCCTCCCTTATCCAGTTCACTAGTGTATTGGTGGCCTCCTCCACATCTTTTGGAGTTCTAACGACGATCTCAGATGAAGCGTCTCGAGGGATTTTGGAAGGCTGTCCAGTCCATCCGTTGTCGCATTAGTCACGACAGTAAGTGCCGTGCTCTTACTCCAACTGTGATGGGAAGATGCTGGGTATCCATGCCATAGACCACTTCTATGTGTGTGAGCCATTTCACCTTGTGACTCAGTATTATGTCGAGTACGTCTGCCCGGTGGCCTTGGTTTGTGGGTAAGTAAGTAAGTAAGGCGGTAGTCGTTCCCTGAACGACTACCGCTAGCGGTTCGGCGGCCCTACCGTCCTGAGGGCCACCGATATTTATGTCACGTGATCAGTCCACTGAAGCATTCCAAGTCCACTGAAGAGACAGGGAGATGTCTGACATCTCTCGTCTTCTCGTCACCGCAGCTTGAAAACATTTTCAACTTTTGAATTACAATGAATATGGCATTAATTAAAATAGCGAATACATTATTTGACTTCTATTAGCTGATGATATAGCCATAAAGTGCTTCCCAAAGCATTCCTAATACTCTCAGTAATCGATCTAGATTCGAACCTGGAACTCAGATTCAAACTTGAAAATTATGTATTCAAAGTAAACGTTAGAATTACGTGACGAAATGTAGTTAAGCTGTTAGTGTACAATCAATGTCGTCGCCGGCGCGCGCGCCTTCAATGCGCCGTGATTGCTAATCGCTCCGACGCTCGCTCTCAGCTAAGCTGCCATTAGCTGACGTCCCCGATACAGCGGCGCGGTCGGCGACTTCAATTGCACTGCGGGCTCGCTTTAGTGATTGGACAGTGAATGCATCGAATCGTCGACGCTTAATTGGATATTAAATGCACTGCCTATGTTAATTCTCGATTCGATGAAGTACCGAGTGCACGTTGCGCTCTTTCGTTTCGTTCTTTCAATAAACCAAAACAACGGACGTTCGAGGCTGTGACACGAGCTCGTGTATGCTTCCGCTTTGACATTTTTCGAACTAGGTCGAAAATGTTCGAGATTATTTTCGAAATTGATGGGTTGTACGGAGTCGTCAAGATTGCTGTGTTTTGATGAAGGACATGTACCGAACATAGACTTATAATGTACAAGATAAATGATGCATCGAAAAGTTTACAAAAACATAAAGACGTGTCATATCGATGAAATGAAAAGTGAGTTGAATATTAGCGAATAATATTCAACTTACTTTCCATTACCTACGAAATAAAAATATTTTTGATTTTGATTTTACATGCATGCACACATACACAACAAACACACACACACACACACACACACAATCACACACAGCGATAGAGAGAGAGACAGTGAGCGAGAGAGGGTAGGAAGGAGAGGGAGAGGGCGAGGGAGAGGGAAAGGGAGAGAGGGAGAGACATACGGAGATCATTATGAAAATGATTGAAAAGATTCCTGGGATCCTAAAATGTCGAGAAAGGGTGAAAACTGGACTTTCCAAGATCGGGGTGAAAAAAGTTACATTTATTTTTTCGTAGCGAAAAGTTAAGAATTAGATATGTTAAGTAAGGGCGACTACAAATAAGATTTACACTAATTGAAAAAAGAAAAACAAACTATATACCTATATTATACATAGAGGGCACCATGAAATGAGTTTTTGTTTGCTATCAAGTAATAAAGCAAATTAAATATAATTTTAACGTTATAAAGCGCAGCAGGCGACGACACAGCAATAACTGACAAACGTTTGGCAGTGGTCTTCAAGCGAAAATCAGTTCGAGTCTTATGAAAAATACGAATAATTTTTTGTGTGCCTTTGTGTGTATATTATATTCTAATTTTTTTACATACACCGTTGATATATACAATATTCATCGTTAAGTAACTAAATAATATTTGTACCTTTCTATTTGTGCTTAAGCGTTTTCTTAATTTCAGTGTGTGGTGTTACTTACGTCAGAGCGGATAGCGGTGAACGGTCAAGAGCGTTGCTTGAAGACACCGGGTTCGAATCCCATTTACGGGCGAATTGGTAAATTAGTTTTGAATTTACTAAAATTCAAAACTACACTCTCACTACAACACACTCACTGGGCGAGCCCAATGAGGGTTGGCGGTTATTTTGCTTTGCATCTCGAGAGATGCAAAGCTCACAATTTGAAAAAAAAAATTCAACTTAG
This sequence comes from Eumeta japonica, assembly GCA_005406025.1. Classification (NCBI taxonomy): domain Eukaryota; kingdom Metazoa; phylum Arthropoda; class Insecta; order Lepidoptera; family Psychidae; genus Eumeta; species Eumeta japonica. The sequence continues at coordinate 235,791 of BGZK01000625.1, read as the reverse complement.
GTTCGCATTTTTAAGGTTCCGAGCCAAAATAGCATAAACGGAACCCATTTAGTTTCATCTTGTCCGTCCGTCCTTATATCATAGGCATTTTATCCAAAAACTATAAGACATATACTGATGAAAATTAGAGTGTAAGTGTTTTGTACAAGCAGCTATTTAGTTTGGTGGTTAAATAAGAAAAATAAATATTTCTACGGTGGTACACCATATTTGTAACAGAAGTTGAAAAAAAAATTTTTCAGTATACAGCAATGAGGAACATATTTTGACTGTTTTATTAAAAACAATTTAAGATTTTTATTTCCTAATAATATGAATAATTTTGAAAAAATCGCTCTCGAAATTGCAGAAATTGTGTTCCCCCTTCTATTTTCTACGCCGTATTTCTAAAAAATATGAAAAAAATAACGAAAGCAACGCTTAAATATATACTTAAAAAAATATATTTTGACCATAGTCAGATGTTTTTGATTAATTGCGCTTCTCAACAAAAGGATGTAAGTGCCTTGAAGATACGCTCTTTAGCTGATACACTTTAGTTTAAACTAGTTTAATAGCAATAGTCAACACACCTACTTGTTTTTTTAGTTATAGGTGACTAAAGTGCTTATATCTATTCAGTGCGGGAAACATGGAAAAAGTGGGACATCGTCCTTTTTTCATCTGTAGTGTTTTTCTTGGTAATAATAGCTTCGGAACCCCATAATGAGTAGGCTCCAATATGTTCTCCGTCCATTTTTTTATAATTCCGCACATATTTATGGCCCATATGACATGTTAAATTTTTTTGCAATTTTCAATTAATCATCTTTATTGCTTCATTTTGAGTTCTAGTAGTTCTTTTCAAGCTCCTTACAATGACATCCGAATCATTAACTCACACTACATTAATTTGTAATTTTATACAAAGCTAATTCACAATAATGACGTGCAGGCGCTTATGTTAGCCCAGTGGGGTCTCTGTGGATATACAAGATTTACCCTTATATAAATTTAAGAGAATTATTAAACAATGACAAAAAGGATATTATACAATTATCGAATATTTAGAAGATAAATATCCAGGGGCATAGGCGTTTCGATTTCTTACCGGGTCGTTTCGTTCATTAATGATTTTGTATTTGTTTTGGCCATGTATAAGCAAATTAGAAAAGAGCTACCGTTAAGTTTCTTGCTTGTTCTTTTTGAAGCAAAACTACCTAAGTGTAAATTTGTAAAAAATTATGATGTATGTTGAATGTTGTTTTATTACCTATGGAATAAAGATATTTTGAATTTGCACTTGAATTTCATGATGTCAAGGGCAAAACAAACGTTGTAATAAGCACCTACAGAAATATTCTATTCATTAGGACCTAGACCATTATTATTGCATTATTAGTTTTGTAGTTATTACCGATTTAAATCAGGCGGCATTTTGTGACTCAAGAAAGTTTATCTGGCTATCATTGCACTTGAGTGAAAAATGTTTTAATGTCAAAACATTGTGAGAAGATGTGGTTATGGAGTAACGAAAGTACCACGAAACTTATCTCTAATAATATTATATAATGTTTTCGTCTCTCCCCCAAAACGCTTTATTATTAGCTGAGGAAATTATTGAGTTAAGTAAATGGGGAAGGCTTTGATTTCATTATTTCGCTCGGGGTTCATAAACGTCTCGGCTGTCAGGTCGGTGTCGATATTTGCCGGAACTAGTTACGACATCTTTAGCATCCGTTGTCTGCTGATAATGTTTTTGGCGAGAAATGTTCATTTTCCGGCCAGTGTAATTAATATTCCTTTGTGATTATATACGTATTGTAGTCGGAGAAGCGAGGCTACAAATTATGTGGTCCAGAAATTGAACAAATGGAGATCATTATTTTAGATAATAAATTATGGGAACGCTGTACCTCGCTGAGTAACAACGAATTCGGTACGTATAACGTCGGGGAAAAGGTTTTTTCGTATTGTATATACAAATTTAAGATAATTTTTTATAGCATTTTATTTACTATAAAAAAATATATAATATAATATGCTATGCCATTTTTTCCAACAATTTGTTTCCATTTTGAAGGTAGTGACACAATCCCATAGCTACAGAAATTTTGATACTTCTGATCAAAAAACTGATATAAGTAGTTTTGACAGTCTTCATTTGATGCTAACGTAACACTATCTAAAGAATTCTAAAGAGATGGAAACAGGTAAAAATCAAAGGGTCTAATGTCAGGGCTATATGGTGGATACATAAAATCTTTCCAATCAAACTTTCCTAATATTTACTGAGTGGATAAAAATGTGTGTGTGTGGCGTTATCATGGTAAAAAATCACACCCATTCCGTTATCGATTGCGGCCGCTTTTTTTTAAGCTATTGCATAGCTTCTATCAAGGGCCTTGAGCGTGGAGACTGAATCCAGAAATTCCGTAACGAAAATAACCTAACACCCCCCCACTCCGACCGGCACAGCGGTGATACTTTTTACTTTTGCCATCTATCGATGAATAGCAGAACTTTTAATGACTTTTTTGAAATATCACGCTTGTCTCTTTAGTTCAGCAACTCGCATCTAGGTGGCATTGGTTGTATCGGCGTTACTGCGCATGCGTAATCCGTCCCTTCGTCCCGCAATCTGGTGACTCATGCCTGCTTAGAGTTTAGGCATTTGGGCACCTCCTCAAAAAAAATACTGCATAAATAAAATAAATAAATAATTATAATTGCATAAGTTGATAAAAAATACTATGCAATGGCTTTACCGCGGCAGTCCCGAGTGCCACACGTGTTTTTACTTCTTGCTTGAGTCTCATCAGTTGTTGGCAGTAGAAATACAAATTGATGGTATTGCCCGTTGGTAAAAGCTCACAATGAATAATGTCCTTCCAATCACAATACATATAGCCATAAACTTATTGGGAGTTAATACGGGTTTCGCTGTAGTCTGTGGAGCTTACTTGTCTTTTATCATTCTCTCTTTTTGCATGCTCTTGTCTTAGGTAATTCATTTTTTATCACCAGTGATAAATCTTTTCAAAAACAGTTAGGTATCATTACGTTTCAATAGAGAATCGCACAGTACAAGATTCATTGGATTTTTTTCAGTGAACTCGTGTGGAACCCAAGTATCAAACTTTTTAGTATATCCATCTTTTTTCAAATGAGTTAAAATTGTATTGTCGTCAAACCTCAGCTTTTCAGTTATATTGTAAGAACTAGTATGTTGATCTTGCTTTGCGTTTTCTAAAATGGCATCGACTTTATCCGTAACAGGTCGACCAGAGCGTGGTTCATCTCTGACATTAAAATTACCGGACTGAAAACACTTGAACCAGTTTTATGCTACATTTACCATCACTGCATTAGGTCTTTAAAAGTCAAATTTTATATCTGGCTTATGTCACATTTTTTGCCATTTTTGAAATAAGATTTGAAAATGCTTCGAATTTCTACGTGACATTCACTCATTTTGGTAGAGAGAAAAACAATATAAATATGGCAAAACAACGTTTTTACTTTTTATTTTTTTTAAATGTCTCTATTTAATGGTATCAAAACTAGCCAGATACAAACAGCGCAACCGAACAGAGTTTGCTGCAACTTTTTATTTATAAAATATGAAAAAACTTTTTTTCCGTCTTAAATTTAACTTTGGTCTAGATAAGTAGCTGTACGATGACGGCCACAGGGCTGACTCCCAGGCCGAGTTAGCGGCGCTGCATATTCAGGGCGAGTTCGGGAGCAGCTCTGCAAAGGAATCACCGTAGGTAAGCTCTTTGCAGAACTAGAGCTAGAGCTGGCCACGAGGCCAGAAGTCGGGGTTATAGAAATGATCGTGGACCGCGCAACGACAGAAGGGTAGTATTATCGGACAGCCATTACCAAACGTCTAGACTGAAGTGAGTGTTCCCTGTGGTTTTAGGACAGGTGCCCGAGCGTTAGGTCGTGGGTTTGAGTAGCGCGCGTCCGTCGCACTCGGCGGGGCCCGTAGCAGGCGTGCAGGCAGTAGCGCCGCGAGCATATAAAATAGACATTGAAATTTCAGTTGAAAATATTAAAATGCAACGTATTGTAAATAAATCTTAAGAAATTGCAGTTTGTTATTTAATAATCGTGAAATTAGAAATTGTAATTAACTTTTATTTGATGTACTTTCCTATAAGATAATTGACAAGAATAATTGAATACGATATTTACTATAGTATATTTTAATATTTAAATTAATTATACACAATAATATTTGCATCGTTATTTGGGCTTAAGGGGCCTATCGCAGTAGATAAGTTCGTCTACATTCAATTTTCTTTATGATGAAACTTTATGTATTGCTGATCTATGGCGATTTTTGCAACATTTTAATTGGAATACAGTTGCGTGCTAGTCTCAAACTGAGTTACAAAGAATTAGTTGCATACAAATAAATCGCATAACTTTCTGTTTCTCCTCTCAAAAGCAAATTCAAAGAAAAAATATGATTTATATTACTGTACTACTAAGAGAACCACAAAATTCTGGCTTTGTATCTAACTCTCCATCTTAAAGCAGTTACAGAGAAATTCGATTATATCGGAGGAACGGGCGGACAGATAAAGGTTTACTTAATTTTCCGCAACACTACATCGGTCTAGAAATAGTTTTTCTTTAGACAAATTTCGGGTAATGGACTTTAAATTTTTGTAAATTGCGACGAAATTTTTTTCCATACTAAATAGTAATTGTAACGTTTTAATGTAATCTTATAAGTTTTTGAAGGACTTCGTTCAAATCTTAATCGATCGTTGCACTTTCAAAATGAGGAGCGCCCAGTCTGATAGTCAGATAGCTTCGAGCACTCAGCTGTAGTGTACGACGGCGAGACAGAGTGAGCTCGTCGTGTATTGAGCCCGCGTCCGTAGAGATGACCGGCGAGGAGGTCGGAGGGCCGATGAGGCCTCCTCCGAGTTAACGGCTCGCCCGCCCCGGCCGCTCGGCGTACGGCCGGGGCGCCCTCTACTCGCCGAGCAGTAGTTTCCAAATCTTAAATGGCTCGGTGATTTTAACGTCGCCGCGTTTCCGTTTCGGTAAATGTTGCCGTGAGTTTTTGTTAGACTTTCGGAAACATCATGGCGAGTTGTGAATTAGTCACTCGAGACCATGTTCCTTTGCGAATCCTACGATCGGAAACTGACGACAAAAGCGGTAGTAGTTCAATGGTAGGATGCGTGACTTTTCCCTCGAAGGTTGAGGTTTAGATGTCGAACACGTACCGATGATTTTTTTTCAATTTAAGTATATGTATTTATTCAACAATACCACTCATTGACGGCGGAGAAGAGAACCGTAAAGAAGAATTCTATACTTCGTGGGGCAGGTGCGCTGGTAGAGCGTCATGGATTGGCGGTTGAGAACGTATATCGTCTTCAAACCGAAAGGTACCAGGTTTTATCCTGACCACGAACGAGTGATCAATGAGTTTGCAAATTAAGTTAAAGTAAATCTTTTGCTTCGTGCCTCGGAATGCAGCTTAAGCCGTCGGCGCCGGCAATAGCTGGCGGGCTGGAGTCCGGGCCCGCTGCGGTGTGGTGATTTAAATAATGTGGGAGGAGATGGCTCAGCAGTGAGGTGACAAAAATCTTCAGATAAAGTTTCGTGACCGACGATACGTTTAAAGTTCGTTCTGCTGTAATCAACGTGTTTCGGAATGTGATTCCAACACTAATTACAAATAAATTAAACAAGATGTTGGAATTAGTGGAATTTTCTTAATTGATGCTGTCGATGCAAAGCGCCACAATACCGAGGATTTATGTACTATTATTATGTATGTAGTGTACAGAAAACATTGTCTATTGTGTTTTTAGGCTTGGTTGACACAAATTATAATTTCACAGCCTTTGCAGCTGTGTTTTTGACAAAGATAGTGCGGGGTATTTGGGAAAATATTAATTAAATAAATGGTTTAATATTCAATTTAGTGAAAATGTTACTAGAATAAAGTTGAGTTGATGATGTGTTATAGTAGTCGACGAAAGCATTTTCTTAAAAAAAAAATCTGTGTGGGTAGATTACTAGAATAGGTTTTATTGCTTCGTGAAATCAGAGTATTTGTGAATTATTTATTAGTTAATTAATTAAGATAGACGACAAAAAGATTTTATGCCAACAATTGCAATATTCATATTTTGATTCCTCTAGATTGTACACATTTATTGAATCAGATTTGTAATTATTTAAATAAACTGGGTCGATTGTCATCGTCGGCGCTCACCGTTTTGTTCAACCTGGTTTAAGTTGGTCTATTACTTGGGTATATGTCTTCTGTAATCAATGGAAATGGTTTTGATTGACCCTAATTTTGGTTATTTTAGTGATCCAAATTTGTTGAATGTTTCGGACGCTAGCTCACTTTAAACGAGCAGTCTGACCATCTAGTTTTAAATATTCGATTGCTAGACTTCTGATATCAATGGAGAGGATCCACGAAGGAACAAACATTTTTTTTTTTGTATCGGATTTGTATCTTTTATACTTAAGTCACAGGGGATTCGTCATCCACGATTTTCGCGATGAAATCTATCGTGGATGATCGTATTAATGTAAGACGCTCATAGAATTCATGTCAAAAGAAACTATTGGGATTTCACTCATCGCATCAGCCAAGCTCTGATTGTACATTAGAATAGCATACGTCTTAGCTGGGTTTCACATGTAGTCGACAATGCTGTCACTATTTAAATTCAAAAATGTGGAATACATAATAGGCGCAAGCATTTAAAAACAGAATAGAGGGAAAATCATATGAAGAACTTTTCTTTGATGCAGAGAAAATTTGGCTATTAGAAAGACATCGACTATTGTGCAATTTAAAAACCTATGAATTCCAGGGGGCGATGCAGTCCTTTGCGTTTTGAAGTAAAAAGTTCATGCTTGAATTTTTCCAAACGATTCCAGATTGAGTGAACTGGGTTTAATATTGGTAATAAATTTAGATTAACATTTAGACGGTTGTCCTTCCTGCGAAATGTCCATCCATGCCATCTTTTATTGATGGTATCTATACATTTTAGATATTTTAATTGTACAAAAATGCAATATATTCTCACTGTCAAATTGATACCAATTCAGTTATTGAATTTCACCGTATTAGCCAGTTACGGATATTCTTTGTATTGTACATACGGTTTATAGTACGAAATTACGTTATGGGCAGTGACCTCACAACATTAATAAATGAAAAAGGGAAAAGCAAGGTAAGGAGTTGACAAATAATGTCTTGAGCTTATCTTAAATTTTCCCTTGTACCCAGCATGTTGCATAACTTCAAAGTATAGTACTTATTTGTATCTAGAGTCAGCGTTAAGGCTTTATGAAAACAGGATCGGTATATTTAACGAGTAAATGGCCTCGTGTGAGCAAATAGGTTCATCGACTAGATTGATCGGGTTAAATCTCACGGTCACGCGGTGGATTAACCAAGGAGGCCACTACAATTAGACCCTTTTAAAGAGTATACATAGCAGAACAGATATTCATTATCGACAAATTAGAGCTGGCGAAATATGGAGTTGACACCTCCACGACCGAAGTAGTAACATAAAAGTAAATCAAAACAAAAGTCGTGTATTATTATATTAACATTAGTAGACACTAATGTTAATGTTAGTGCCTTTCCAATATCTCAAATATCAGTTAAGTGTTATTGTTGCCCTTGTCATCTTGTTACAAAAACAAATGTGAAGTATTCGCTGTTTCGGTGTTTTGTCATGTCGGAATATAATGATGTGTGTAAAGATTGAACTCGACGGTTAATTTATATCTGAGAAAAGAAAAGAAGTTGTTCATTGTTCTGTGTTATTATGTCTAATTTGTTAGCAACTGGTGACTTAGATATAATGATTTGTAATAGAATCACTAATTAAATTATATTTACTTAAATAACCCATAGAACATTCCATCTCTTTCCGCGTGTATCAAAAAGGCCCAGGGCCTCGAATCTTTGTTATTGTGCCGCTGCTAGCTTTAACTCGGACCAAGCTGGTTTTCGTCAAAACCAAGTTGGCCCGAATTAGAGCAAACTTGTTCTTTTAGTTTTTGAAGTAAAACTTCTTTAAACGTAACTTGAGTCACGATGTAAATCTTTATCCAACGGAAGTAAAGTTTATATAAAATTTATATTTTGTTTATGTAGTTTCCAAATTTACAATTTGGATTTCTAATTCATCGCCAAACCAACAATTCATTTTCCAATTCCGTTATTTTTTTTATATCAAGCTTTTTTAATTACGATTCCGATTCCGGTCTATCCTACTAAAGTTTAGCATGACTCAATTTAGTCGTAACATTTGTCACAACAGTACTTTTTCTTCATCATATCGGCGAATCCATTTTTGAAGAGGCTATGATGACATAAACAGTTATTATTATGTACTATAAATGTAGCGTTAAATAGAAAACTATATTTCAAGTAAAACAATATATTATTTGTTAGTGGGTCTATTGTAGTTTTATTATTATTCTACTTTTTTACGAACAAATCGTGGTTGGAGTTGTGAAAAATTGTTGAATTTAAAGTCTCATTGCGATTTTAAAGATAAATGATAATGACAAACTTCCATTACATGTTTGTGTCATTTTTACGATGAATGCGTTCACAATTTTTTCTAATTGTAGTTTAATGACTCAGCAATAACATTTTTTTGGGAACACATTTCGTTCCGGTGATTGGTTTACCTTTCACAATTCACCTAAAACGTGACTACACGTCTAAAACTGTGTGTTAGTCGCTTATCCTATACTGCTATTCCAATAAGCGCCCTCTCGAATTACGAACGCAATTTCCAAAACGATATCTTGACCCTCGTCATTATGAATCACGTTTAGTTACGACGACGACAGGTGACCTCGCCCCGCCCCGCTCGTCCCTCTGGGGCCCCAGAGAAAAATAAGGCGTAATGAATAAAAAATATGGGATGAATTTATTCGCAGACGTTATGCTAACATAACGGGAAATAAACGTGGCCCTAACGAGGACGGAGTGCGGCCATATGTCCGCGCTCCGTGCGCCCGCGCTCGCAACCAAATATTGTGGAACATCTCCGTGAAAAATTACTATTCTAAATGTATGTACCTCGACTGAATAGGGTGCTGCGGCAAACGGCGGCTGTTAGGACATTTCTTCTCTGTACCTCTATTTCGTTGTCGTACGAACTAAAGCTGTGAATCAAAATATGTCTTCTAATTAATAATAATGTTGCGAACTGCACTCGAAAACCGAAAATAAATTAAAAGTGCGAAACATTTCCTATAAGAAAGAAACATTCGAGAACAATATTACAAACGTAATCTCTCCTCGTACTCCTCGGCGCCGCGCGTACTACGCTAGCTTATTTTAAATTTTTAGGATGGAATTTTTGAGAGTGCAATAAATCTTGTTTTTTTTTGTCAAAAGTAAGATGTTTACGATATATTTACTTTATATAAATTATTGATTTGTTTATATTTGAAAAACAATCTAGGCAGCTAGCCAAGGGTTGTCAGGATGGAATCGATCATACATTTTTCCGATCATACAATTTACCAAAACCACTGTAAGAAAAATATATAATTGAAAATATGCAACATAAAATAATGGAAAGAAAACCATGCTCGGCTAAACGGCGCCGTGTGATCAAGCACCGCACGCCACACGGGGCGATGTAAAGGTCTCCGAAAGTATTACACTAATTTTTGATCTTGCACATGCATTACATTCACCTCTAAATCAACAAGACAAAATAAGGCAAATTATTGCGTAAACAATACTTCACACAGCTTATGGACTTGCAGGCAGCAATGTCACCTCTGCAAGCTCCCAACAATAAATCATGTTTGCATATTCCAATAGCCGTGAAAGGCATTATTATTAAATAGTTAAAAATTAATCACATACAATCTTAGTTTCAAAAAACGACAACATCGTAAAGGTAACACTTTATAACAAAATACCTAAACCTCTAAAGCTACGCGCCCGATCGTTGACCGCGCGCGGACTGATGCGCGCGGACGCGCCGTGATTCACTACTGGTAATTGCGTGCGGGTCTCGAATGACGTTGTCGGGGTGGGACGCGCGCATCACCTACCACTAAGCACCTAGGGCTTGTACTTACACGTTAAAACGTTTACGTTCTGGGCTATTTTTCGCAGAAACGGCTACTTCAACTATGGTTTCTTTGGAAAAGATGTTTTAAAAAGAAGGAGATTATGAATATTTGCGGAAAGACGCACAATCGATTCCATATGGTATACCGGAGTTCGTATGCTGAAGAGTGAGTTTTATTTTTGCGATTAGTGCGATTATAAGCCATGTGCAATCAACTTCAAGCGACTAAGTGGTTTCGTAGAGATATACTTAACTCTATGTTAAGGAATACACGCCTTCTGATTTTTAAGCTATTGCATAGCTTCTATCGCGGGCCTTGAGCGTGGAGACCGAATCCAGAAATTCCGTAACGAAATAACCTAGCACCCCCTCCGATCGGCACAGCGGTGATACTTTTTACTTTTGTCATCTATCGATGAATAGCAGAACTTTTAATGACTTTTTTGAAATATCACGCTTGTCTCTTTAGTTCAGCAATTCGCCTCTAGGTGGCATTGGTTGTATCGGCGTTACTGCGCAAGCGTAATCCTCCTCTTCGTCCCGCAATCTGGTGACTTATGCCTGCTTAGAGTTTAGGCGTTAGGGCACCTCCTCTTTGTATTTACTTCACGGTACGACTCTACGAAGCTCGCACGAATCGAGACGAGCTGCTCCGAAATCGGACGAATACGTAATCAGCTGTTTGTGAGAAAGTATATAGGTGTATAGGTATTTATCATCTATGTACAACAGTGAATATCTGTACTCGCATAATTTGTGTACAAAGTGTTTTAAATATGAACAAACAAAGTGCATTTATTCATTTATTTAATAAAAGAAAAAAAAATGTTTTCTTATCGGTCACCACGCTTAAAAAGTGTAACTTGAATTAATATCAAAGAAAAAAAAACAAAGGAAAAAAATACTACATAAATAAAATAAATAAATAATTATAATTGCATAAGTTGATAAAAAATACTTTGTAATAGCTTTACCGCGGCAGTTCCCGAGTGCCACACGTGTTTTTTTGTGTTTTTTTTTTTCGTCTGATTCCAATCCGCAAACTCCTAGTAGGGTCATTATATAAGAATATTGAACATTTATATATAAGGTTGTTAAAAACGTCCTTGACCGGCATGCTGTTTGTTTGACTGAGTACAGTCGCAATCACCGCTCCAGCATCGGATAGCCTCATTTCCCCATCACTGCACCCAGGATGTCATTAGAACGATTGCGCAGGCGATCCATCGGGCAGGTGCACCTTTGTTTATAATGGCGTGAAAATCACATGTGCTATGTAATACAGTTTTCTTTTTACGTATTATTCATGACAGTCATACGGTAGCCAAATTTCTGAAGTTTTAAATATAATACGGTTTGTTGTTTCACTGGCCCTACCATAGATGAATATAAATATATAGAAAGGCCCTACGTCTAGTGATCTTATATGATCTCTGCTATTAAACCACTTTAAATATATCGATTTCTATAATTATTTCAATATGTGATGTTATAAAATATTATTTATTTATATGTTTATAGAAAATTTACAGGTATTACGTATCAGGATAAGAGGAAGAGGATCAAGTCAATAAGAGGATAGACAAAACTTAGAAGAGATAGTGGACGCTCAGTGAATTTATGAAGGACAAGGAAATGCCATTTAAGACATAAAGAAGGTTTTATATTATTTGCAATTTTGTATTATATTTTGTTAAATCTATGGCTGTTAGAGGTTTGCACTGACAAAACAATTATTGATTTAAATAAAAATTTGCCAGAACAACATAGATAGAATTGTAAGTCAAATGAAAAGGAAAGGATAAAGTAAAATATATAACCAAATTCAATGACGCAGAAATGATATGCAGAATGTCGAAGTGGTAGTGAATAGGACACATAAGAGGAAAACAAAAACAATGGACCAAAATAATAACTGAATGATATCCAAAAGAGGGACTGTATTAGAAATAAAAGACGATAAATGAAACGTTGGGAAGACGAGGTCAAAAGAATAGTCGGTTTAGACTAACAAAAAACAAAAAGGTATGGAAATCATTAAAGGAAGTCTTTGTCGAAAGACAAGCTGTTTCAAAAAAGAAAACAACAGAAAGCCGATAACTTAGATATACGTTGAATTCAGTAAAAAATAAAATTTCGAATGCTTTCTAAACGTCAATAAAAGCTTTTTTATTTATTTAATGTATTAAGTAAAAGTTTTTAATTATATTTATGTTAGCCAATCACAGTTATTAAATTTGATTCCAAACAGAAAATTCACAAAAATGAACAGAAGTAAAGCATTGTACGGTAAATATCAACATCTGTTAGAGTTAGATCATGTAGACTGAGCTGCATCATGTACTTGGATCACGTAAGGTGAAACGGGGAAGGTTTCATGACAGCTATACAAAATCAAATTATCAAATCAAGAAACCACGCAAAATACTTCCAGAAAGTAACTATAAATACAGATAAGTGTAGATTACGTCATGAAAATAACCGAATCAATAGACTATATGACAAGAGGCTGCAGTTCCCTAGCACGCAAAGAATACACTCACATACACGATAAGGTTTCAGAACATATCCACCAATAACGCAATTTCGTACATAAGCTCCTAAAAACCTTTACTACAAATACAATCCCGCTAACGTTCTGGAAAATAGCTCCGCAAATCAATACTGGGACCGAGATGTAATCATAGATCACACGATCCTAAGTAGTGGGCCAGACATTACGCTCACCATGAAGCGCACTAAAACCACATACTTAATAAATACCACAGTACCCAACATTAACAACCTGAAACAAAAACACATCGAATAAATACAAAAATGCATCCTTTTGACAGACGAAATTAAACAAATGGCGCACCAAAAATACGTCAGAATAATTCCAATCATCATCTCATCGACTGGTGTCATTTTCAAAATCTTGAAAACAGTCCTAATAATTCTACAGTTCCCCGAAAACACGTACATAACCATGAAAAAGTCAGTAATCTTCAATAACGAAGAAACCGACTCATCCAGCAATGCACACCAAAATAGTACACACACATTAGTTACACAATTACAGCACATAACACAAACAATTCTAAACACATCGAAAGAAGAATACTTGGCATAAGTCCGTTCCCACTCCGTAAACCAACGTTCTGGGAATTGCATTAATTACTAAGTGTTTGAAAACCACATCAACTACTTGAAAATCAAAGTGGCAATTTAAATACCGTTGTTATAACTCTGCTATCATTTTCGTGTGGTAAAACTAAGTAAAATATATAATAACAGTATGGGAAATGTAACTAAATAATTTTGTTTAGGACTTATCTTATTGATAAGTTATATCCACCGGTTTTTTTAAATATATTGTCGAAACGTCGTCGCGGAACGTTTTAAATCGGTCAACGGTTCTTTTTGAATAAAAATCATTGGGAGTTCGGTAAGTTGTTGTTGTTGCGCTTGCGTGAAGCGTGAATAGATGTGTAAGAGTTTTAAACAAAAATCATTGTTCGGCAGCGGCGCTAGTTGCGGGAACTACTTTCAAATTTTAAGCTGGCCATAAGTTTTCACAGTAGTCACAAAGTTGTTGAAAAATATTAATCTGATATTTATAAAAATATTTCACTCTTTTTAATCTTCAGCACGCAGTAAACTATGACATAAGGTTTTTTTCTGTAATGTTTCATAATAATCCGTGAGCCAGCAGCAGGTTTTCATAACCAATTTCCTCTCAAGCGATAACTCGTGAAATATTTCAGAGAGTTGTATTATACAGCATGGTGAACGTCAGCTGCCGCTTCGTGGGTGGGTGGGGCAGCGCAGCCTCTTAATCACGTAAAATAAATAATTGTTTTCAATCATTTCCTTCCGACTGAAAATTTGTTAAATGATAGTTAACGAAGAAAAACAAAGTCAGCTGGCCGTACCGTGGTGGATTATACGGCAGCTGGTCACACGAACATGCAAAACAATTTTTAGTTCAGTGATGTCCTCTCACTTGAAAATTTGTCAGATGATAGCTTACATGCAAATTTGAATAAATAAAAACGTCAGCTTTCTCTATGTTGGTGGTAAGGTCATCAGCTGATGCAGTGAAAGGTGGAGCATGGGAACCAGGCGTGAGCGGCGATCACTTATTTAAATACGTCAGCTGACGAATTTTCCACCAAGATAGAGAAAGCTGACGTTTTATTTATTCAAAGTTGCATGTAAGCTATCATCTCACAAATTTTCAAGTGAGGGAAATGACATAACTAAAGTTATTCGACATTACGCTCCATGCACGCACAGAATGAAATAATTTATATTTTAATTACATTAATATTCTTGATAAATTTTCAAACACTGAAACATGCAGATATATTTCGATAAAATAAATATTGTGAATTTATTTTCTGTAAAAAATAACACGAGACTGATGCGCCGTCATATGTTTGAGCTATTATTTTGGACAAACAATTTATATTTTTCGAGAACATGCAATAGTGCTGAACTCAGTAAAATAGCTGTGCGATCCAAATTGTCATGCTTGCTTTGTAAATCGGTCGACTGCCTTGGAATCTACAAAATATTGCAATATAACTAAGAGCTGTTCCCCGCCATTGACATCCGAAGTTTTATCGACAATAATAGCGTTACATTCAGTATTCTTTACTTATTTTTAATTGTATTCTGTATCACAGAGGCAATACTACAAAATTAAATCATTTTGAACTCTACTGGATAAGCCCGTAAAAACCAGAATGGAGGTTTGTAAATGAGTTTTTAAAATGCAGTAAAATTCGACAACAAAGCTACCATTTCTAAATAATTTCTTTTACTTAACGAATAGATTGTTTCATCATGTCCTCGAAAAGATAATTCCTGTTTACCCAAAAACCATACTATATTGATTGAGAGTTGAAAAGTGTTACGATATCTGTCTGCTTTTGAATTGTGATTCTGAATGGGTTATTTATATTGGCTGTTTAAACTTATTTTGATGAGAATTTTACCAAAAACATGTAATTTTAAGCACAACTTTAAGTGTTTTTCTGGCTAGTGGTGTTTTTTAACAACATTTGCTAAATTATGCAAATTAACGTAGTCGTGATTATTGCAATTCGATTTCCTAATTAAGTATAAATTACATGGTCAACAAGAAAGTTTATTTTTGCGATTGCACGTTTAGAGCCAACTAATTATTTCAGAATATTTACTATTAAATTTTTCCTTATATTTTTTATTTTATGAGGCAAGTTTACAAGCGGCCCGCTTGCAGAATTTTTGTAATTTTCCTGTATAAGAAAACTGATTAAATGTATTTATTAAATTTCGCAAGTTTAATTAAACATTTTTACCACTTGCCCAACAGAGTAACAAAATTTTCATAAAACTATCGAAATTGTAATGTTCCACGAAAACAACAGCGTCTTAAACCGCTATAGTGAGTAATGATGTAAGTAAATGTAATTGTAAAACGCTATTTAAAAGTATCAAATCGTTCAAATTACAAAACGATTTGATTTTGTAGATTACTCAACATGGCTAGAAGCTAGAGTTGCGTTTGTGTGCTGGTGGGTTATCACGCACAAAAAACGAATTTTCGCGAATGTGTTCCGAGAGTTTAGACGAAATAATCCTTGCCCGCCCTCGAGCAGCGCCACCGTACGGCAAACGATGATATCGTACCGCCTGTGAAACGTCACAGATGCTTAGCCATAATCATAAAGGCTGTTGTATTACATAATAATTGTTTATTATTATCGATTTAATATTTTTTATGTGATGTAACAATTTGATTTTTACAATATACGATGGCAGGCAATATCTGTTCGTTTTTATGGTGTGTTCAAGCAAAAGGTATAACTAATTGATGTCTTTTAAAATTTTGGGTCTTAACAAACTTCTAGAAGAGTCCGTGATAGCATGTCAGCCTTTCAAGTACGATCCGCAGTAGTCATTTTTGCCTTTAAAAAATGTGTATAAATAATGATGGGCTGAACGGGTTCTAATAAACTTTGATATTCTGACAAAATACCCTGTTACTTACGGTGGAAGATAATTTCCTGCGTCTGTTTGTTTGTTTCTTGTGACACATCTATGATTTTATAGCTTATGATAAAATTTGGTATTTCACAGAACTCATCGGGTTATTTTACAGAACTCATCGTGCTGTAAAATAAAGCTACATAAGTACATAATTTTTGAACAAGTGTTAAAAAGTATTTATTTTCATTTTAATTTGTCTTCTATATTTGTTTGCTCCTTTTGTTTTGCTTGGTGAAGCAGAGAGGTGAACAAAGAGTATAAGAATATTAATCAAGTAAATTAGCGAGAAGGATGGGAAGGAGGAATGATAAAAGCGGGATGGGAGAGACGGAGATATGACGTCAGGGTAAGACAGCAGGATCGAAGTCGTGAATAGTGTAAAGAGTTTTAGTAAATATCTAAATCTTGTTCAAGATTTTCTATACACGCAGGCACGGCCGCGAGAAAAGCTTACGTCACATAAATGAATTAAATTATAGTTCAAAATTCGCTATTGCGTCATTTTCGTAAATTGCCGCTTAGTAGTTTAATAATAAATTTCTTGGAAAATTCTGATCAGCTTTAATGAGTTTACTGAAATAATATCCCTGAAACTTATTACATTCGTATTATTATACGAACATTAAATTAATTAACTACCTACGTATTATTACGGTATTAGTATTTTATGTAGTTGTTAACGTAACGAACGAAAATGTATATTTACTTTATTTGTGGCCGACGCAAGCGAAATGAAAAATAATTTGAGTTGGTCAACAAAGCGAATCAACACAATGTAATTTGCAGTGGTTTTCAAACAAAAAAAAAATGAATCTCTTTTCCACGTATACATACATCACGCACACGTATGTGTATAATACACGCGTGAGGAATGTTTGTATATTTAAGGTTCTAATCTAAATAAAAAATTATTGAAGAATAAAACGCTTAATGACAGAATGAATTCCTACATCAAATATATCAATTCCATCCTGAAATCGACTCGAATCCAATTTAAATTTTTATGTTACTTCCGATTCTGGCTCTAGTTTTCTTTTTTATGTTGTTTATTGTATCTGTTTCTGATAACAATGAAGAAAAGCAATCTAAGAAACTGCTGACCCCACGGGCCGACCACGGGATTTGCCACTATAATATTTATCGGTGTGTTTTTAAGTTATAAATATTGTATTTCAGTGATTGAGCGCAAAAATTTGTAACACGGATGAATCTGTTGCCATCGCTGAAATCTTATTACTTTCGTACTCATAGCATGTAAAAATAAAGGATCAGTACACTATTGAGCTCATCATTTTCGAAAGATCGATTTTATTGCTTTTTCAAGTTCTATAAGCTCAAAAATACATATAGTTTTTATACGTTTCTAGCTCTTCGAGTTAAAAAACCTACATATACATAAAAAAGCTTTTTCCTTTGTTTGTCAACTACGATATCTTTTGAATGCGTTGTTCGAATTTGATCTGTTTTATATCTGTTTTATGCCATTAGATGTAGTTTTTTAACCAATAATAAATAAATGAGTGAGTGCCAAATATCCATCTATTCATCAATAACTTCACAAATTATTTTGAAAAACCTTTTTTCGTTAACGATATCTCTTGAAAGAACCCACTGATTTTGATGGAGTTTGCAACAATGGATGTTATTTTATAAGCAGAGGACTAGTTAGAATTTGGAATTTGTCGCTGTAGTAGTTTAAAAATATTGTATAAACACACACTAACACACACACACACACACACACACACACACACACACACACACACACACACACACACACACACACACACAGGAGAGAGAGAGAGAGAGAGACACACACGTACGCACGCATGCACGGAAATCACTCGATAAATGTTTGAAATAGATTTTTAGGACCGTAAAACGTCAAGGTAGTAACTTTCCAATTTCAAATTCACTTTTAGTCTAAAGTTAATATGTGAGTAGTTACTTGCAAGAATTTAAGTTCAAACAAAATAAATAAAATATTTTTTTTTGATTTTTATAAAAAAGTTACATATCTATATGCAAAATATTATGGAAATAGTATGAAACGTCCATTAACTGTGAGGTTTATTTTCCGTTATTGAATTAACTGTCTGGGTTCAAATTAAATTTCGGTTATTACTTTTAGTATAAATACTCATGGTACAGTTTCGAAGAGAAACCACGTTCTTCAAACACCACGTGCCCTAGGATTTCTGTCGAGTCCTCAGCTATTCGCAGGCAATCGAGGACGCGAGTCGTCAGGCCTTTGCGTCAGCCCGTAATCAGCGAGCGCATTGAGCGGCCGCCCGCTGTGCGTGTGCTGTTTGCTTTCACGCGGCCGGCATTCATCCGAGTGACACCCGCACGCCTCACAGTGCCAAGATTTCTACACGCGATCTGTCCTGCAGCGAAGAATGGCTCTGAATGGGCTAGGGATGGGCGCAGCGTTGATTCTGCTAGGGATGAAGATATTTACGAGTCGGAATATGTTTTATGATTCTTTATAATATTTTGGATGGATAACTTAAGCCTTCGTCATTTTTTCGTGCGTTGGCGCTGTTTTGAAAAAACGAAGGTATTTAATTTTGACCGCTTTGCAGTATAAAAATATAATAATTCGAATTTTCAGACGCGCACAAGACACACTTTGCAAACTTATCTAGTACTTCTTAAGATATACAACAAAACTTTTTATTTATTTCTTTCTTTATGAAAAACTTACAGCTATTATGTATTAAGATTACAATTATATCTATGCTAGCCAATCACAAGTTTTCACTTATAGATAAAAAATAATACATTGGACCATAAACAAAAAAAAAATAAAAATAAAAGAAAAACCAGAGTAAATTATTGAAAAAAAAAGTACGTAGTTAAGAGTAATCACAAAGAAATCTACATAAAAATAACGCCTAGTGGCTTAGTTTAGAAGTCACAAAATTTATTTACCAAGTATCATCTGATTGTAGAGCGGTTCAGAGGCAGGCTATAACAGGCTCTATTCAAAAACTGTTTTGCCGATAATTTATTGTGCAGTGCTTTGTTTTAAACAAAAGTAGTTTTCTAAATTATCTGTACGGTACACGCATGGGGAACTTATTTATCAGTTCTGTGGAATCTACAGAACCATTCAAAATACGAATTATTATTGAAATGTCAGAAATGTTCCTGCGTATGTGGTGGCAATAGGTGGGGACGTTTGTTGCGCATTTCATAGATTGAATCCCTTTCATGCGATTTGAATTCCAATTACTGCACAAATCTCTTCTTAATTTCCTCTATTCGATTTATATAAATATAATACTGGATGTTCCATAGTTTCGATAAGTATTCTAAATGACTCCGAACATAAGAATAACATAAAGTTTTAGTAATTTTATTGTGAATTAAATTCACTCCAGACCGTATACAAAGCCGAGAGCTTTGGAATATGTTTAACCATGGCATCAATATGCGAGTCAAAGAGCATTTTTGGGTCCAGAAAGATACCCAAATTGACTATTTTATCAGTCCTTGTTATGATTTGATCGTCAATTATATAGCTGGCCAGCAGTAAATTTGGTTTTCTTCCGAAACTAATACATGAGCATTTGGGTATATTGAAGTCAAGGTTTCACATTCACGCAATATGTTGCAAATTTGTCCAGGCTCATTTGAAGTTAATGTGCGTGTGCCATACAATTGACATATTTAAGTATCTTCATATCATTAGCAAAGAGAATGTGTTTTGATTTTAGGAAATAAGAACCAACGTCCATGATGAAAACCGCAAATAGAAGGGGTCCTAAAAAAGAACCTTGAGATACACCGGACACAAAAATCATTCATTTAGGTGTGAAACCGGCTTCTTCGCTATATTTTCTATATAGAAGGAAAATCATCTAAAAACTTTATCATGAATACCTGCCGAATCTAATTTAGTCAGGATTATACCGTAGTGTATACGGTCAAATGTTTTAATGTAGTTTGTACATTTAGAATGTCAATTTGATCACCCTTGCTCTTACAAGGAGCAATTAATTCAACGCTTTGCAGTGGTA
The DNA here is from genome assembly GCA_005406025.1 of Eumeta japonica. Classification (NCBI taxonomy): domain Eukaryota; kingdom Metazoa; phylum Arthropoda; class Insecta; order Lepidoptera; family Psychidae; genus Eumeta; species Eumeta japonica. Next base: position 215,645 of record BGZK01000625.1, on the reverse strand, counting down.
GATCTTCTTTTCAAAAATAAGTGTTGTTCGGGATCAAGAATTCTTTAATGTATTAATTTTAATGAATGAATTCTTTAATTCAATTAAAAATTAAATTAAAAAATCTTTAATGAATTCTTTAACATTACGTATACAAACCTGATTATACGTTGTAAGTTCGAACATTTCCGCAAAGATACAAAGTTTGGATATTAGACGATAATTTTAAATGTTGTCTTGCTACCCTTTGGACAGGAGTATAAAAAGCTGATTTCTATATGTTAGGTACAATGCCTTCACGTAGTGACCGTTTATAGAGTAAGGTGAGCAGTAGAGACTAACACATTTAACAAAGAAGTAGGGATTAATAAAATTTGGTTCAGCAAAATTGGCGAGGTCAATTTTTATAATTACGTGTTGAGCTGGGTGGAAGAAAGACTGAATGGAAATACTTGGAAAAAAGATATGCAATAGCTTCACCACTATTTGCCGTACTGTGGCATACCGCATTATGGAGGTCGGAAGGATGATTATTGGATTTAATGTATGACCGAAATGATTTGTGATCGATCAAAATATTACCTTGAATTTTTTTCAAATCTCTTAACACGCTGATAAAGAATACTTAAACAATTGGCAATCATATAAGTTCATATAGGTATTTTATATATTTTAGGCGTGACTTAGATTTTTCGAAAACCGCATAGTGTTGTATAAAAATATTATACAGAGTCGTGCAAAGTGCCTAATATCAGGTGCTCATTCTATTGTATTTAATTGTGATTAGAATTAACGACAGAAGAACTTGAGTCACCAAATTTAAATAAATATTTGATTCATGGTTGAGTTTTTAAAGTTTAAAGTTCAATAAATTGCTCTGAATAACTAAAGATTTATGATGGAGCTCGTCGCTACCAAGGGATCACTATATGCGAAGATGTGAGATTCACGTTAGAAAGTACTAGATCCAAGATTCTATTAATAGTATTTGCTATGTCATAATATTGGATAAAATGACCAGATTTATTACATCAAAAAATATTCTTTATTGTATGACCTGATACTAGAATGTTGTTGATACCGTCGAAGTAAGTAATTTAAGTTTAAGTAATTTAAATTAAAATCACCTTCAAATAATAAAAAAATATGAAGTAAATGGGATAGAACAATATTAGAAACCTTAAAGGTAAAATTATTTAATTGGCTCGAAATCGAATAATCTGTTTCTGACTACATAGACAAACAGTATCAAGATAGTACTTGAGTCGCGCCCCTGAACGTAGAACAATTGTTGCCTAGATATCCTAGGCCGAAGTACACCATTCAGGGTGTTGTACTATTAATAGATCACGATGAATCGCTAACAGCACTCCACTGCTCAAAGGTTGATTAGTCAATGCTTGATCACGGTTACGTGTCAAGTCTAAATACCTATTGTGAAAAAGTTTATTGACCATTATACTGTTTAATGTCCAGGTTTGTATAACTGATATTATACCTTCGGAATTGAATTAAAGATTTCTTAAAAACATAGAGGCTTTTTCTTCGCAGGGCTCTAAACTTTTGATAATACATAATATTTTAAGTGGAATTATATCGAATTTTAAAATTGCATATGGTTTTGTAAAGTACAATTATATTACACATTTACATATACATTTGTGAATCTTTCACATACATGGAATGCTGTTAATATTGCAACCAAGAAATGGATAAAAGAGACATTATAAGAAGATTGCATAAGGTCCCCAAATAATAAAATAATGAATGACACTTAATATTGAAGACCATGAAAAAAGTAATAAAGATCAATAATTGGCTAATAAAACTACACATAAAAGAGATGATGACATATGAAGTGGATGACAGATACAACTACAATATCTAAGGTAACTATTTAAAGCTATATATTTATGCAGATTCTCAAATTTCAGGTCTGTAATGTGAATGATCAGAGTGACTGGGATATCATTAAAATCGTTTCTAATATACATCGTAAATAACCGCGTTGCGTTCACGATTATAAAACTCACCACCAGTACAACAAAGTAAAAATAAGATACAAAAAAAACATTTACAATGACAATGAATATGAAACAAAAATTATCAAAAGGGTAAACAAATAAATATACATAAAAAAAAACTTTACAATAGGGTAAGAAACTGACAACCGCTTTAATATGTCCCCTCTGTGTCCTTTGCTATCTTTATCAAGATGATTGTTAAATTCATCTTTTCTGGTTTTATGTAGCATAATTTTGTTGAGCATAGTTATATGCTCAGAATATTCAGAATATTTATCATTAAAATATTCTATCACCACCCTGTAAATTTATATGTGAAGGAAAACTCGATTTCTTAGCGCGTAAGAAAGCTACAAAGCTTCCTTTATTGTACCTATTTATAAAGCGCGCAAGAATAGACAGCCTCGCATCCCGGAAACGGGATGGTATCCATGTTAATTTGCTATTGGATATGACAGTACATCACCAATCTTCAACAGGGTATTCAATAGATTTTCATCTTTAGTAAATGGTACCCCTTTAATCTCATTGTTGTTATTTAATCTCAACCACTGTTCTTTTGCGTTCATTTCGTCATTCAATCCAAACTTTGATTTTTAAAGCCGATAGCCTCTCTTCAACCTTCTGGACCGTAGAAAGTCTTCGTTCGATTGACTTGAATCTTTCAACAAATTCTTTGATAGAAGTGTGCGCATCTATAACCGAAAATTTGAGGTCCGCTATATTTGTTTTGATTGCCTAGACATCGTCAACTTAATTGGATATCAGAGAAACTTTCAAGGACAGATTTAAAATTAAGAAGTACTAAAAAATAATGTGAGTGTGCTCTGGCAGTGGTAGTGCTAAATATGCCGAATTAAGGAAAGAGGGTGATTTAGAAAGAATTAGTAGTGAGTAGTTTAAAGATATGATGACTTCTATTTTTAAAGAGTTTTTAATCACCCATATAACTACCTTAACATTATCATAATATCATGTATTTTATTGAAACGAAGTTTTTTTTGTCTCAGGTTGCGGCGGCAGAGGGCTGGCCAGAAAAATCATATGTGACACAAAAGCGTTAACGTCTCTATTTTTATATTCAAGGCTTTTACAGACAGAGAGATAGAGAGACAGATAAGCCCGTTCACTCGGACAGAGCCTTAAAAGAGGATTATATTAAAAAAAACTTTTTTGTTTTACACAATGGCAGGGATAAAGTTGAATAGTTCTTCATAGCACTCCACGTAGTACGTAGGGCGCACTGAAAATTTCTGAATTGAGTGAGAAAAAATACTATGAACGGTCAAAAAATGAACTTCTTGTTTCTAAAAATATTTTCCATTATCATAAATAAAATTTTTCATGCGAATAAACCAATTTTGAAAACATTAATGCCACTCCGCCCTGGTAACCTGGGACACATGTTTTTCGTAGTCTTCGAAAGCCTCTTTTAGTGACGTTCGTTCGTTGACCGCGCAAATGATTCTTAATTTTTGCGAACAAAAAATTACAAGATGGCAGGTCGAGACTGTATGTAGGATCGCTCATAATTTCTACGTTTTTCTCCTTCAAAAATTTATTTGTTAGTTTGGGCATGTGAGAACTGGCATTGTCGTAATGCAAGATGATACGATATTTACGGTTATTTTTACGGAGTTCCTCAATAACTGTCGAAAAACAAATGGTCGTGTGCCACCATTTGCGGTATGACAATGCTCCAAAGCAACAGTAGCCATGTGTCTAGTTTTATTAAAAAAAGAAGCAATCATCCGCTTAGAGGCACTTCGCTCGCACGCCACTAGTTGGTTTCGGTTCATCTCGATAGACTCATACGGTTAATTGCTGCTTTGTTTTGGGGTTGTAGCAATAAATTCATGTTTGGTTACCTATTACTATGTCACACACTAAACTGGACGCTCCTTTCTTAAATCCGGTAAGAATGGCATTGCACCAAGTGACGCGGTCCGTTTTTTAGACTCAGTCAACTTTTGTGGGATCCACCACGAGCACAGTTTTTTCATACCCAAATATTTGTGTAGGATTGATTGTATTTGACTTACGCCTATGTCTAAAAATGCCTGAATCTCATGATGGTTCATATGCCTGTCTGTATCGATCATACGGCGAAAATCATTGATATTTTTTTTGTTCACGGCGGTGGACGGGCGACCGTCACGAAATTCGTCACTTAAATGGACATGACTGCGTTTGAATTATGCAATAAACAATATAACCTTGCATGGTGCTTCACCGCCAGAAGAAATACGAAGCCGAGCGAGGCTCTGCTGAGCTGTGAAAATTTTCACAACTTAAGTCCATAGTGACGAAGACACGCGATTTTGAAAATGACGCCACAATGTAAAAACAATGGAAAGTTTGAAGAAACTAACTGTTTTCTACAGCCAAAAAGTTCCGTTTTCAAATATAGTAATTACCTTTTAAATATTGTTTATAAAAGTGGCCTGTTCTAGAAATTTGTAGGGTGCCGCACGTATATCCATACTAGAGCCAAAGCCTCTTTGTAAAATAATAATGGAATAAAAACTTGTAATTAATATTTATCACTTAGCGTAAAATGGTTTGTTTCTACTGGGTGTCTCATGACACCACATTTAGTTTTTTTTAGTATATATATAAGAATTATTTTTGGGTCCCTCTTACGACCTTCTCTTAAAATAGTTTTAACGAATAAACATTTTTAAGATGAACTTGACTATAAAAACAAACCTGTAAAAGTGTTTCTTTGTTAAAAGTAAATTTAAAAGTAGGTTTTTTGGGAGACTCTTTAATAACTGTTTTTGTAAAAAGCTTTTAGTTACATTTCATTATAATATTTATAGTATTAACTGACCGCTTAATTTGTTCGTTACACTGAATCTGTTTGAAAAGGTTCAGGACGAGGATATACATTTTTAGAGAGGCTTTATGAAAGACGATCGTGACTGGATTTTTTAGCATTGAAACGGCCTTTTCGTTCGCTTCAGTAGAGCGACATAGGAAACCTGTTTTCAATGAAAGTACAAAAGACTCCGAGCGTCCTCAATTATTAAAATAGAGGAATCAATATGAGCTATTGAAGAGGCAACCCAATGAAATTTTTTTGGAAAAATGTTAGTGGATTATTCAAATTTACAAAAAGACAACAAAGTGCGTAAAATTCCACAGTGTAAAATTCCATAGTTGCCCGACACAATACGTGGACTTAGAAGAGGGCTTGTTGTTTGATACTATGAATCTATGAAATAAGTTCACGATTTAACGGTTAATAACGATTAAAAATGGTCTCATATAAGATGGGTACCAAAAATATTGTAATTTTATGTTTCCATAATTTTACATGGTTTGCGAACTTACATTTACTACGTGTTTCACACCATCAATAACGTTATCTAAGTAAATTTCAATGGAATATTTTATGAGTTGGTCGACTATCACTCATTTTTTGGGCCTATCTTCGAAGATTTTAAATTTACTCAAAAGGAAAAATGTTATTAAGATTAAAAAAAACTATTCTATATTATAGATTATCTAAAATTTGAGCTTATAAAAATAAAAATATGTAGATTTTTAACAGTATTTTTGTGGCCAATTATAAGAGTACTTTTTACCAAAACTCTTACTCAAATTAAACTTATGTATAGTTTCAAAAAAGTTATAACATGTACATAATCGAGAGTTGTAATTTTTGCGAAAATAGCATAACTTATATGTATAATGTGCGATATATGACTATGAAGCCAGAAGATGGATAGTGGAATTCTACAGGGGCTGCTAATAAATCCCTCGAATTTGGTTCATTTGTTGTGGTTTGACGAGGCTTTTGCATTATATTTTGTAATGAGAGTCTGATGATAAAGCCAGGAGGTGAATAGTGGAATTCTACAGGGCTGCTAATAAATCCCTCGAATTTGGTTCATTTGTTGTGGTTTGACAAGGCTTTTGCATTATATTTTGTAATGAGAGTCTGATGATAAAGCCAGGAGGTGAATAGTGGAATTCTACAGGGCTGCTAATAAATCCCTCAAATTTGGTTCATTTGTTGTGGTTTGACGAGGCTTTTGCATTATATTTTGTAATGAGAGTCTGATGATAAAGCCAGGAGGTGAATAGTGGAATTCTACAGGGCTGCTAATAAATCCCTCGAATTTGGTTCATTTGTTGTGGTTTGACGAGGCTTTTGCATTATATTTTGTAATGAGAGTCTGATGATAAAGCCAGGAGGTGAATAGTGGAATTCTACAGGGGCTGCTAATAAATCCCTCGAATTTGGTTCATTTGTTGTGGTTTGACGAGGCTTTGCATTATATTTTGTAATGAGAGTCTGATGATAAAGCCAGGAGGTGAATAGTGGAATTCTACAGGGCTGCTAATAAATCCCTCGAATTTGGTTCATTTGTTGTGGTTTGACAGGCTTTTGCATTATATTTTGTAATGAGAGTCTGATGATAAAGCCAGGAGGTGGATAGTGGAATTCTACAGGGCTGCTAATAAATCCCTCAAATTTGGTTCATTTGTTGTGGTTTGACGAGGCTTTGCATTATATTTTGTAATGAGAGTCTGATGATAAAGCCAGGAGGTGGATAGTGGATTCTGCGGGGCTGCTAATAAATCCCTCGAATTTGGTTCATTTGTTGTGGTTTGACGAGGCTTTGCATTATATTTTGTAATGAGAGTCTGATGATAAAGCCAGGAGGTGGTTAGTGGAATTCTACAGGACTGCTAATAAATCCCTCGAATTTGGTTCATTTGTTGTGGTTTGACGAGGCTTTTGCATTATATTTTGTAATGAGAGTCTGATGATAAAGCCAGGAGGTGGATAGTGGAATTCTACAGGGCTGCTAATAAATCCCTCGAATTTGGTTCATTTGTTGTGGTTTGACGAGGCTTTTGCATTATATTTTGTAATGAGAGTCTGATGATAAAGCCAGGAGGTGAATAGTGGAATTCTACAGGGCTGCTAATAAATCCCTCAATTTGGTTCATTTGTTGTGGTTTGACGAGGCTTTGCATTATATTTTGTAATGAGAGTCTGATGATAAAGCCAGGAGGTGAATAGTGGAATTCTAGGGGCTGCTAATAAATCCCTCGAATTTGGTTCATTTGTTGTGGTTTGACAAGGCTTTTGCATTATATTTTGTAATGAGAGTCTGATGATAAAGCCAGGAGGTGGATAGTGGAATTCTACAGGGCTGCTAATAAATCCCTCGAATTTGGTTCATTTGTTGTGGTTTGACGAGGCTTTTGCATTATATTTTGTAATGAGAGTCTGATGATAAAGCCAGGAGGTGGATAGTGGAATTCTACAGGGCTGCTAATAAATCCCTCGAATTTGGTTCATTTGTTGTGGTTTGACGAGGCTTTTGCATTATATTTTGTAATGAGAGTCTGATGATAAAGCCAGGAGGTGGATAGTGGAATTCTACAGGGCTGCTAATAAATCCCTCGAATTTGGTTCATTTGTTGTGGTTTGACAGAGGCTTTGCATTATATTTTGTAATGAGAGTCTGATGATAAAGCCAGGAGGTGGATAGTGGAATTCTACAGGGGCTGCTAATAAATCCCTCAATTTGGTTCATTTGTTGTGGTTTGACAGGCTTTTGCATTATATTTTGTAATGAGAGTCTGATGATAAAGCCAGGAGGTGAATAGTGGAATTCTACAGGGCTGCTAATAAATCCCTCGAATTTGGTTCATTTGTTGTGGTTTGACGAGGCTTTTGCATTATATTTTGTAATGAGAGTCTGATGATAAAGCCAGGAGGTGAATAGTGGAATTCTACAGGGCTGCTAATAAATCCCTCGAATTTGGTTCATTTGTTGTGGTTTGACAGGCTTTTGCATTATATTTTGTAATGAGAGTCTGATGATAAAGCCAGGAGGTGGATAGTGGAATTCTACAGGGCTGCTAATAAATCCCTCGAATTTGGTTCATTTGTTGTGGTTTGACGAGGCTTTTGCATTATATTTTGTAATGAGAGTCTGATGATAAAGCCAGGAGGTGGTTAGTGGAATTCTACAGGGACTGCTAATAAATCCCTCGAATTTGGTTCATTTGTTGTGGTTTGACGAGGCTTTTGCATTATATTTTGTAATGAGAGTCTGATGATAAAGCCAGGAGGTGGATAGTGGAATTCTACAGGGGCTGCTAATAAATCCCTCGAATTTGGTTCATTTGTTGTGGTTTGACGAGGCTTTTGCATTATATTTTGTAATGAGAGTCTGATGATAAAGCCAGGAGGTGGATAGTGGAATTCTACAGGGGCTGCTAATAAATCCCTCGAATTTGGTTCATTTGTTGTGGTTTGACGAGGCTTTTGCATTATATTTTGTAATGAGAGTCTGATGATAAAGCCAGGAGGTGAATAGTGGAATTCTACAGGGCTGCTAATAAATCCCTCGAATTTGGTTCATTTGTTGTGGTTTGACGAGGCTTTTGCATTATATTTTGTAATGAGAGTCTGATGATAAAGCCAGGAGGTGGATAGTGGAATTCTACAGGGCTGCTAATAAATCCCTCGAATTTGGTTCATTTGTTGTGGTTTGACGAGGCTTTTGCATTATATTTTGTAATGAGAGTCTGATGATAAAGCCAGGAGGTGGATAGTGGAATTCTACAGGGCTGCTAATAAATCCCTCGAATTTGGTTCATTTGTTGTGGTTTGACGAGGCTTTGCATTATATTTTGTAATGAGAGTCTGATGATAAAGCCAGGAGGTGAATAGTGGAATTCTACAGGGCTGCTAATAAATCCCTCGAATTTGGTTCATTTGTTGTGGTTTGACGAGGCTTTTGCATTATATTTTGTAATGAGAGTCTGATGATAAAGCCAGGAGGTGGATAGTGGAATTCTACAGGGGCTGCTAATAAATCCCTCGAATTTGGTTCATTTGTTGTGGTTTGACGAGGCTTTTGCATTATATTTTGTAATGAGAGTCTGATGATAAAGCCAGGAGGTGGATAGTGGAATTCTACAGGGGCTGCTAATAAATCCCTCAATTTGGTTCATTTGTTGTGGTTTGACGAGGCTTTTGCATTATATTTTGTAATGAGAGTCTGATGATAAAGCCAGGAGGTGGATAGTGGAATTCTACAGGGCTGCTAATAAATCCCTCGAATTTGGTTCATTTGTTGTGGTTTGACGAGGCTTTTGCATTATATTTTGTAATGAGAGTCTGATGATAAAGCCAGGAGGTGGATAGTGGAATTCTACAGGGCTGCTAATAAATCCCTCGAATTTGGTTCATTTGTTGTGGTTTGACGAGGCTTTTGCATTATATTTTGTAATGAGAGTCTGATGATAAAGCCAGGAGGTGGATAGTGGAATTCTACAGGGGCTGCTAATAAATCCCTCGAATTTGGTTCATTTGTTGTGGTTTGACAGGCTTTTGCATTATATTTTGTAATGAGAGTCTGATGATAAAGCCAGGAGGGATAGTGGAATTCTACAGGGCTGCTAATAAATCCCTCGAATTTGGTTCATTTGTTGTGGTTTGACGAGGCTTTTGCATTATATTTTGTAATGAGAGTCTGATGATAAAGCCAGGAGGTGGATAGTGGAATTCTACAGGGGTTGCTAATAAATCCCTCGAATTTGGTTCATTTGTTGTGGTTTGACAAGGCTTTTGCATTATATTTTGTAATGAGAGTCTGATGATAAAGCCAGGAGGTGGATAGTGGAATTCTACAGGGCTGCTAATAAATCCCTCGAATTTGGTTCATTTGTTGTGGTTTGACGAGGCTTTTGCATTATATTTTGTAATGAGAGTCTGATGATAAAGCCAGGAGGTGGATAGTGGAATTCTACAGGGGCTGCTAATAAATCCCTCGAATTTGGTTCATTTGTTGTGGTTTGACGAGGCTTTTGCATTATATTTTGTAATGAGAGTCTGATGATAAAGCCAGGAGGTGAATAGTGGAATTCTACAGGGCTGCTAATAAATCCCTCGAATTTGGTTCATTTGTTGTGGTTTGACGAGGCTTTTGCATTATATTTTGTAATGAGAGTCTGATGATAAAGCCAGGAGGTGGATAGTGGAATTCTACAGGGCTGCTAATAAATCCCTCGAATTTGGTTCATTTGTTGTGGTTTGACGAGGCTTTTGCATTATATTTTGTAATGAGAGTCTGATGATAAAGCCAGGAGGTGGATAGTGGAATTCTACAGGGCTGCTAATAAATCCCTCGAATTTGGTTCATTTGTTGTGGTTTGACGAGGCTTTTGCATTATATTTTGTAATGAGAGTCTGATGATAAAGCCAGGAGGTGGATAGTGGAATTCTACAGGGACTGCTAATAAATCCCTCGAATTTGGTTCATTTGTTGTGGTTTGACGAGGCTTTTGCATTATATTTTGTAATGAGAGTCTGATGATAAAGCCAGGAGGTGGATAGTGGAATTCTACAGGGGCTGCTAATAAATCCCTCGAATTTGGTTCATTTGTTGTGGTTTGACGAGGCTTTTGCATTATATTTTGTAATGAGAGTCTGATGATAAAGCCAGGAGGTGAATAGTGGAATTCTACAGGGGCTGCTAATAAATCCCTCGAATTTGGTTCATTTGTTGTGGTTTGACGAGGCTTTTGCATTATATTTTGTAATGAGAGTCTGATGATAAAGCCAGGAGGTGAATAGTGGAATTCTACAGGGCTGCTAATAAATCCCTCGAATTTGGTTCATTTGTTGTGGTTTGACGAGGCTTTTGCATTATATTTTGTAATGAGAGTCTGATGATAAAGCCAGGAGGTGGATAGTGGAATTCTACAGGGCTGCTAATAAATCCCTCGAATTTGGTTCATTTGTTGTGGTTTGACGAGGCTTTTGCATTATATTTTGTAATGAGAGTCTGATGATAAAGCCAGGAGGTGGATAGTGGATTCTACAGGGCTGCTAATAAATCCCTCGAATTTGGTTCATTTGTTGTGGTTTGACGAGGCTTTGCATTATATTTTGTAATGAGAGTCTGATGATAAAGCCAGGAGGTGGTTAGTGGAATTCTACAGGGACTGCTAATAAATCCCTCGAATTTGGTTCATTTGTTGTGGTTTGACGAGGCTTTTGCATTATATTTTGTAATGAGAGTCTGATGATAAAGCCAGGAGGTGGATAGTGGAATTCTACAGGGGCTGCTAATAAATCCCTCGTTCATTTGTTGTGGTTTGACGAGGCTTTTGCATTATATTTTGTAATGAGAGTCTGATGATAAAGCCAGGAGGTGGATAGTGGAATTCTACAGGGGCTGCTAATAAATCCCTCGAATTTGGTTCATTTGTTGTGGTTTGACGAGGCTTTTGCATTATATTTTGTAATGAGAGTCTGATGATAAAGCCAGGAGGTGGATAGTGGAATTCTACAGGGCTGCTAATAAATCCCTCGAATTTGGTTCATTTGTTGTGGTTTGACGAGGCTTTTGCATTATATTTTGTAATGAGAGTCTGATGATAAAGCCAGGAGGTGGTTAGTGGAATTCTACAGGGACTGCTAATAAATCCCTCGAATTTTGTTCATTTGTTGTGGTTTGACGAGGCTTTTGCATTATATTTTGTAATGAGAGTCTGATGATAAAGCCAGGAGGTGAATAGTGGAATGCTACAGGGGCTGCTAATAAATCCCTCAAATTTGGTTCATTTTTTGTGGTTTGACGAGGCTTTTGCATTATATTTTGTAATGAGAGTCTGATGATAAAGCCAGGAGGTGGATAGTGGAATTCTACAGGGCTGCTAATAAATCCCTCGAATTTGGTTCATTTGTTGTGGTTTGACAAGGCTTTTGCATTATATTTTGTAATGAGAGTCTGATGATAAAGCCAGGAGGTGGATAGTGGAATTCTACAGGGGCTGCTAATAAATCCCTCGAATTTGGTTCATTTGTTGTGGTTTGACGAGGCTTTTGCATTATATTTTGTAATGAGAGTCTGATGATAAAGCCAGGAGGTGAATAGTGGAATTCTACAGGCTGCTAATAAATCCCTCGAATTTGGTTCATTTGTTGTGGTTTGACGAGGCTTTGCATTATATTTTGTAATGAGAGTCTGATGATAAAGCCAGGAGGTGGTTAGTGGAATTCTACAGGGACTGCTAATAAATCCCTCAATTTGGTTCATTTGTTGTGGTTTGACGAGGCTTTTGCATTATATTTTGTAATGAGAGTCTGATGATAAAGCCAGGAGGTGGTTAGTGGAATTCTACAGGGACTGCTAATAAATCCCTCGAATTTGTTCATTTGTTGTGGTTTGACGAGGCTTTGCATTATATTTTGTAATGAGAGTCTGATGATAAAGCCAGGAGGTGAATAGTGGAATGCTACAGGGGCTGCTAATAAATCCCTCAAATTTGGTTCATTTGTTGTGGTTTGACAGAGGCTTTGCATTATATTTTGTAATGAGAGTCTGATGATAAAGCCAGGAGGTGGATAGTGGAATTCTACAGGGGCTGCTAATAAATCCCTCGAATTTGGTTCATTTGTTGTGGTTTGACGAGGCTTTTGCATTATATTTTGTAATGAGAGTCTGATGATAAAGCCCGGAGGTGGATAGTGGATTCTGCAGGGGCTGCTAATAAATCCCTCGAATTTGGTTCATTTGTTGTGGTTTGACGAGGCTTTTGCATTATATTTTGTAATGAGAGTCTGATGATAAAGCCAGGAGGTGGATAGTGGATTCTGCCGGGGCTGCTAATAAATCCCTCGAATTTGGTTCATTTGTTGTGGTTTGACAAGGCTTTTGCATTATATTTTGTAATGAGAGTCTGATGATAAAGCCAGGAGGTGGATAGTGGATTCTGCCGGGGCTGCTAAGAAATCCCTCGAATTTGGTTCATTTGTTGTGGTTTGACGAGGCTTTTGCATTATATTTTGTAATGAGAGTCTGATGATAAAGCCAGGAGGTGGTTAGTGGAATTCTACAGGGACTGCTAATAAATCCCTCGAATTTGGTTCATTTGTTGTGGTTTGACGAGGCTTTTGCATTATATTTTGTAATGAGAGTCTGATGATAAAGCCAGGAGGTGGTTAGTGGAATTCTACAGGGACTGCTAATAAATCCCTCGAATTTGGTTCATTTGTTGTGGTTTGACGAGGCTTTTGCATTATATTTTGTAATGAGAGTCTGATGATAAAGCCAGGAGGTGAATAGTGGAATGCTACAGGGGCTGCTAATAAATCCCTCGAATTTGGTTCATTTGTTGTGGTTTGACGAGGCTTTTGCATTATATTTTGTAATGAGAGTCTGATGATAAAGCCAGGAGGTGGATAGTGGATTCTGCCGGGGCTGCTAATAAATCCCTCGAATTTGGTTCATTTGTTGTGGTTTGACAGAGCTTTTGCATTATATTTTGTAATGAGAGTCTGATGATAAAGCCAGGAGGTGAATAGTGGAATTCTACAGGGCTGCTAATAAATCCCTCAATTTGGTTCATTTGTTGTGGTTTGACAGAGGCTTTTGCATTATATTTTGTAATGAGAGTCTGATGATAAAGCCAGGAGGTGGATAGTGGAATTCTACAGGGGCTGCTAATAAATCCCTCGAATTTGGTTCATTTGTTGTGGTTTGACAAGGCTTTTGCATTATATTTTGTAATGAGAGTCTGATGATAAAGCCAGGAGGTGGATAGTGGAATTCTACAGGGGCTGCTAATAAATCCCTCGAATTTGGTTCATTTGTTGTGGTTTGACGAGGCTTTTGCATTATATTTTGTAATGAGAGTCTGATGATAAAGCCAGGAGGTGGATAGTGGATTCTGCCGGGGCTGCTAATAAATCCCTCGAATTTGGTTCATTTGTTGTGGTTTGACAAGGCTTTTGCATTATATTTTGTAATGAGAGTCTGATGATAAAGTTAGGAGGTGGATAGTGGAATTCTACAGGGGCTGCTAAGAAATTCCTCGAATTTGGTTCATTTGTTGTGGTTTGACGAGGCTTTTGCATTATATTTTGTAATGAGAGTCTGATGATAAAGCCAGGAGGTGGATAGTGGAATTCTACAGGGGCTGCTAATAAATCCCTCGAATTTGGTTCATTTGTTGTGGTTTGACGAGGCTTTTGCATTATATTTTGTAATGAGAGTCTGATGATAAAGCCAGGAGGTGAATAGTGGAATTCTACAGGGGCTGCTAATAAATCCCTCAAATTTGGTTCATTTGTTGTGGTTTGACGAGGCTTTTGCATTATATTTTGTAATGAGAGTCTGATGATAAAGCCCGGAGGTGGATAGTGGATTCTGCAGGGGCTGCTAATAAATCCCTCGAATTTGGTTCATTTGTTGTGGTTTGACGAGGCTTTTGCATTATATTTTGTAATGAGAGTCTGATGATAAAGCCAGGAGGTGGATAGTGGAATTCTACAGGGGCTGCTAATAAACTCCTCGAATTTGAACTTATTTGTTTTGTTTTGACGAATCCAATGCATTGTGTTTTATAACGAAGATCTGATGATGAAGCAAAAAGGTGGAATAGTGGAGCTATATTTAGTTATCAAAAAAATTAACACATTTTACAGCTAAGTAAAAAATAAAATTAATTATCCAAAAAAAAAAAATAAATGAAAGCCGTTTCTAAAAAACAATCAAACTCTAAAATTATTAATGATAATTTTTAAAGACAGCAAAAGAAATTTTAAGTAAATATTTGCTAGTAAAAATATTATTAATTAAATATTAACAATACGTACTCAATAAATATTTTTTTGGAGTTGGTGTCAGCCAAGACTGGCACAGATATAACATAACTTAAAATATTCGGTATTTATTTAATAAGTAGGCATTGTGTTTAGTTAGTTAATAATAAATCTGTCTTTAAATTTCTTTTATCGGCTTTAAATTAATTAACTATTTTTTAGTTACATAGTTTTTGGATGTCAGTGTTTATTTTAATTATTATTGTTTTTTTTTGTAAAATCTCGTTTATATACCTTTTCCTATTGACTTCATTTTCATTCAAGGTTGTGTAGGGTTCTATACTATGAAATTTTCTAATCAAAAGTGCAGATGTGTGCAAAATTTTAAGTTGATATTATTATCTGTCAAAAGTTTTCACGTGAATAAACAATCTAGACTATGAATGGACACCTACAGTAGAATACATTTTCGTCCATGCGGATATGACTGACCAGTCCTCGTGTTGTTTTCCTAAAGTTTTTCACAGACGTATCAAAGAGGGTTATAAGTAAAAAAGATGCTTTGAATTGCATGCAGAAAAGTTAAGCCGCCGATGTCAAGTCACGTAACTATTGAAGTGTTGAAGAAATTGTGTGTAAATGGATGGCACGGTTGTAGAATCGTAGTCGCACGTATACTAACACGCGAACAACACACACACACACACACACACACACACACACACACGCACATGCATACACGCACGCCCATGCATACACGCACGCACATATACACATAAGCACACATGCATGTATAATTGTATACATAAAACAAACATCAAATTTTTAAATCTGGATATATATATATATATATATATATATATATATATACATTATAGAGCGTAGTCCAAGGCTGTCCAGAAATTCAAGTATTAAACAAATGAGGCTTCAGGCTCTGAGCCGTTTATTGTTCGGCTCTTCAATATTCTCTCCTTACAAAGTTCGATACGATCTCTTATTAAATGAATTATAACAATCCACTTTTCTATCACTATCGAAGCTCGTGCCCTCGGGCATCGGCCCTCGTCCCCTTTCTCTGTGTTTTTTTTAATCTACAGCTTATTCCCTAGTTCTTCGCGAGATCGGATTCGAATATTATATTCTACTTTAATTTTAAATCGAACACGAACCCTCAATTGCGAAACCGCGCACGAAGGCCGGATGTCTCACATGCCACCTACTCCCAAGGTCCGCTACTGCAATATACATGTAATTACAATCAAATAGATATGAAGAAAAACCTACTATTATAAATATTTCGATCGTGCGAATATCGTGTTTTTGTATGAAACTTTGGTATATATGTTATTTTTTACATTTATAAAAATTCAATGTGAATATATAGTGTTATATTTGCGACGTGCATGTGCACATTATGTATAATGATTACGTTAATGACGTTTAGTGACAACGACCGGGAATGATAACTTGACAGAGCTAATTCTTTCATAATACTTAAGTTAAAAGGTCCTTCGTCAATTCGCTGGTGGTTGGACGGTGAACCCACTGTCCATTAATGTAAAAAAATGCGAAATTCAATTCGAAAACTAAATAAAAACTGATATATTTGTTTCGAAAATTACTTATTACGTAATTTTTGCTAGATAAATGTCCTTTTTTATTTATTACATATTTTAAAGTTTTGTTTATAAATTTTAAACTGTGACTTAAGTGCTCGAATACAGAGACAC
The DNA here is from genome assembly GCA_005406025.1 of Eumeta japonica. NCBI lineage: Eukaryota > Metazoa > Arthropoda > Insecta > Lepidoptera > Psychidae > Eumeta > Eumeta japonica. Next base: position 199,326 of record BGZK01000625.1, on the reverse strand, counting down.
AGTTTATTCTAAGAGATACTGTATCATTTAAGCTACACATCATTTTGACATATGTGTATCTCTTACACGTAACGTCTAACGCAAACCGATCGGATTCATTTAACAAGAAAAAGCAATTTGCATCTCTAGAATAAGTAAAGGTCCAGCGGCGCTATTTGTTTGTCGAGGGCTGTCGTAGCGCGTGCGCACACCCTTCAATTGAGGTGCGTTTAGTTGCCGATCGTGCGAAAAAAAAAGAAAGCGCGCTCCATCCAACAAAGATTCCGTACTATACTCAAATACATTTTACCTTGTATTTGTATTTGCATACGGTGTGCTATTGCATAATATGTCATGCAATAGCACACCGTATAATTGAACGGAGCATAACACGCAGTGCGTATATGTATGTAATTGTCTCATATGATTGTCTATATTAATACTCATAATAATATGTGGCAGAGTTATACAAGTGTATTTATTAAGTATTTTAAAAATAAAATAAAGCAGTATTTTCGGCGTGTGCGCCGCTCTTACGAAAAGGCCGGCAAGTGACATACAACCGTGCGCTTTTCGTTTCAAAGATAACATCGTGGCGAAATATAAATACCACAGTATAAAACTAAATTCTTATCGAGAATAGAAATGAAATAAGAGTTCTCAGTTAGATGTACGGCTATACTTAGAGAAGTTACTTGAATTTTAATGCCCCGTTAGCCGTTACTTAGTAGAGGTTTAGGTGAGTGTGCCCCCAAATTCAGCTAAATATCCGTTAGCACTCGCTACGGTTACAAGATAAACTGTCACTTAAGACGTTTAATGACGGTTAAATATACATTAGAGTTAACTTAATGAACCCTTTTTGAGTGCGGCCGTAAGGTTTATATTTGCAAAGGAGCGATTACATTCAAAACTTGAAAATAGCTTATCTATTTTATTCCAATAATATTGAACAACGATTTAATCGTTTAGCTACAAATGACATTCCTTAATAACTTACAAAGATGTTCTATAGCTAGCCTGCTACAATTATACTTATATGTAGAAAAGTTTATGGCACCAAAAACATTTCATGTCAAATTGGTTGGCAAACCCGTAATCTTATAATGCTTTCACTGTTAAAAAGTTATCAGATCTCATGAAGAGCTTAGCCTCTAAAACTCTATAAGCTCTAACTCTACAAACTCTCTATTTAAGTTAAAAGGTAAGGCTTGGCTATTTCGTATACATCGCACAGCCATTCCAATGGTCTTACGGTAAGAATCTTATGATTTTTTCTCTATATCTATGAAAATCTATTCTAAATTTGATACAGGAAAGACGCCTAGGTCATTGGTGTCACAAATCCAAGAAGGTCGAGCACAAATTCGTCTAGTTACCTTTATGAAAGACTATCCGTTGGCCGCCTGCTTCAGTATGAATCCCTTCATTTATATTTTTACTTGTTCTAGCCATCGATTTTGATCACAATCATGATGATGTTACTCTAATTCCATTATCAGGTCTGATACCAGTCCCGCTATTCAAATAGCGGTCTTTCCAGTTTTGATCCTTGTTCCTCCATGTTAGTGATAATAGATTTCCATTTTTCCTGGTACTTATTTTTTTTTTTTTGCATAAAATTTATTCTTGGAATATAATGCTATTATATGGATCTCATTGAAAACATAATCTACTTTGATGTAAAATTTGACTTGAATCTAATCCATACAATCCGTTAGCCTGTGACAAACGACCATACAGACATACTTTAAAATTTACTGTATCGTAAATGAAGTCTACAACGATCTACAAATGATATCGTGTCGTTTGCTCAAGTTCCGATTATAATTCGTCCAGCAGCTAGCACATGACAAACGTCCATACAGACATACTTTAAAATTTACTGTATCGTAAATGAAGTCTACAACGATCTACAAATGATATCGTGTCGTTTGCTCAAGTTCCGATTATAATCCGTCCAGCAGCCAGCACATGACAAACGTCCATACATACATACTTTAAAATTTACTGTATCGTAAATGAAGTCTACAACGATCTACAAATGATATCGTGTCGTTTGCTCAAGTTCCGATTATAATCCGTCCAGCAGCCAGCACATGACAAACGTCCATACATACATACTTTAAAATTTACTGTATCGTAAATGAAGTCTACAACGATCTACAAATGATATCGTGTCGTTTGCTCAAGTTCCGATTATAATCCGTCCAGCAGCCAGCACATGACAAACGTCCATACATACATACTTTAAAATTTACTGTATCGTAAATGAAGTCTACAACGATCTACAAATGATATCGTGTCGTTTGCTCAAGTTCCGATTATAATCCGTCCAGCAGCCAGCACATGACAAACGTCCATACATACATACTTTAAAATTTACTGTATCGTAAATGAAGTCTACAACGATCTACAAATGATATCGTGTCGTTTGCTCAAGTTCCGATTATAATCCGTCCAGCAGCCAGCACATGACAAACGTCAATGTGAGAACGGTTGGCGTGTTCATTTACTTTAAAGTAAAATAACATAACTGACTCTAATTTCGGTTTAATTTGTTTCACATTTATATCCTTAATTAAATACTAAGTACTACTGGTGAGCATTAGCTGGCTGACGACCTTTAACGACAGTCTGCCTGCCAGAGGTACCGGGACTAGACGCGACTCGACTGACTCTGGCAGGCAGGATCGCCACCGGCGCTGTGTCGCATATAGGTGGGAGCGAGGGCTTTCCTATTGGCTGCCGATCACGTCATAACTTCCTTCAGAACATCGGCCGGTGTTTCTTACCATATAAGGTAATGAATTTGTTCCCGGGCCGCGTTCTGGGAAAGTGCCGTGTGCAGCCTGAGCCCGTCGCGCGATCGCTGACGCATCGCCTGTGTATGTGGTGCAACCGCTACAGTCAATACAGACATACTTTAAAATTTACTGTATCGTAAATGAAGTCTACAACGATCTACAAATGATATCGTGTCGTTTGCTCAAGTTCCGATTATAATCCGTCCAGCAGCCAGCACATGACAAACGTCCATACATACATACTTTAAAATTTACTGTATCGTAAATGAAGTCTACAACGATCTAAAAATGATATCGTGTCGTTTGCTCAAGTTCCGATTATAATCCGTCCAGCAGCCAGCACATGACAAACGTCCATACATACATACTTTAAAATTTACTGTATCGTAAATGAAGTCTACAACGATCTACAAATGATATCGTGTCGTTTGCTCAAGTTCCGATTATAATCCGTCCAGCAGTCAGCACATGGCAAACGTCCATACAGACATACTTTAAAATTTACTGTATCGTAAATGAAGTCTACAACGATCTACAAATGATATCGTGTCGTTTGCTCAAGTTCCGATTATAATCCGTCCAGCAGCCAGCACATGACAAACGTCCATACAGACATACTTTAAAATTTACTGTATCGTAAATGAAGTCTACAACGATCTACAAATGATATCGTGTCGTTTGCTCAAGTTCCGATTATAATCCGTCCAGCAGTCAGCACATGGCAAACGTCCATACATACATACTTTAAAATTTACTGTATCGTAAATGAAGTCTACAACGATCTACAAATGATATCGTGTCGTTTGCTCAAGTTCCGATTATAATCCGTCCAGCAGCCAGCACATGACAAACGTCCATACAGACATACTTTAAAATTTACTGTATCGTAAATGAAGTCTACAATGATCTACAAATGATTTCGTGTCGTTTGCTCAAGTTCCGATTATAATCCGTCCAGCAGCCAGCACATGACATACGTCCATACAGACATACTTTAAAATTTACTGTATCGTAAATGAAGTCTACAACGATCTACAAATGATATCGTCGTTTGCTCAAGTTCCGATTATAATCCGTCCAGCAGCCAGCACATGACAAACGTCCGTACATACAAAATTTACTGTATCGTAAATGAAGTCTACAACGATCTAAAAATGATATCGTGTCGTTTGCTCAAGTTCCGATTATAATCCGTCCAGCAGCCAGCACATGACAAATGTCCATACATACATACTTTAAAATGTACGTAAATGAAGTCTACAACGATCTACAAATGATATCGTCGTTTGCTCAAGTTCCGATTATAATCCGTCCAGCAGCCAGCATGACAAACGTCCGTACATACTTTAAAATTTACTGTATCGTAAATGAAGTCTACAACGATCTACAAATGATATCGTGTCGTTTGCTCAAGTTCCGATTATAATCCGTCCAGTAGCCAGCACATGACAAACGTCCATACATACATACTTTAAAATTTACTGTATCGTAAATGAAGTCTACAACGATCTACAAATGATATCGTGTCGTTTGCTCAAGTTCCGATTATAATCCGTCCAGCAGTCAGCACATGGCAAACTTCCGTACATACATACTTTAAAATTTACTGTATCGTAAATGAAGTCTACAACGATCTAAAAATGATATCGTGTCGTTTGCTCAAGTTCCGATTATAATCCGTCCAGCAGCCAGCACATGACAAATGTCCATACATACATACTTTAAAATTTACTGTATCGTAAATGAAGTCTACAACGATCTACAAATGATATCGTGTCGTTTGCTCAAGTTCCGATTATAATCCGTCCAGCAGTCAGCACATGGCAAACGTCCATACAGACATACTTTTAAATTTACTGTATCGTAAATGAAGTCTACAACGATCTACAAATGATATCGTGTCGTTTGCTCAAGTTCCGATTATAATCCGTCCAGCAGCCAGCACATGACAAACGTCCATACAGACATACTTTAAAATTTACTGTATCGTAAATGAAGTCTACAACGATCTACAAATGATATCGTGTCGTTTGCTCAAGTTCCGATTATAATCCGTCCAGCAGCCAGCACATGACAAACGTCCATACAGACATACTTTAAAATTTACTGTATCGTAAATGAAGTCTACAACGATCTACAAATGATATCGTGTCGTTTGCTCAAGTTCCGATTATAATCCGTCCAGTAGCCAGCACATGACAAACGTCCATACAAACATACTTTTACATTTTTTGAAATATGAATGAAGTCTATAACTATTTACAGACGATTTCGCGTCGATTGATCATGGTCCCATGCGCACATATTCAGTAGTTTTTTGAGACTTTAGGAGTCAAAGAAAAAAACATTTTTTTGTTATATATGTATACCTACACATTACTGCGGCGGATCGTTGTCTCACATAATCAGGGTGGAGAGTCGCTGGTGGACTGTATTGCTGGGCGTGGACCATCGAACCTCAACAGGTCAGAGAATCGCTATTCTTGAAAATAGTAGAGATCTTCCTCCCTGGGTTGTTTTTTCTGAAGGTTGTCCATCGTACTGTTGGCTCAGATGGAAATGAATGTTTTGCTTTGTGTTGTATTTCTCCCATTGCAATGGCGAAGGAGAATAAAAAACTCTTTATGGGCTGTCCGTACGTCCAAGCGCATGGGGTGTGTCCAACTTGTACGGACTAAAACCTCCTGAAACAGAAAAATGACTCTGCCGTTAGGCTCAAAGCTATAACAGTTTCATTGGAAGCGGCCAGAAGGCACAACGGGTGCCAACGGCAGAATTTTTTACGTTTTGGCCTGGTTTAAATTTAATCCAAGGTACCTCACCCACTATAATTTTGTAAATGTAAAGCATCTTTGTTTTAGTCTTTAAGATTTAGTCCGGGCGATGTTGTAGAGTCGGTACGTATTCCCGTACCCGTAAGCTTCAAAAGATGTCGGCTGGGAGTGATGCTACTGATCCTTATGTATTAGATCGGCGTCGTCTAAGATTCCTAATGTCTGTATGCGTGATGAACTACCGGCCAGGGAATAATTGAGTGTGATGGCTTCTGTAAAAAATCTCACTATGTGAGTTGTCACGTACTCAAGACATGCGTGAGAGGATTGCTGTTCACAGAATTTTCGCACAATACCTTTATAATTTCTTTATGAAAGGCTCTACATTCTACGTTTGTACCTTCTAAAGCATTCAAGATATGCTATAGGTTCTAAAAGAATGCGGAATGTCCTTAAAAGGATATGAGGTGGCCACTGATGTCAAGACAATCAAAGAGAAATTGAATTTCTCTTTGATTTTGTATCGTCCGATATATGGAGTTTATATCGTCCATATTTAATATTCGATTGGCACTAAAATTAGCAGGTATAGAAAATTAGATGCTAAACTTTCAGTTTATTGCGTCTCGTTGATTATTTTTAATTTTTTACAGCAAGCTACAATAATATGAAACCGCAATATAATTACTCATATATGCAACTATCTAAGTGATTATAAATTGATTACAATATTTACTTTTGAGTTTCACATTCTTGTCAGAAATATGATCATGTAACATCCTCGTGACCAACATTGTTAAAGATAAAGAACAGAGAAGTCCATTTTTTTTTCTGCGAGCAATTGATATAAATATGTAATAGAAGATAACTCGCAAAAATAAAGTAGTGCACAACTAAAAACAGAAATTACCCCACTAATTGCACATGGTACAGACTCAAACTCATAAAAAATACACATAAATGAAAGCATTATAGGTATATAGAACGGTATATAGTATGGAATACAAATGAAAATATAGAGTAGGAGCAGTGTAAATGTAAATATTAGTATACGTACGTCTAAGGCTGTAGACACATTCAAAAAAGACTACAGACTTCGTTAAAAGATAAGGTCTAGTAAATTAGGTCGCCATGACACGGGTTGATTAGAAGCAAGTATGTTGATGCAATTGTTTTCCATTCGTTTATCAAATATAAAGAAAACGTATTTATAACTTCACTTATAAAAGTATCAATAGAAATAGGAGGTAAGTTCTCTCGGAAGGTGAGTGTTGACTATATTTTGAATCCTATGATGTAGCTTATTCAATTCTATTCAAATCTTTTAGTAAAACTTACAAAAAACTTGCGCAGAGTTCATTCGTTTCTATTTTGCTTTCATTATTAATTGGCTCAGTATGGACTTGCTTAGAGTTTTGCGCGATTGTAGCCTGTGTTATGGAAACAAAAACAAGATTTTGTTTCCATATTACATGCGATTGAAGTAAAATTTTTGTATTTGGTTTTGTGGCAGACATCCCAACGAAACTAAAAATCATATCATTTTAGATTTCAGAAGTATAGACCGAGTTCTGGACTTTGATTGAAACATATATTGCTCGGTATAGCAAATGTAGGAATGAATGGCATTTGTGTCGATTCAGGCGAAACCCGGAAAATATTAATAAACATATTTGGTATTTACAATAAAGCTGTTGTTTTTAAATATTGGCCACTTTATGTTTGAATATTCGACGAATTAGAAATTAGAATTAAAAATGATAAAATTACGTAAACCGAATGTTATGTAGATTTTACTGAAAGTTACTTTCGTCCAAATAGGTTTTCAATTACTAATTAATTACGCCAAAAGAAGTGTTACGGAATGTTTGAACGAATGAATGAAACGCGGACAAAGCTGCGGATGAAAGCTAGTATGGTCCATGAAAATACGCTCTTCTATACCAGTAACAATTAAATTCGTTTAGGATAAATAAATTATATACAGCATTAAAAAGAGAATTCTGTAAAAAAAGATCCATTGTTATGGAAAAGGAGCAAGAAGTTTGCTCTCCAAATTAAATGGAAAAGTATTCTTATCCGATTTTAACAACGCCTTTACGAAATCATTGTTCGAATACCGCTTTTCTGAACGAGTGCTCATTATGATATTGTGTGCTGACTTCTCACAAAACTGTAGAGGCTTTCTTGCAAATGAAATTTTTGAGCTCTACAACATAGTGTGAATACATAACTAATTAAATTTGTTACAATAAACCCGACGCTGACCTTTTTCTGGACAGACCTTTATTCAAATTCGCAAGAGCTAGTGATTGGCGTTTTCAATCGTAATAGTTGTGGTTCCCTGGTCAAGGCAAATAAAAGTTTGAATGGCAAGTGACAATTCTAGGTTCAATTTTTGGTTAGCGAAAAATTTGTATGAATAAATGATTCCATAAAAATGGCATATTTACAATCAAACCAAAAAAATATCAATTTGCCGTTTCGTCCTAGTTGTACATATGAATAGTTTATATTTAATATTTTTCATTAAATGAAATGCACTTTAAATCATATAAAAATTTACTAGCAACATACAAAAATGTGGAGTGTTTTTGCTGAAATTTAATACTGTTACTGTTTAAAGAGAGTGTTATAGTTGTTTTATCATGTCATATCTCTTTCATTAGTGTGTTTAAGCTTCAGAATGATTTTAGGCCACTTATTGCGGCGGAAGAGTGTATATTATTACAAATTAGGGCGGGTCGAGGTGGCGAAATGTTGTTTGTGAGTACATTTCAGGTACACTTAAAAAACGTAATAGAAGGATTTAATTGATTTACAGGTTTTTTAAGGGGCAAACGATGATGCAACCCACCAGAGAGTAGATTATCACCTCCGCCCATCGACATTCGCAACCTCACAGAAGTCACTAGTGCGTTGTCTGCCTTTTAGAAAGGAATAGGTTCTTTTCTTGTAGACACCGCTGATGGTAGATCATTTCAGATTTTTAAAAGCATGAAGCATAAAGATAGAACGACAACCAGGGTGGTAAATTTTGGGTTCTATTTGATGCCCTTAGATATTGTGATTTATCGTTAATCGCATGCTCTGTGATGGTACGTAGGTCATACTGAAAATTTCCGAAGCTGGCCATTTGTACTAAGAATATAATAAAAAACAATTACGATTTTTCAAAATAAATCTCTTTGGCAGCAGGAAACGATTCACAAAGTATGAGAAATCCCATTTGTTTTTCATTGTGACATCGTATTGAAAATTTTTATGTTAATTTATTTCCGAAAGTTAAAAATAAAGCCCCGACGCGGCGATGAATGGGTTTTAAGAGTCAATTGAAGACATCATTAAAGAAAACTGAGTCAGGTGCTTTCTACATTTTTTCTAAATGTACAAAATTATGTAAATAATGAGAGAATATATTTCGAAAAACGATAAATATATGTATCATATACGTAATATGTGGCTTAGTTAATGAGAATCAAGAAATTTTCAGTATTGTCCACGTAAATAGCCCGCTAACTAAGAATAGACACTTTTTTACTTTCAATATATATACTAAAAATTATGGAAAATATTTAGATATTAAATTGGGTTTATTAGCTCGTCTAGGCGGCTTAAGGTGTGTCGCTGTTAGGTTTTTTATTTTTCTTTTAGAGCACCTTTTTTTCATAAATTCCTTCCATCCGTTCGTTAACGAGCTCTGAAATTTTCGTAAATGAATATTCATGTTCTGGTGGCGGGAAAGAGTGGGGGCGGGCGGACGGCGGTGCGGCGGGGCGCGACACCAAAAATAATATTAACCTGTTCCGTACACAGCGCGCGCGGGCCGCGGCTGACCCTTATTTTTTATTATTAGAAATGCGAATTATTTATGGGATCACCCCGGCGTCTGTTTCTAAAATAGCTTCTTTTTTCTATAAGAGGGCTCGACGAGCAGTGTTGTAATTTGACAGTCGGTGTAAATAAACACAATACGACCAGCTTTCATTATGAGAGGATTTCATCGAGAGGGATTTCGAGAATGACAAAAACTCATAGTAACCGAGCTACGTTTATTTAGAGGACGAACACAAGAGCAAAACATTTATTTTCTAAACATGAAGATTGTGCGTACTTTGAATAAAATTGTCGATATAAGACGATCACAAAAAAGCTTGAAAAGGGTTTGAAACCGAACATATCGTATTGTATATATGAAATAATATTATGAGTATAATAATTAAAAAATAATAAATAGTACTTATGTATAATTAAATTTGAGTTTTGTGTCGCTACGCTAGCGAGTCCATCAGCCACGGACGTTGTCACCGCAGAGGTGACGACGGTCGCCGACAGCTCCTGACGCACTGCGGGCCAGCGCCAAGGGCCCGAGGGCGGCGCCGCGGCGCGAAATATGTTTATGAGGGGGTGCGTCTCTGCAGTGAAATGAAGACCTGGCGTCGTATAATTATGTAAATAGCACAATTGTAGCACGAGAAATATGGCAGATGAATGTTAATACGGGGGACATGTGCTGTCGTGACGTTATTTTGCATCGACAATCAAATAAATATATCGAGATAATATGCATTAATATTATGTAATATATCATTAATTATTTTTATACCTTAAATCTCATTTCTTTAAACAGCCTGAATGGTTAAATAAGTTTTGTACGATGAAATAAACAATAAAGTGTGTGCAAATGATAAGTTTAGGTAAAAATTTTACTTAATATAAAATAATTGTTTAACACAATCGAAATTTTAGATGTTCATATCATTACAACAATAAAACATTATGGTGACATACATTTTTAAGAAAATTACCATTTAGTATTTTTGTGAGATAGAAACACACGACAAACGGACGGACGGGCAGACGGATACGACCTTGATTTAGTAACAGAGCTCTATTTTGTACGTTTAGGGTAGGGAGTCTTGAAAAAAGGGATTTTCGTAATCAATTACTTACGCTTTTACTCACGGTCGGTACGTCTGTGTGCCCTTCCTCTGACAAATAAAATATCTTTGTAACGAGATGGCGGACGGCCCGGGTGTAATGGAAATGGAGTTAGAAACTCGTTTGCAGGTCTAACTAGTACCACTCGTAGACCTGGAAACGAGTTTCAACGTTGGACACCCTTAGATATTGCCGCCCGATATTTATTCGCATCTAAAAGTAGGCGTATCGTTTTTCTGTATATTAGATAAACCATGTAAACGAAGCGTTGGATGTTTAGCGGTCTAAAGCTTTGCCTTCTAATCAGAAGGTAGACCTAGTTTAATTTTTGAGAATTAATCGGTGAGTCAAATTAAACCACTCGTTTCGTGCCTTTCGTCGTCACCGCGTCGCTGCAACGACGTACAACAGCTTCTACCCCTAGTTGGCATAGAGGTCCTAAAATTTAAAACCTTCAATCTCAAATAAAAAGAAGTTGTGAGAGGACGATTCTCAGGAGTTGGGTAATAACACTTGATGCGACAACATAAATGTCAGACTATAATGTTCATTCATTTAAACAAAAACTTAGGGATGCATATCAAGAAAAAACTCAACACCTGCATCCTCCCATGCACGACATACGGCTGCGAATCATGGGCTTCAACGGACAACTTAAGAGAAAAATTAGCTAGTACACAAAGAGTAATTGAAAGGAGCATGTTGGGACTCAGGGTTAGTGATAAAATAAGAAAATCCGAAATAAGAAGAAAAACGAAAGTGTACATATAATAACTCATATAGATCATTTAAAGTGGGGTTGGACAGGACATATGCTACGTAGCAAAATAAACAAATGGATTGAACAAGTAACTTTATGGTATCCAAGGGAAGATTGTAGAAGAAAGAGGCGTCCAAAAACAAGATGGAAAGATGACATCCACCTAACTCTTGGACCTTACTGCACTAGAGCAGCAGAAGATAGAGCTCAGTAGAGAGAGCTGGAGGAGGCCTATGCCAAGAGGCACAACGATTGCGAGACATACTATAATAACTAGAACTTAAAAATATGTAAAGTAATAAAGAAATCGGAAGAAAAGGGCTTTATAAAAATAAAATAAATAATTATTTGCAATTTAAATGAAATATTCTTCTCAAAAAAAAAAAAAAACTAAAACCGGTAATCCTATAAACACTTAAAGAATCGTAATTTCTTTGAGTTTTGAACTACTTCTTCAAATCAATTACCAAAATTTTCAATGCAGCTTTTTTTGGTCGACCAACAAACGAATTTTTGTAGTCAACATTATGTACAGATATTACAATTTTCTGCTTCATATGAGGCCCTCAATCATAAATAATTATTTATATTTACCTCCACGATCTCCACCTCGGTCACCGCCACGGAATTGAGCCGTGGTGCGGAAACCACTCCCAGGAGAGGTGGTGGACGCGATACTCCTGTGTGCAGCCTATTTCGTTGTATTCCGTGTTGGCGATTAAAATCTAAAGTCTTTAAACCCTTGATGGAAGATTTATTTAAAGATCAGGTTTCTGCGGTTCGCCCCTTCGTTGGTGTGGGTACAGACTTTGCGGGTCTATTTTGTACTAAATCTCACAATTTGCACAATCCTAAAATACTAAAAGCATGTTTATGTGTCTTCGTTTGTTTTGCAATCAAAGCGCTTTAAGTGGTGTCAGACCTTCCTACACCAGCGTTTCTAGAAGCATTAAAGCGGTTTATTTTACATGGGTTACCTATATTGATTCGTTCCAACTACATAATTAATTACAAAAGTGCTGGCAATTACTTGCGGGATCTCCATAACTACATATGGGAAAATCAATTTATTATAGGTTACGAGCTTCCGAAACATGACATATCCTGGATAGTCGATCCACTTTCGTGTCTACATCGGGGCGGATTAGTCGAAGTAGCAGCAAAATCTACCAATTCACATCTACGGCGGGTAATTGGGGAGGAGACACTTACATTTGAAGAGCTCTCCACTATTTTTTTGAACAGTTGCGGCGGTATTAAATTAGCGGCCGTTACGTCCTCTTGTGAATGATTATATTGACTCAGCGGTTTTGACTCCGGGGCATTTTCTAATTGTGCAAACATTACGTGTGGTTCTGAAACATCCATATAAGCCAATCTCGTAGATGTCGCGGTTTCAACGGTTACAGCAGATAGTGCAAAATATTTGAAAGCAGTTCCAGCCCGAACTGCAGCAACGGTATAAGTGGACGGACTTAGCGGAATCTCTTTAAGTTATAGATTAAGTTTTAATAAAATAAGATAATGTTCCCTCCAGTGGTAATGCGGGCGGATTTTAAAATTGTACCCTGGACGGATTGATATTGTGCGAGTGGTAGATATGCGGACACCTACTAGCTTGCGTATCGAGCCATTACCAGCTTTGCGCGTCTACCAGTTTATTAAGCAGTAACCTGTTTAGTGCGGAAAAATATTTACGCCATTTTTTAAAGAGAAGTTTGATTCCTTAGGCTATAGATAACAACGGATGTGGGTGGGCCGGTTAGGCGGGGAAGAAGACGATTACTGGCTGTCTATCATTGAATGAGAGTGCTCAACGGGCGAGTGAAATAATAATAAAGACGGGCCGGTGAGGAATTAACGTAGTTTACATACGAAATATAATTTGCGGAAGTGAAACAGAAAACCTATAGTGTCACTAGACGATCACGCGCCGAGCCACTGGACTTTTAGGAAGAATACGTAAGCCTCTAAACTGACTATACTTCAAGTTGTCAAATTGTCCGGGTGCGTACATGATCCAGTGTAATATGGACGGGCGGGTGGGCGTTCGTGCGTGGAGGCGGACAGGCGTGTATGTATGTAAATTTCTTCTGAACGGATTAACCAAAACGCAGTTTACGACATTAAAAAGGAATCTGTTCAACGTAGACTTCCTGAAACTGAATTACTTTCGTGTGATAGATTTTAAAGAAGCTCAAAAATAAAGTTTCCTGAAAAATTATTTTAGAAATGACTATTAGGCTACTATACCGATTGATACTAAAATCTAAGCAACTCTTTTCCTCAAATAGTGGCATTGACTGCTGTAAAATACATAAAAATCGGTTTATTTGTTCAAGAGATATTGTTGTAGAAATTTTTAAAAAAAGTGTCTCTTCTTCATATTTTTTTAAGTTGTTCTGCTGATAGATTTCAAAATCTATTAAGTTGTTCTCCTTAAAAATAACGTCGATAGTTGCTAAATTTATTAAAATCAGTATGTTTTTTCAAGAGATATTGTTATGGAAAAAATTTTAAGAAATTGATTTTTAGAATATTTTTTAACTTCTCGGATAAATTCTAAAATATAACTAGTTGTTTTCTTTGAAAAGCAACGTCGGTCGTCGCAAATTGTGTTAAAAGCGGTTGTTTCGTTTGAAAGATACGGTTAATGAAAAATTCGAAAAGAAAGGGTTTATTCAAAAATGTTTGTTTTTCAAAAGTGTAAGTTACTCGGTGATCTTTTGTTATTTAAGAAACTGTATCGCATGCCACAAAGCTATTAAAATTAAAAACGACAACGTGTTCTAAAGATATTGTAGTTAAAAAAGTGCTTTTTTTAACACACATAGGAAACAGTAAAATTAGCTTTGAATAATTTAAAATTCTAATATAAATTATTGAAATTTCAAAAATCTATTGTACATATTAATTCCTTAATATCTATCAATCATCATCAAAACTAATATACACACCAATAGACTCATGCATCCTCGCACACATAAATGTATCTACAAACCTACAAACAATAAAAAACACACACGTGTACACTGTTAAAATCTAAGATGAAGTTTGTATAGCTTGTACTTTACCTTGATTTTTCTTTCTTCTTTTATTTCTTACTTATGATTCTTTTACCAAGAGAAGTAACTAAAGTGTGTGTACAAAATAGAAATAAATTTATGAAGTACAGAAATTGGGTTTCTTCATTACCAACGATCAGCCCTAACAACGAATCACACACACACACATCGATCCATTTTTATTTACCGTTTCTGAAAAGAAAGTAAGAGAAGAAAATGTAATTAATTCAGGTTTATTGTAGCTTTGCTTAAGGATAGTCTCTAGATTCAAAGGAGCCTCCTGATCCACTTGCAGGAGACGTGGGCTATTTGTTTGGCCGCGCCAGTGGCGCTGCTGTTCGGGATGTTTTATTTTGTGTAGCTCATTTTATACGAGAGGAATCTAACAAAAGCTGATTTCACCGATGTATTGCTATGATGTGGGTATTCCCTAATATTAATATATTTTACCTACTTTCTGTAGGATGGCATAGTTATATTTTATATAAACAATTGTATAATACTTGGAACTTGACTTACTTGAAACGATGTCTTAACGTTTGTGCAAGTAAATACATACACATAAACGCACCCCTAAAATTTATAAATGTTTTAAAAATATATTTCGTCCCTATCTTGTTCCTAAATTGGTGGAACTAAGGTTACCAAAAAAATCTCCGTAATATCGTAGTTTAAAGAATATAAAAAAAAATCCACCGAATACGACCCCGGAACTTGTTTAAAGTACATTTAACGCAACCGTATACCCTGAAATTATTTTATAAATTCTATCCCATCGTTTTTATTGTTGTGTGAATGTATTTTTTCTTATTTATTTACGCCTATTAGTCAATTTTTGGAAAAATATTTTTAAATGAATATCTTGGGAAATTCATCTCCAATTTTCAAAACTAAAATTTTAATTTTTCATAATCAGTGCAATATGTTCTAGCGAATCTTTCCAAGTCAAATCCAAATTCATATGGATAGTTTTGCTATTTCGGATACCCATCCAAATTTCAATTTTGTTTTTATCTTTATGAGGGCTTACCAGTACTCTACATGCATGAAAATCTTTCCACAGTCAATAGTTTGTATGTCTACTTATAAAGAACAGTGCACAATCACATACAAGAATCTCTTGCTTATAATATTAAAACGCTCGGGACGCAAACTTTATGCAAATGTAATGTTAAAAATATTGTTTAAACTCCATTAAATTCTGTAAAAGTTATTTAGCAAATGAAAATGACGCTGTTCATTTTCTTTGTTCTAGATACGTTGTTAGATTTTATTTGTACAGCTTTTATTAGCTTTTGTATAGCTTATTTGTATAAATATAGCCCATGACTAACAAATCGAAATGATTTTCTTTTTATTTCTATGTGGAGTCTGGATACATCTATCGATCATACACAGAGTCTCTTAAAATTTCTTGTAACGTATAAAATGTAAATTTCACTAACAAATTCATATTATTTTATTGAGCAATAATGGGGCTTTATAAATAAATTGGCATCTTTCGGTGTTTCCTAAGGGACGTATAAAATGTTAAGTATTGAAAAAGTTAAGTATTGGCTCTTTGTTATGAGGACGTAAAGTAATTGACTTTCATTTTAGATTCACAAAGGTTCGTTCAACAAGCAAAGCCGGTGTTGAGCTTATTCAGCAGATTTTTAATGCCTGGGAGGATTCAGAGAACGCGATTGGAGTTTTCTGTGATTTATCCAAGGCATTTTTCTGCGTTCATCATGACACATTGATCAGGAAACTATATTATTATGGCGTCACGGATTGATCCCTTGGACTTCTGGAGTCATATTTAAGTGATAGAATTCAAAGAGGTAATATTAATGGTAATAGGTCGTCAAGATTTGCAGTCAATATGGGTGTGCCCCAGAGTTCAGTTCTTGAACCGTTTCTATTCCTAGTGTACATTAATGATTTACCACATCTTGTTAAGGATAGTCATGGGATTATATTGTTTGCTGATGATACCTCCTTACTTTTTTAAGATTGATAGGCATCAACCAGCTTTTGATGAAGTAAACAGTATCATCTCTGAAATAGTTAAGTAATTTAGTATTAGTACTATCTTCTGCTCATCGAAAGGAAAACAAAATTTGTTGAATTTTCCCTATTTAATCGTAAATTGATTGACACAAACGTAATGAACAGGAACGGGTACTGGATATTATGGACACGACCTTATTTCTTGGCCTCACTTTAGATCCTAAGTTACGTTGCAATTGTCATATCATGAGATTAGGGAAAGGGATTGATTCTGCAGCATATGCAGTCAAAAGAATTCGGCGACTTACAGATGAAATTACCGCGAGCCTAGTTTATTTCGGTTTTTTTCATAGGTTTATGATCTATAGAATTTTATTATGGGGTCACGCAGCAGATGTTAACACAATTTTCGTGCTGAAGAAGCGAGCTATCCGTGCTGTTTACGATTTAAGACCAATGACATCTCTCGGAGAAAAAATTAAGGAAATCAATATCTTAACTTTAGCATCACGATACATATATGAAAACCTGGTATATGTCAAGATGCATATAGAATCGTTTCAAAAAAGCAGCGACATCCATAATATTAACACTAGACATAAGAATGATCTTGTTGCTTATAAAACCCGTCTAAGCAAAGTTAACAAATCATTTAAGGGACAGTGTATGCGTTTTAATAATAATATCCTAGCTGAAATTCAAAATTTATGGTTTTATTAATTTAAAAGTTTCGTTAAAAGAAAATTATATGGCCAGGTTTATATTTTGTACAAAACACCCCTAGAATCGAACTGCTCGGCGACAGCCAAGGTGATGAAGCAACCTTATAAAGTTGCTTCATATTATTTCTAAATATCCACTAAATTATTAATTACTCAATACTTTGTATAGATGAGTAAAAAAGAGCAAACCTTGATTCTCTCATTCTTCTCAAGGCGTTCCACCATTTGGAATGGGTATTTCGAACGTAATTCCATTACTTACGAAATAAAACTATTTTTGATTTGATTTTTTTAACGGATTTGACTAACGGTCGTAGTATCAACATTTTATTATTTGTGAGATTGGTCTACGATACTTTTTTAAATATCGTTGCGAAGTTCTGAAATAAAATAAGAAATAATGTCAGTGTAGCCCTGTTGGTAATAAATAACAAAATAGAACTCCATTAATTAACATTAAAAATGTGGGTGTGTTTTGTGTACGAAGCAACGTTGCAATTTTGATTGGCTAGGCTCTTCCCGAAATTTCTATGTATAACTTTCTTTAATATTAAGGATGACAACAACAATTAAATTGATTATTATAAAATTATTATTTAAAAATATCAAAACACGCAATAAATGTAAGCTTAGTTTCAGTCACTACGTTTTCAAGTGAAGTGCGGCGTTGGAAGATGTCCTAGCGGCTCCGTAGTAACATTATCATATTATGCTTACAATTTTATATAGATTTCTACATCTAATGTTTTCAACGTCTTTCTTTACTAAAATCCTCGCGGTTATTTCCTCAATTATACAATCATATATGTACACGATATAGATATCTGTCTGTCGCTTCCTCAAATGATATAGACATTCAGACACCGACATAATTTTTTCTTGTACAAATTGTCTTCAATCAGAATACAAAAGTGGCAGTAACTTCAAAATTTATAGAGTTATCAAGGCTAGCCGGCCGCCGAAAAAACGTGTTGAAACCCTTCTCAGGCAGCCCTGCCGGCCTTGGCTTTGCATAATCATAAAGTCTTGATGAATGGCCCAAACACACCGCTCAGCGCCCGCTAAGATTTTATCAGCGCCGCTTTATGCGTGACGGTTTAATTTTTAGGTTATTTATCCATTTTGGAAACGAGTTCTTCGAATAACGAGAAGGAATCAGTTGTGCAGAATTAAACAGAAAATAACTGCATAGAAGTTTGTAACAATTTATGCCCATATACCCTTCCGAAAGGGTGTTTTTTCATTTATTTGTAACAAATTAAATCAAAAAGCACTGTTTTTATTGATTTCTAAAAAGTATTTCACCTTTATAGAAATATTCCAAATGAGAGTAAACTATGTAGAGGGCGACATATTACTCTCCTGTGGAATCATTTCATATAAAAAATTGTTTGTCTATATATAGGACATAATTCTATTTATACAATTAATAGAACAGAAGCGGTCGGTGGTTACTACGTATTATAATAAAGGGCTTAAAGACACAACCGCAGCAGTGGGTGGTCCGACTTCTCGACTAGGTGATACGAATTAAATTAAAGGTCTCTTTACATAACGATTATTATATAACAATTATTACGACATCTATCGGTTATCAAAAAATGTTAACACCTTCTTTTATGAGAATCACGAGAAATTATAGCAAAATAAAATTGTCATTTCAGAAACTGCAAGTATTAGGATTACAAGTTACGTGGTTTCGTTACAAAGGAAAAAAGATACCACTTTTACCGTATTCACTATATCTATTTTAAACATATCATGTTATCACATAATTATTTCTATACCTTCCACGTATGGAAATCCTTCATTGTAGGCAATTTTTTGTTGATTATTTCATACAGAATTTGTCAGTCTTCACGTAACATTTTTTTTTTCGAAGCTGTATAAAACAATTTTTGCCTTAATTCCTTTAACTACATAAAGTACTTTTTATAGAGCTCGTTTATAGTATTGCCATACTGAGATTACCTGAAAAGTTGACATAACAAACTAATAGTAGTCTATCCGAAAACTGCTGATACGTAAAACTACAACTGCCTCGGCGGAGCACCTCAGAGCCCTCTTCCAGAGCTCCTCCGCGCAGACCTCGTGCGGCGCACGTGCCCGCCCTCGAGCCCCTCCCTCTCAGCTATTGTACTTAGTTTTTCTAACATTCGCTCGTTTCGTCGGGTTTCGTTTGATAGTCGTCCTTATGTAACAGACAATGTTTGTACACTGGTCAGCGTTATTTGGGCTCTTTGGAATAAATTTAGAATAAAAGATAGTAGACGAAATAATACGAAAATATTTTTAAGGTTTGCAAAGGGAGATGTTAATAGATGCTCTAAAAGATCGATTAGATGAAACTGTGTTCGTGATTTTAAATTTTTTAAGCTCTTGTTCTGATAGTGAACTTAATATATGTAACTATTAAGCAGATTATACTTGCAATTTTCTACTACTTGAAGCGCCTTCGCATTATCTCATTTAAAGATATAATCATTCGTGAACTTCAAGTGATTAAATTACTTGCCATTGATATTCATGCCAAAATTATTCTTTTCTAGATCCTAAATATACTTTTTAAAATTGCTAAGCAAAGTTTTAGAAAAAACAGGTATCTTTGTATTAAACCTTTAGCAATTAGGAACTCTTTGACTTTAATATTTGATCGAATATTTTGTATTGATTTTTAGTCTTATACGTTTTTGATATTATTAGCTTTCGATGATTTTCAAATAAGATTCAAAAACAATATCAATATACGTTATATTTTTATCAACAAATAATTTCATAGCTCGCACACAAAGTATTATTTTTGATTTTGAGTATGTTCAATCTAGTTTCATTTGTATTGTACTATTAGCGTATATATTTTTAATTATATATATATATATATATATATATATATTGGTGGCACTTTTTGCTGTAATAAAACCTTACAAAATTCCTCATTTTAAATTAGTTAAAATGTATAATACACAAATGTGATGGCAAATACAGGGTTTTACTATTTTTACTATTTTCTAATTACATGGTTTATGACATGCGTATTAACAATAGTTAAAACCTTAATTGTAAAACCTGATAGTTTCAAGGGTTACAATTCATTAATTCGCCTTATTATTTTCTTTAGTAGCAGGTAGAAAGTATATGACGAATAAGTATATAGCGAATACTTTGCGAGAAAGACAAGTTTGAGTTATCGCTTGTTTGAGTTATCGCTTACCGGATAGTGTTTTTATTTTTTTTCAATTTTGGTTTCTTGTTCTTGTCACTTCTTGAAGATTACATTTTTTTTGTTTTATTTAATAAGTTAGCAATAGAAATAATTTTTGTCAGAAATTAAATGAACCCTAGGAGATGTTTACTTTTGAATTTTTTGCCTTATAAAGTTGAAAACAGTTGGTCGATGAAAAGACTCACTCTTAGCTTACTTTTCCTGCAGTTTGGGGGCGCATTTAGTCGTACAATCGACCATTATATATTGCACCCTGCTGAATGCATATTAAAAGCAGCTATTCTTCTTGATATGCTTTTGAATTCGTGTATAATACTTTATAAGTGTATATTAGCCGTAATTTAAATAACTCTAGCATTTAAGATATGATGTGGCTATAGTAAATAAATATCGTTAATTTGACAAAAATTTTAACAAAAAAAAAACTGAATTCAAAACGATACCTATTCCAAAACAAATTAATATGCACTAAAAAGCAAAAAAGATAGTTGGGTATTCTTCTACAATTTAATAATCAACTTTCTTTTTCTACTCATCAATATGTAGGTACGATCTATTTGTTTACCACGCAAGAAGATTGGTGTCAGCCAAGGAAACAGTATATGTACCAATAGATACCGACGACAAAAATAACAATAATGGTAACTACATTATATTATCGTAATAATAATATATGATTGACTTTTAAGTAGTCCAATATTTTTCATTTCATTTTACTTAGAAGAACTCTAAAAATACTTAGATCATTGTTTGTTATTCACGGGTATGTGTTGAGTTAAATTTGAAGTGGGTAGGTACCTGCCTACCTTCTTGCGTGTGTAAAAATTAATGTGAAAGTTATTAATTTCTTACATTTATTCATTGATTACAAAATCAGCAGGTTCTTTTATTTACTGACTTTTTGGGAACTATCAATAAATTCTACAGATCAAACTAATTCGAATGGTTATTATTTTGTGAATTGGAATTGTAATAATGATGATGGTTTCTCCCGGGCTTTATTTATTTGACGCGCAGAATCTTTTATTCTACCCTCCAAGTTCAATTTTTGAAGAATATGTCTTTCTATAGATATTACTGACAAACTAGTACGCCGTTCTCTAATCATGGCTATTCGCAATTCATTTTTATTCTTTTTACCTGTGTAAATGAGCGCTCTCAACTACAATTTGTGACCGTTCAGCAAAAACATAGTTTTGTAGCATCTTCCTCATAAAAAAATGTTAGAAAATTAAGATCCTCAAGTCCGACGATTCGTTTCTATGTTTTTTGGAATACTGCCTTCAATGAAAGAAATTTGAAATCGTTAGCTTTATTGTCATCGTGAAGAACTTTGCCAATTCTTTGCATTTGTTTGTCAACGGGTCAATCCAACTGGAAAAGAAAATGAAAACATTTGTTAACTTTCTTGTAAAATTTCGAACGTTGCTCTAAATTTGCACTTACAGAAAGAAATGTGTCTATTCAAGATTTTCTTTGCCATTCAACCACGTAGTTGGTGGTCTTTCCCAAAAAGTTCTGAGCTTCATGCAAAGTTTTTTAATTTGAGAAATATTTCTGTAGTCAGCATTGCGATTTTTTTTAATTGAAAAAAGGCGCATAAAGCTTTGTCGCAACGTTTTATTGCTGTCTCTCAAAAGGTTATTCCATGTCTTTGTTAGAAGAAAGATTTGCAATTTTTCTATTTTATCGACAATGTTTTAAATATGGTTTTTTGTTATTTCTAGTTTATCGGTATTTCTGGCAATTGATGTAAAAAAAAAGAAATGGATTATGACAATTTTGAAAAGTATTAACAGGCTAAGTGCGTGCAGACCATCTGGTTTCAGAAAGACATTTTACATTTTTTACTTTTACCTAAAAGAAAAAATTGAACCAATTTATGATAAATTGCAAATATGCAACTGCTTTTGAAACATATCCAACCACCCTTAACACTTACTAAATTCAACGGATATTTTGCGTATGGAAAAAAAATTAGAAAGTTCACATTTTTCTTTAATTTTTGCATGACGGTCTACATACTTTTCAGCATTTATATACGTGTACCAAACAGCGTTTATATACATATACCAAATACGTATTTGGTGCATTATTGAATCATTGCCCATCACAATCTTTTAGGTATATCAAAATTTTCTGAAAAGTTTAATACGGTATCTGGTTTACATTTATAACTTTTACACACAAAGAAACATAAGGATGTTTCTCTGTGTGTAAAAGTTATAAATGGGATAGATAGGCTCTCGTCCGTCGCCTCGAGCGGTGAAGGTAAACACGGGAGAGATCCGGTGAGGAATCTACTTGTATTTAGTAATATGTTGCTGTTTTTAGTTCAGTGACAACTGTCGTAAGCGGTTGTTGTCCAATTATATTAATAACTTATTGTAAATATTTATAGACAATACTTCTTTTTCCACGAGGTCCGCAGTTCCGTTATAACTAATAAGAAAATAATTAATTTCACCATTTAGTTTTAAAAGTAATTGATTTTATTGATAATTTATCTCTGGATTATTGGGAAAAAACTCGCTTTAAACTCGTCTCGTAGCTTTACTTAAACAGAAAATGTTCACATTTTTCATTAAAAAGTCATCCAATCTTTGAACTAACTTGAATTCAAATTGTTGCCTATAGTATCGTTAAATGAACGACAGCACTAACAATAAACACATTGTGTAGAGGATGAACATAAGAACTATATTCTTTTTACGCACTCACTAATCGTCAATTAGCGAGTGAAAACATTTTTATTCAAATATCGAATTTTTGTTTCACCGCCAAAATTGAGAAAATGATGAGGAAGCTATAGAGAAGTCGAATGCGAAATACCTCATACTCATTCCGTTGAAATAGCGTCACAGTTACCGTTGGACCGTAAAATATGTATTCTAAAATATTTGTAGTTGGTAACTCGCAGTAACTTGAACCGATAGATCCACGTTATGATCCCTTTATATCAGAAACTGATGAACTAAAAACAATAATATAATTTTCTTTGGTAGTGCAACGTGGGCCCCGATTATCTTTGAAATTTAGAGACATCTTAGGCAATTAAAATAATAGTTTGAGAAGTCTCGAGGGTGTAACGCGCCATCGGGCATTAAATCACCTATTACACGTCTGGGCCTGAAACGTCAGCCTCAACTACGGGATTTTCAGTCAGTATTGGAGGCCAGGCTCTTAAGTTTTGTCCTAAAAGAAAAGTTTCCCGGGACTCTGTCAACTTAGCGAGGATTTCGTGCTGCGCGTTCACACTAGTGGCACACGGCATTCGTGTAGTTCTATGCGAGTTCAGGGTTTTTGACGTGTGGTGTGACATATTAGAAATATGGTGCATGGTATATCTAGGATTTAAATTAATGGAGAGGTTTTCACTACACTGAGATCTGTATCGGAAGTATTCCTTTTTTGGACATTAATCTTATTGTAGTCAAATTTTTAGTTGCTTATGTGCTCTTGTCAGGATAAAATGATATAAAAAAGAAAATTAAAAATCTTCCATTGCTCAAAAGAAGACTAAAAAGAAGGAAACAAGATGATATAACAAATATCAACTCAAATACGATTAATGTGTACAGTCGGAGGCAACAAATTAATATTTACTTCACTTGCTACGACTCTTGCTGTTTGAATGTCCCTGACTGCAAATATTTGTTATATTTCATTGTATGATTTACTACATAATCTTGTTTTTCTTTACTTTACTTCTACTTAATCATTTAAATTTTTTAAATTAACTGTTTATTTACTACTTTTTTTAAGAGTGTACTAAAATTGTTTTCTCTAGTTTGAATCGTTAAACTAATTGTAAGAAAGTGTAATACTGTAAGTTTATTGCCATTTATTATTTTAAATTACTTCTAAATATACAAGATGCATATATTTTATGATCACCTTTTAAAATTTTTTATTTTCATACAACACGATATGTTTGCGAGAAAAGAATTTTTCAAGACGCTTAATTCGATGTGATTTTATATTATTTTAATATACCCTACGGCATTCGCGCCACTAAAACAAATCCAACGACGTGTAACTTATCGAAATCAGTTCATAGGTTCAATAGCTACGAGGGAACACTGGAGCGGACATACGTACATACATCCAGGTCAAACACATAATCATTCTTTTGGACTTAGACACTCGGATAAAAAGTGGTTCTATTAACATCTACTCATTCATATTATGCAATTTTGAAAGTGTTCTTTATCAAGTTTTTTAAGCGCCGACAAAACGGAACTGAGCCTGCTTACGCTTACGTTTAATCGTTCCAAAAAAGTAGCGACATCCATAACATTAATAGACATAAGAATGATCTTGCTGCTCATAAAACTCGTCTAAGTAAAGTTAATAAATCATTTAAGGGGATGTGTGTGCGCTTTTACAATAAGACTCCAACTGAAATTCAAAATTTGCCATTTGTTGAGTTTAAACGTTTCGTTAAAAGAAAGTTAAATGGCAAGGATTATTATACCGTGTTGGAATATCTTAATGAAAAAAGCCCCCGGGATTAAGCTGCTCGCCTATCAGGTTATTTCATATTATTTTTAAATGTCGACTATATTATAAATGACTAAATCTTTTGTATTTATAAGTAAAAAAAACAAACCTTGAGTTTCTTGCCCATTCTTCTTTTGGTGAATCAGCATTTGGTAATGTCGAAATAAATTTATTAATGATGTATTTCAAGTGTAATTTCATTACTTACGAAATAAAGATATTTTTGATTTTGATTTTTTTGATTTATTACATCAAGATGAAGTTGTGCTTAACACTTATGATATTGACGTATACGTTGTTACGTACACACCCTACACCTCTCCCTCTACACGTCTCCCCCCAAACACCTCCTCTTACACACACAGTAAAACAAATACCTCAAAAAAATTATTAAGAAGTCATCTGCATCAAAATGGATTTAAATTTCAAAATAAGGAATTGAGGATGACGGAATTTTAGTTTATCTATTTTTTGCAAGCAACT
The DNA here is from genome assembly GCA_005406025.1 of Eumeta japonica. Lineage (NCBI taxonomy): Eukaryota > Metazoa > Arthropoda > Insecta > Lepidoptera > Psychidae > Eumeta > Eumeta japonica. Next base: position 174,077 of record BGZK01000625.1, on the reverse strand, counting down.
ACTTAAAACATCGTTTTTTTTTTGTAGTACATATCAGATTAATCGTTAGTGTGAATTATTTAAAATTTTTTATTGAAGTCTTCCACAATAAGAGAAGAATGTGTATTTTTGGGACAAATAAAAACCCTATGACAACCCGAAACTCCGAAAAAAGGAAATTATGATTTAATATTCATACAAATTCGATAACATCATATAAATGAAAGCTGTGTCTTTAACGGTAAATTTCAACACACCGCAAGTATTGACGATTGACGCTCTAAGGCAATGCGAACAAGCTCAGAGTATGACGCTAGTATACGAAATTCGTCTTCGTAGTGTGTACGCGCACGTTTGAGCTTTTTCCAGTGACAGGCGCAATCTGTTTTCAAATAATTACTGCTGAAAACTGAGACAGGGAAAATTAATATCCCCTTGATGTCGCTAATGCGCCGGCGACACCTTATACTTCCCCGAAAGTCCGGCGCCGGCGCTCTCGCTTTTAAATTTTCAATTTGCCGCACAAATTAGGGACTGATTTTTATAAGTAATTATGGAAAAAAACATGGTGAGCGACACCGGCGGGCGCTCGTAGTTCGTGATTGCGTCACACTCAAATGAAAAGTTGATTACGACTCATAAAAGAATTAAAAGGACGAGCCGATGACGTCGTGTTTAATTTGGCTCACATCAAAGACACGAAAATGAAATTCTCGTACGGGGGAAAATATTTGAATCGAGAAATTTGATTTATTTCTCCATCAGACGGAAAAAAAGGAATAACTTTTTAATCTCGCTGTTATTCTTCTGGTTATTAGCGTCCGGCGTAAGCTGTTTATTTCGCACGTCTTATTTCTGGGTTCGGAAAAAATAAACGCTTTCAATTTAAAAATTAGGCCAGAGGCGCAATTAATAAATGTTAACGAACATTTGGATATCATTAACGCCCGTATGATATTCATGTACTTTCTAAAAATTCTGTTATCAGTATTATACCCGACCGACGAAGGCGCTCGGAGTGAACACTCGCCATCTCTCTGTAAATGCAGACCTCGTAGCTTATGCTAATGCTATGAAATACTGAGAAAAGATGAAATTTCTAAGTTTTTTGGCGCTTTCTCTCGACGATATTAATTTCCCGAAGCGTCTGTAGATTTGACGAGTATAAGTACTTTTTTATGCGTTCGAATACCAATATAAAAATATTATTTCATTGTAATTTAATTTTTGTAAGGAAAAGAGTAGAATTAAATTATTTTCTGATTGAATACAAAAATAATCAAAGTACTATAGTTTAAGTCGCAGATACCATTTATTCTCTTTTAAAACTTAGTTCCGTGAAAATATTTTTTTGTTATTAACTGATCTCATTTTCATTATCGCAGGTTTTTGTCTGTAATGTTTTTTATAGAGCTTTACAAAAGGGTAAACGAGCATTCAAGGAATTGGAAAGTAAATGGTCACCGCAAGTAATGAACACCCGCAACCCCAGAGGTTACTTGAGCGGTGCTGGCCTTTTAAATTAGAATGTGTTTTCTTTCTTAAAGACCCCCTTATCAAAGTTTGTTGGGGATACCGCTGTTGGTAAGTAATTGCAGAGCTCCATCGTACGTGGCAGAAAATTACACGTGAAGCGCACGGTAGTAGAACGTCACTCATCAAGATGGTGCTCATGGTATTTCAGGCGAGCAGAACGATCACGCAAATCAGCGACAAGAATGACGCTGAATAGTTTTTCAGAGCACTCTTCGTAGTATACTCGATAGAGTATGCATCAAGATGCTACATCTCTTCGCAAGATCCAACGAGTTGAGTTACTCGGATACTACAGGTTTGCCGTCGATTCTAGATATCGTACATTAGATGCGGTCTAGAGGCGTACTCTGATTCAGAGGTCAAAACAGTACTCTAGATGTAGTTATGTAGTTGGTCCTATGCCTCATAAAGTAAGCAGCGACGATCCGATTTGAGATACTGTCGCGCTATATTACGCCTCTCGATCTTTTTAGAAACTAGTAGTCAGTTTTATTTTGCCCTCTACATGACAGCAGAACTGAACGCTGCTCGATAAGTTGACATCAAGGATCCTTATACTCGGTGTGGTACTTAGTGTACTTCTAAGCAGAGGAGAAAGCACGAAGGAAGATTTTTCAGAAGTAAATACGCATAGCCTTTTGGAGGTTAAATTTAACAAGTGGGTTAAGTTTACCCTATTCCAAGATTTGCTCTAATTTCGTCTTGATTTCAGTCTCAATTTCGTTTCAACATTCAGTGCCGACACACACCTCGGAGTTTATGCGTCTACAGTACTGTCAAATGCTGCAATAAACAATACCGTTTTATAGTAAATTCTTAATTGCAGGACAAACAAAGTAGGGCACAGTAAACAACCTCGATAGACAGCGGAATTGGTGAATCTCGTGGGTGGGATCCCGTAAATTGCGACTTTAATGCTTCGTCTCGTGACAAAATATCCAAACCACATACATTTCTCGAAAATCTCAAAGAAAAGCAGCTTCAAGGGTACTTACTTTATGCTGTACTTTATCAAAAACCTTTATTACATCCTAACTAATAACCAAAGCTTTCTATTTGCTCCCAGTCGCCTCCTTCCAATGATGGGTCAATCAAGTGCGATCAACAGATAAGCGGTTACTTCGAAAACCGCAAGGGCGGTTATTCATAAACAGGTATTCCTCTAAATAACCCAGAAGCTGGCGGTTGATAATGGATTTAATTATTTGATAGTACAAGGAGATGATTGCAATAGAATCTGAGCGTTTACCTTTCTTAGAGATAGGGTGCACGAAAGCGGTATTCCAGGAATCCAGGACCATACCGAATGAATGTAAGTGATGAAGCAATGCGTTAAGACTCGTGGCAACTCAGGAGCACATATATTAAGCACAATAGGAGGTATTCCATCAGAACATACTTATGGATAACAAGAACAGAAATTGCCCTACTCACATGTCCTTGTGTAAAAGAGATATCTGACATAGAGTTTCCATATCAGATAATCGGCCACAGTTCTGTACCACTATTATCAAATGTCGAGTTTGACGCGAAAAGAGTGCCCAAGAAATCTGATTTTTCTTTTGCTGTATGGCCTCGAGATTTATTTCCACTGCGGAGGGGTAGAAACGACAATTAAACATTAATTTACAAAAAAAAAATGCCTTAGATAACCATGGTAAGCGATCAAAATGCGTAAGATTGTAAAGGGCAGCGCGTCATTCTCTTATTAATCCTGCTAATTTGCTTGGACTTGGACAAGTGTATCGCTTTTTTATAGATCCCAGAGACAAAGTTGTACTTTTTCTTAAATACATTGGTATTTGATCTACCATATGCAATAAAATTCGCTCAGGCTTGGCAGTGTTCCTATTTACGGCAAAATACTATTTTGTAAGGTTTATCAAACCAGGATTTACATTTGTCATGTGTCAGTAACATAGACTTTCGAAAATATGAATCGATGTCCTGTAACACCACTTCGGCGATGGAGTCAATGCAAGTGTTAGAATGTTACGAGTTAAAACACACTAGCCTTAGTAGATGGGACAAAGGAAGGTGTGCATTCCATTCCAGACTGCCGACTTATACTGCCGCACACTGGTACTGACCGCAGTGGCCGTGTGAGAGGCTTACTTCAAACAAGACAGTAATTTGACGATCAGAGCGGGGCGTCAACACAGATTTATAATTGTTGAGATGTGGGGCCTGCAAAAGATTTAATAGAGATAAAGTATGGCTTACCACCTCCGGAACGGAATGGAGAGACCATAAAAATTGCGTCAAAACATAAGCAAATAAACAAAATCGTGCATAGTTCTCTTCACATAATCGGTTGTGCGTGATCTGAGCCATTCTACATGATGGGTATTAAAATCAACTAGAACTCTTTGTGGAGAGGATCTGCCCTGCCGGCTGTGGGATCTGTAAAGGTAGACGAAGACGTGAACATGGTCATCGCAATCTACAGGTACTCAAAGAAAAGATAGGTCTTTAACTTCAAGATTGCTGAGGCATCGACAGCACACATCATTCTGAACGTACAAACACTTGGGGACGTTAGAGAGTGCATCACATTGTAGCCAAGGTAGTACAAGAACGATTATCAACCTGAGAAGATATCTGTGTCACAGTTAAAAAGCAAAGGTGGTTTTGTCGTCTCGAGTTTGTTTTGTTTTTGTTTCTTCTGTATAGTGTTCAATGCAATCTAATTATCATAAGTTTTTCTAATAAGTTTTAGATTTCGTCTAACAAGTACAATTAAGTTTTTTTTAAATTGGAATAAGTAAATTATAGACAAGTGATTCTATCTCGGATTGTGTAAAATTCCCTCCAGTTAAGCGAAACGTAAACGTAGCTAGCGATAGCTTTCAGCATGTATTTATTTAAACGATTTCATGAAAATTTCGTTTGTTTCTTCTCAGAATACCCATAATGCTCCAAACGGAGAAATCAAAAGGAATAGGAAAAAAACAACAAAATTCTATCATAAACTGCTCTCCCGATTTATTACATAAAATATACGTTTCCTTTTTCATCACGAAATCGTGCAAAGGAAAAAATACCGCGTGCCTATCGGGCCCGTGAGCAAAAACAATACACCAACAAAAAAAAGCTTAAACAAGCAATGGACATCGAACAAAAGTTTTTGTGAATGTGGAAGTTTCATCGGCGTACACGCATGACAGAGCTTAAACCTTAAAAGCTCCGTCCATCGACAAAATAACATTGGAAATCCCTTTGGTCAGCTTTCCCTCTCTCCACGGATCCGTATACGAAACGCGTACTGTAATCTTTTTAGTGTAAGGTCTTAGAGACGCTTCTAGAAAGGAATTGCTCCTTTCTAAGTTCTTCTTCTCTTTCGAGTATTTATCATATTCTGTTTACCACACGAAAGCTCTAATGGTTATTGGTTCACTTTTCAAAGAGATAGAGTGGATATAGTGCAAAACCTTTGGATTGGGTGTCCGTCTGCATATAACGGCCGCTTTTCCTCGTAACCGCTGTCGCTTTGACTCGAGACGACGCGGTTATAAAACACATCCGTACCTACCGATCGCCCGTAAAATAATTTTGTATTATTATTGTATATATAGATTTAGGATATTGCTTGACGAAAATAACTTTACTACTTTGGTAAGAAAGGTTTTTCGTTAAATTAGAATATAATTGGTTTCATATACGATAATTCCCCCTCTTATCTACATAAATATGCAAGTCATAAAACTTGGAAGTATGTGTGCACACAAAAAATGTCAAAGATAAGTTATTATTTTCGTAGTTAAATAATGTAGCAGAACTCAAGGCAGCACGAATGAATGAAAGTTTTACATGTAGGATCGCCTGAGTGAAAAGCGGTCACAATTGGCCGGTTTATAAAATTGCAATCCGAAAAAATATAAAATCAATTTGATAGTAAAGTTAGTTTTAATAATAAAGTAAAAAAATAAATAACATTATTTTTTTATACGAAATTGTTTCCTTGTCAACCTTAGGCTATGTGTATAAATCTCTGTAATATGTTTATTGCATCTTTTAATAATGTTATCTCAGTGGTAGACCCAATTTCAAGTGATTTTATAGAATAAGTTTACTTTTTCAGAGATATTAAACATAGTCAACGAGTTATATATGTATAGTTTATATTTTGTGTATTACAAATTAGTATACTAATGATGATTTTCTTTTAAGTGCTAATCACTTACCTCCATCAAGTGCAAATTCTCCAAATATATACTTTGTTATATGTTACATATGTCTAATGTGATGTTGATAATGGTGATGTATAAGTGATTTCCACAGAACATTTATTTGATACTATTAATTGCTATTGGTATTACTTCATTCTTTTCTTGAACGATGCAGCATCGGTTACTTTTGTAATATCTATGCTTAATTTTGTATGAAGCATTAAAAAATAATCATTGATATAGGGTGCACCGAAAATTTGTGGAATGAATGAAAAAAAATTACTATGAATGGTCAGAAATTAATTTATTGTTTCTCAGAATAATTTCTGTTAGCATAAATGCAATTTTTCATAAGAATAAAATAATTTTGAAAACGTTTATGCCACTCCTCTCTGGTGACCTCGGTAACAATTTTTTCATACTTTTCGTCAGCCTCTTCCGGTGACAAAAATCGTTAGCCGCGCAATTGGTTCTTAATTTTAGTAATTAAAAAAAGTCACGAGGTGCCAGGTCGGAAGTGTATGTAGGATTGCTCATAAGTTCTAAGTTTTTCTCTTTCAAAAATTTATTTGTCTGTTTGGCCGCGTGAGAACTGGCGTTGTGGTGGGGTAAGATGATACGACGTTTACGGTTATTTTTATTGAGTTCGTCAATAGCACTCGGTATACAAATCGTCGTGTACTAATCACTATTAACGGTACGACAATTCCCATAATGACACTAACCAATTATCCAATTTTAATACAAAAGAAGCAATCATTCGCTTAGAGGCACTTTGCTTGCGCGCTATTTTGGTTGGTTTCCTGTTATTTCGATAGACCTATACTATATGCTATACTAATTTGACGCCACTTCTTTGAATCTGGTAACCATGGTATTTCACCAAGTACCGTGGTCCATTTTTTGAACCTCAATCAAATTGTGTGGGAACTTCTGCGAGTACAGCTTTTTTATACCCAAATATCTGTGTGGAATTGATTGTATTTGATTTATGTCTATGCCTCAAGGTGCCCAAATCTTATGGTAGGTCACATGTCTGTCTGTTTCAATCACACTCGCACAGCATCGATGTTTTTGTTGTTCACAGTAGTGGACGAGCGACCATCACGAAATTCGTCACTGAGATTGACACGACCGCGCTTGAATTCTGTAAGCCAGTTATAAATAGTCGTCTTGTATGGTGCTTCATCGCCAAAAGCAGTTCGAAGCCCAGAAAAGCTCTGCTCTGTTCTCAAATTAATTACAATTAATGTTGTAGAAAATCATACTACGAAAATTTTCACGACTTGTATCCATTGTGATGGAGACACGCAATTTTTAAAATGACGCCATAATATAAAAACGATTGACAGATTAAACAAACTGTATCCTACAGTCTATGAGTTTCATTTTTAAATATAGTAATTACTTTTTAAATATTATTATTGGAAGTGGCCAGTTCGAAAAACTTATAGTGCGCTCCAAGTACATATATTCAATGTTTATGTTTCATTATCGATAGTAACAAATGTCCATGATAATCATTATCCGAAGAAGGAAACCTCGAAAATATTAATTTCTCTAAAATATAATCATTTAGATTGAATGTGTAGATTGATTGTAGCGAAGATTTGTAAATAAGAAAGATCGACTATGAGTTGTCCGTCTTATTATTTTATTATATATTTCATACATTATACATATTTACACACATATGAAAACGGAAATTTGTATAATTATTTATGAACCTGTTAAACTGCTATTAAATAACTGAATAAAAAAAATCGATATCATAGAAACTTACGGATAAAAGTACGCAACTTCTAGGGTTACGTTATTATTTTGTAAAAATCTTAATATAATCTAAACAATTAGTATTCGAAACAGTACATTGCTTAAACAATATTTTTTTAATGTTATTTTATCATCATATTTACTGAGAAATATAATATAATATGGTTTTGATTGCAATCATTTTCCATGATAAACGTGCAAAAAATAAGATAGACCGTAGCATAAGAATTCTAGAAATAGAGCCGTACTCCTGTTCAACACATCCTTAATGCGGCGCGCTCCGGGCGTGCGGGCGACACTCCGCTCGGGGGACTGAAATTATCGCCGCCCGCGTGCCGAGAGCGAGACGGGCTATTTCTGGTGAAGGGCTTTTATAGACCCTAAAATACAGGCTATCCCCGATTAATGTTATATTGTACTATCTGAAAGCATATTATTTTTGGAAATACCTCGGGTTATCCATTTTTTTTATTTTTTTGGCATTAGCACCTACGTACGTACATTTTTAATGTATTTCTTGCAATGTCTGGCCAACGCTAAATCTAACGACGTTGTAAGCACAAAAGTTTTATTTGTGTTACATTCAGTGAAGTACAAATAGAATAGAGTAATTTAACCGTGAGTGCATAAGGTTAAAAGAATCTATTGTAAAAGTTTAGGGCTTCCGCTTAAAGGGCTGTAGTGTAGCAAAGAGAGGAGGGAAAAAACTAACATTAGCGGACGACAAAGATCGTTAAAGGCAGGGAATGAATGAAGAGGTGATCTCTATCATATATAAAAGCGAGATGCATACTTGTAGCTTAAGAGTCAAATATTGTACGTGCACTTTATGAAATACGCCGTGATAGCGAGTGCGGCATAAAATGAAATTAGGTATTGAAAGTTCTATACAAAGTGCGCCAAAGGATGACACACGTCCACGCTCGCGCCATGTAGAGCAATCCCAAACCGAAAAACCTATTCCATAAGTCAACCTCAAAAAAATATGGACTACCTATTCGAAATGTATGTCATCTCAATAAAAAAGATGATGCTTCTTGAAAATTAAGTAGATATCAAGTCTATTTTTTTGCAGAAGAATTTGAGTAGAGGGTTTGTAATCTGGCTATAGAACAACTATTGAACCCGCTATATTATGGCTTAATGAAAGAGAGTTACAAGATTTGGCGTTCGAGGTGGCGCCACTAAGCAAGATTCTACATCCTCTTTTGTATGATAAGGCTGAGAGAGTATGGATTCATGGCTTTATGAAAAGAAACCCCAACTAACATACTGAACGCCAGAATTCTTCTGGCCAGAATTCGCCAGCATTAACTTGCTACTTTGCTTTTAACCGAATTCAGATAGTACGCTTCTATAATAACCTATGAGATGTTATTTTTCAATATCAGTTTCTGATAAGACCCAACGGCATATATAACATGGATGAAACTGCAAAGCAAATGATTTCCGACCACCTGGAGTAATTTCGAAAAAAATGTGAAAGTAAGTTTAGGGTTGTTGCTACAACAGTAAAAGGGTTAATAATAACTTTAACAATTCGTTGCAAATATTTATCGAGGAAACAAAAGCAACTGCAGACCGACCAGTTTTATTGATTCTAGGCAACCACAATACTCATCAGTAGCTGGAAGCTATAATCCTAGCACGAGAATGACATGTGACCTCAGTTAAAATTTTTCCACACACAAACCATAAATTGTTACAATTAGACGTATCAGTTTACCGTTTATTTAAGTATCTTTGGAATAGATGATTGACACTTTTCAAAAAATTTGTCTTGAAACTCGAGAAAATAATTATCTGAAGTGTGATTCAGTTCGATAATGCCAGACTGGTTTGCACTGCTTAAGAAAGTAACGCTACCGTGCAAAATACTACTAGCGGTTTGACACTGGCTGGATTTTCCCATATAATAGCAATTTGGTTACTGATTTAGATTTTGTTCCAGCTTTCGTTTAAAAAAACGCACCAGTCGATGAAAATGCCGACGCAGATACAACAGAAAATTCGGTTATGGATAATAACAGCGCTGCAGTGGTGAATCAGTATCCCATGTCGACTAAATCCTACATCGATTGTATTAGCCATTTATTTCGTACATGATATCTTCAAAGAAAATAATTCCTTCTCCAAAAGTAAGGCCTATTATAAAAAAGAGACAAAGCAGATGTCAGAAGTTAGAGATCGTAACCTATACGCGCCCGGACAGTTTGTCGTATGTCTATCTGTTGCACGAGTCGTGATCGTATAGTGGCTCTATATGTATTGTGCTTCACTGCCGTAAATTATATTTCGTATATACATTGGATCAATTCCGCACCAGTTTGCCATTTTTGTTATTTTACTCTCCCGTCGAGCGCTCGCATTCAACGACAGACAGCAAGTGATAGCCGATTTGCAGTATTTTACCGGCCCACGGCGCTTCTGTCAGTTGTATATGGCTTAAGAGAGACAAACTACAGTTTGAAAAAAGGGAAAATGGCATAAATAACTAGTTCTCATTTCAAAGTAATACTTGAAGAGAAAAATATGCTGCAAAATAAATAAAAACTAGATTTTAAATAGGACAGCTATGGAAAAGAACATAAAAGTAAGGGGAAAGAAAAAGTGATAGAGAAAGGTACGTGAAAACAGAAAATGCCAGAAAAAGCTAATGAAGTAAATTATAAAAACGAAAATGTAAAACAGTCATCACAAAAAAGATGCATTTTATCTGTTTTGTGGAGAAAAATACGAGGATCTACCCAAAAAAGACAGATTACAATGTCCGTCGTGTTGTGCGTGGGCACATGAGCTGTGTACTTATTCGCAAAATGGTGATTTCTTATGTATTGATTGCCAAACTTAAGCTTATACTATATGTTCCATTTTGCCTTAAAAATGAGAGCAAAATGGACTTTGTCAAGGATTTACCTTATTAATTAAATGTCATCAATATCGAATACGGATTTAAAAATACTCGATTTATCCAAAAAAACATCTAAAAAAATGATTAATCTTGCAGGTCATCCGTTAAACTTCCCATTATGATATTTATCGATGTAATTTTGAGCTTTTCGAGTTATAAATATTCGAGTTTAAAAATTTGAAAGACGGTTGATCCCGCAGGCCAACCCTTAAACTTTGTACTATCGTCAAGCGTTTAAAAATAAAAAAATAAGTAGTATTTATTAAACTCATCATGCTTAAAAGTTTGATTTTAGTGCTTTATCTTGATAAAGCATTAAAACGAGGACCTTGGTCCTCGAGCTCAAAAATGTAGTTCTAATATTTACTAAGCTCTTCGAGGACAAAAATCTATATGCAATAAAACAAATCTTTTTTTTACAACTTCGATATCTTTTGCACGCGTTATTTAATTTTATTGTACTATGGTACTTAACGCAATTTTATAAACAAATAAAAAAGATGACTGTGTACTAAACATCAATTCATTAAGAATTACACATTATTTTGAAAAACCTTTTTACCGCATTTTCCATTAACGACGTCTTTTTAACGAACCCACCGATTTTGATGTAATTTGCAACGACAGATGTTTTATTAAGCAAAAGATCTAGTTGAGTTTTTCAATTTAGCAGTATATCAGTTCAAAAAGTATTCTAAAAATATTCCTTTATTTTTTTCAATTAAACACACACATACGTACATCACTAGGAAAATGATCAAAATAGGTTCATAAGACACTAAAACGTCCTAATATGATGAAAACTCGATTTTCGAAATTTTGGCTGATAATAATTTATCAAGTTTTCAATTTTTATAACGGGAATTTAAAATTGAATTATATATTTAATTATATATTTCATTATGTATATATATATTTATATAAACTTGCTGTCCCGCCCGCTTCGCCGGGTAATTTTTATTTATAAATAAAATGGCGAAGGATTTACGGAATTCGAAAAATGAGTAGCCTAGAACCATCTACAAATCATTCCGTATCGAATCGTCCCAGTCCCATGTCTATACGTGTTGTAGTAGTTTTTACGTGATTGGCGAACCAAAACAACCTATATTCATTATATATGTATATATTTAAGTTGAGTAGTATATATACGTTCCCTATGGATTCCAATACGGATGGATCGATTTTAATGAAAATTTCAGGAAATCTTCAGATTAGCTCAGTGGGTTATCCTGTGAAGTTTGGTAGCGATTAGGTCAACATTTTTATAGTATTATCGAGGCGCAAACGAGCATGCAAACTACAAAGTAAAAATGGTTACCGCTGTTTACGGATACTCGTGCCTCCCGAGGAGTCGCTAGAACGTTACCGACCTCTTGGGTGGGAAAGGGGTATCTGATGAAAAAAGGAGTTAGCTGACGGAGAAGAATTGAGGATAATAGAGATGGTAAGGGTTGATGGAGGGAGATAGTGGTCGACGGAGGGGGAGTGGGTCACGGAAACTCTCACTCACTGGACGAAAATGAGGACTGGAAACTAACTGTTCCTTCACGCTTATACCCTATGAGGGTGTGGTATTGTATCGGTCAAGTAGGCTCACTTACTTGCTGTAGCCAAATTGATCATAACCAATCCATCTACCACAAGTTACATGGCTGCAAATAATTACTGCTACCCGTGGAAAGCTGGGACATCGCTCATCTTATATAAAACCTGAGGAGAGAATATAGAACTTTTAGTAGGATACGTAATATACTGGTGCTTCTCCCGTGATATTACGTATCCTACTAAAATTTGTGTTGAACTCAACGTTGGGTTGAATTATGTTATACAGAACCGTCCACAAATTTTTGTTCCTCATCGGTGAATATGAACAATATTGTCTAGGAAGCTCATGCTCTATAAACATACCCATTTTCAAATCTTTAACTTATGATTTCAAGAAGGTCTGTATACCACGGTCAACTCCCTTTTTTATGCTTCTTTAAATTATAAAATCAAAAATGTCAAGTAATCTACAGCTTGACCGGAGATTCCCTTAACATGGTGTTTTCAAATTAACGTGAAATTCTTGATGGATTGATGTTTGGTACTAAGTCATCTTAGTTTGTTTAAAAAAACTGCGTCGGATGCCGAAAGTATAACAAAATCGAACAACGTGTTCTAAAGATATCATAATTGTTGAATTAGAATAAACCTTTTTATAAAAATACAGTTTTAAAAAGTATTGAGCCCTTCAAGTTCAAAAATCTGTATTAATAAAAACAAAAGCTTTTATTAATATACAGATTTTGGAACTCGAAGAGCTCAGTACATTATACGACTATATTTTTAGCTGGGAAAACTTGAAACTTAAGGAGCTGAAAATCGCATTGAAGAACTTCATACCGGAAAGCATTAGGGATGATCTGCAGGGTCAACCGTTTTCAGATTATTTTTCCATGTTTTTCAATGTACAGAGTTTTGACACTTTATAACTTTATCATATATAGAGCATAATAATTGTGCACTACGTTATGCTTTATATATAACAATTTATTCAGTCATAATTATTATGACTGAATAAATTTACTTATTCTACCACAAGACGATTTTGTACGATCTGTTAAATTAATAACGGACCAATTTTACTTGTTCCTTAGCTGCAAAATCTTAAAAAAACCTGTACTTTCCTATTATGCCTTGTACTGATATCTGCTTTCCAGTGATCGATAGCAAGAAAGTTTATTTAAGATAGCGAAATTATTGTACCCTAAAATATAACAATTGTGCCTTTCAAAAGTTATGCACGCGTCAAAATTACTTTTCTATCAAGAATATGTAGTTTTAAGTATTTTATTTTAATGAAATGTCTAATATCATTTATATTTATTAATAAATATAGATTAAGCTCCACCTTATTTATCATCCTTATTTTGTGGTTGTGGGACGACATGGCGGGTATCAGCCACGACCACGTGTTTATGTTAGAAAAGATATAGGCGTACGAGTATATGATACATGCGTGTTAGACATAAAAAAGGCACGCTTGGCATTATCGAATTCGTTACCCTTATTATACAATCTCTAAATCATTTCTGTCCTCTGAATTCGTTTAACGGTGTAATGTGAAACGTGATCAACTGAAAATTATTTAAATTATGAATGTATTTAAATGGGCTACGATCTCACTAACTAAGTATAAATACAAACGGAGCAATTCGTGCCGAGAGGGGACGACTCGTGTTAGCCGAAGTTCACGCGGGAGGCGACCGGAAGCGAGCTCCGAGTTAGCGGTTTCGAATCAAAAATACGGAGTCCATGGTCGGCAGTCGAACCCGCTAGTTTTCCCTCCCTATCGAGCGTCGTCGTCCGCGCCACAGAGAGGTGGCCCCTGTAGCGGGGAGCGGCGCCGGCCGAGGGTTAGAGCGAGCGGAGCGGTTGTTCTGGCGCCATGTAACTAAGGGGTCCTAAAAACCAAATGAAAAAGACAAGTTTCAGCAAAAAATTAAAATTTGATGTTGCTTTTGGAAAGACATAGAACAGTGTTACGATACTTAAAGTTAATTAATCTAATTTAAGTTTAATATGTGTTGATGTTTGCAATAAGAACTTATTTTGAAAAATTAGCAATTATTGTTTACTTATCATGAAGCCGGATTAGAATTTCTGGAAAATTAGAGCACTGACTCGAGGGCGCTGAAAAAACAATCTCGCTCCACCACGATCGGAGCCGGGGCCGGCGCTAGCGAGGAGGGTGTTGCGCGCTTACACGGCGTCGTAAGTCATGGACCGTCGAGTTCCTCGACGGGAGTGGGTACTCCTAAAATGTTTTGGGTTCGGCAAGTATTTTTATTTGGGAAAGAATTTTTCTTTTACTTTTGTGATTTCTCGACGACATTCATCGCCTTTCACTAATAAACATCGAGAATAACAGCATAGAGGTTGTTGAGGTATTTATAAAAAAACGAAGTGAGAAAGAAATATTTTATTCCCAAAGTATATAAAAATATTAGGTTGAGTGAAATATATCAAGTGTTGCGTGTAATAGATGTAGCAGGATACAGTGATAGATATATAAAAAAATATTTAAAAATTTTATGTGCTAAAGGTTAGATGACTTCACTTTTTATTTCTTTTTAACGAAGTTAAAACGACCTGTGAATTGGCTTGGCTTGGGGAGGAACTAAAATTATTACAGAAAAAAGAGTATAATTTTTTATGTGAAAAGTAATAAAAAGTGTAAACCGTCCATGCTGTCAAATGGGGACTTAAAAAGGAATGTTATTTAATTTTTATATTGAACAACATGAGTCTAAAAATAGTTGAATTTATTTGCGAGATTTAAGTTGAAATGTAAAATTACGTTTATAATATTCGGCAACATACTAATATTTAAAGATTTTTAATATTGTTTACGTCGGAAAGTAATACTTTGAACGGTAAACAAAATTTAATTTTAAAGCTGGAGTATAAAATGTCCAAAATCATTAGATCCGTATTCTGCGTTGATTAAATTACATTTTTTTATGTTGTATTTGTTTAGGGGCTTTAAAGAAACCTGATCAAATTTTGAGCGTGTAACGCGCTGATGTAACACATAACGAAGTTGTACGGTTTGAAACTATTCCGAGTGGTGCGCAATGATGTATCACTTAGTCGTTCAACGTAATAAAGTGGTTAGTATGTGTTTTAAGTGTAAGATACTGAAGTGTAGTAAATATTCGTACAAGTAAATATTTATGTATACGATTTTCAAAAGATCAGTGTTAAAGAGATACTTTTTTCTCTGTTAGAAAAATCTAATCGGAGTGTATTTTGAGCGTGTAACGAGACGATGTAATTCGGATTTCGACTACCAAGACCATGTATGTCGTCTGTCGAAAGCAGTTCAAAATATTTATTTAATGATTGATTAATTGTAACGTAATCTGATAAGAAAATAGAGATGTTTCAATCGTTAATCGATAAAAGAAAATTGGATTTTCCAAAAAAAAAAAAATGATTTATTTATGATAACGAAGTATAACTTCTTACATAAGTACACACATTTTTTTTTGGGTATTATACTATATTTTATATTAATATAAAATAGTTTACTTATTTTTACATTTTATGCAGCTTATCGTTGTACTGTACAAGAGTTGTTGTACTATGATTTTTGTTTTTAACTTGTTCAGCACTTTATCGTATCGCGACAGGATCGGTGGGGAATATCGTCAGTATTGATTTTCTCATCATTAATGTTTAAAGAGCTCTCAGTTACCAGCTGGCTAACGAACTAGGAGGAGCTAAAAGTTACTTGGTTTTTTTTTTATTACTCAACATAGAAATTTTGCCTGACAAACTTCATTGTAATTTATTATAACAGAGACTCGAGTCATCGTATTGTTTAATGTACGAACTAGTAATAAATGAACATTTAGTAGTCTTTTTGGGGATTATTTTGAAGTGGAACTACAAGGAAGTCAGTTTACTCATTGATGAATAGACATATATAAAAATTCATAAACATTTACAGTTACTGATACACAATTTTCTACAAATAATGCTAAGAGATTTAATATTATTTGTCAAATTTGTGTTTGGGTGTAAATTATCTTATACCATGTTTTGAATGAGTTTTCATATTAGACATCAGGCTATATATTTTATTTTTTTTGAAATAATATATAACTGAAACTGATCAAGTCAGGGTCTAATTTACATATATAACGACCTCATAAAATATAATTATTATATATTATTTCAGCTTTTTTAGGTAGGGTAGATTTTTTTTGTAATGTCTTAAACATTATGTGTATGCATGTGTTTCGGAGTATATGAAAAAAACTGGCCAAGAGCATATCAAACTGTGCTCATTATAGGGTTCCAAAGTCACTTTACAAAGAAATGCATTACAGATGAAAAAAAATACGTTGTTACACTTTTTCTATATTTCCCGCACATAATAGTTTAGTAATTTAATCTAGTAATTTAGTCGCCTATAACTCGATAACAAGTAGGTATATCTACTATTACCATTAAACTAGAGTAACCTAAAGTGCATCAGCAAAAGAGCGTATCTTCATGGCCCTTACGTACTTTTGTTAATAAGCGCAGTTTTTTAGCAATAACTAAGAAACATTATATCCGACCATGTTTAAATATTTTCGTTAAAAGTGTTTATTAAATGCTACCTTCGTTATTTTTTCACATAATTTTGACATACGGATTAAATAATTGAGGGGGGAGACTCAATTTCTGCAAGTTTTGGAGCAATTATTCCCGAAATTATTATATTAAATTAAACCACAAATTGTTTTTTAAAGGAGTGTCGTAATATGTGCCATTCGTTGATGTATGCTTTAAAAATTTTTTTCAGCTTCTGTAACATCTATGGTGTGCCTCTCTAAAATTATTTATTTTTGTTACTTAACTACGAAACTAAGTAACAGCTTAGACAAGGCACCTGCACTGCAAATTTCATTAATATTCGTTTTGTAATTTTTGAGAAAAATGCCTGTGACATATGGACGGACAGACGGACGGACATGACGGAACTATAAGGGTTTTGTTTTTGACATTTTGGCTTGGATCCTTAAAAATGAAAATATACAGTTAGGTACAAATACTACGAGAACATTTATAATGCATATTTTTGATGAAACTGTTATATTTGTATCAAGTGTGAGCACACAGTATTGAGTAAGTTTAAATAAGCCAGTGATAGTTTCATTTATTTTGTGATGTATGATATACAGATGCTAAACGTGGAATTTTATTGTAGGTCTCATAAAACGAGATCAGAGTCAACGTGCGATGTGAATATGTATCATGTTCGGAGTTTCTCTGTGAGGTAAGATATTAAATAAGGAAATCCGTTGAAGAACTAGTTTAACAGACATAACTGATAGGACAGTAAGTTGTAGTGTATAGGGAGGGCCGCATCGCTCGTAGAACTGATAACCGCTGAGCAGAAAGGCCCTCGAGTGGTGACCGCGTACCGGACGTCGCAATGCCGAACGGCTACTCTGGGGACCCACGACCTGGTCAGGGTCGCGGGCCAGCCTCGGGCGCAGGTGGCCCAGAACCGAATCTCCTGGAAATGCAGGCGCAGGATTGTGTCCAGTTGTGGTCGTTCGATGGCCGTAACACATTATTATATCTACGATATATAAATGCCAAAAGCAGTTTTTCTTAAATATAATATTGATGAAAATATTTAATTCCTCAACTTTATTTAAAATAAATATAAAATGAATGGTTTCGTTTGAAATTTCAGTTCATCAGTCAATTCAATTTTAATTATGCTACTTTTTATTTATAATGTAAATAAAACTCTTTCGGCAATATTACACATACATATTTTTTTTGAATCAATCTCTTTTCGCATATCAGTAAGACGCTATTATTATTTATGAAAACACGTCGATAATTTTATCACTTTTCCGTTCGTACAGACAGACAGACAAAAGTATTTGATTTTGTGACAGGACAGCATTTCTTTCGTTTTATTAATCACAAATGGCACTAAAATTGTATTTTTATACTAGCTTTCCGTTTCGGCTTCGTCTGCGTAGACAATAATGTGTTTTCTTGACTTTTATATGGATAGGTCTGGATATAACTCCCAATCTCGTCCCTGCTTACAATTCTGAATCCAGTATTGCTATTGATTACGATCGCCGTCCTGCTCTTCACCTTGATCTCAATCGGACACTCGGTCTTTCCAATTTCTTTCTGGTTCTGGGTCTCGATTACGTTCCCTGTCCGGATATCAATTTTTATGCAACCCCAATATTGTGAGAATCACGTTTCATAATAAGCAATAACGTTGTCACGTTTTATAATAAGCAATGTTGATATTATATTTCATACTCATACTTCGCCCCATAAATACGTTTCATACAAAATTCAACTTCCTATTTTATTCCAATTAAAAAATGAATTAAAAAAAATTAATAGGTTCTTACCTTGTACAAAATACACTAGAACAATTTTTGTCTCTTGTCGAACCTCGTGATCTTGTGATGTGTGTGCGAGTGCTACTTTTACTATCGATTTTTCTACTAATTCTCCACTTAAAGTTTAGATAAAGAGTTTCGGTCTCTATGTCTTTCTGAACGTTTTTTCATTTCGTTTGTTTAAAACATTTCCGCCGCCGCATTTCGTTTCCTCGCATCTAAATAGAAACAATGCTCGTTGATTTAATAAAGTGAAATTACATAAATACGGCCAAGAGTGTCTCCTCTTTTGGCATAAAATTGCCACTAGAAACTGAATTTCCAAGAAAACGGCAAGATTTAGCGCGCGGGCGTCAGGCGCAGGCGGGCGCGGACGGCCCCAGGGCTGCCATTTTAATTATATATTATATTTTCCCGGAACATTTGAATTTTCCCGTTCGTCGTTTCGCCATGGCAACAATAGTCGATTATGAGATGATATAAAGATAAGATTCGAGAATAATATTGTTTTGTTAAAATCTCGAGTGGCGGCGCTAGTGGGATGGTGATGAAGAGAGGTTCTAATTATTACAAGGTAGATGAGGTAGAGGTAATGTTCGGCTCGTGTTCCTACTGAGATGACTAAGGCTAACATGGCATGCACATGCTGTATGTATTACTGAGGTTCAAACTGAAAAATGTAATGTAAATTCTGTTTAAGAATTCTTTCTATTGGCCTAGGTTATGCAAAAATTCGTTAGGTGGTAATTTTTTATACGAAGTCATAAAACTTTTTTGAATACTATTTGGATCTTTCAGCGTAGATAATCTCAGATCTTACACTAAAACATTGTCACAATCTGACAAAAAGTGTAATACAGAGGACTGACACCATATTAATTATAACATGTATATAAATATATATATATATATATATATATATATATCAAACACAAACGCCGTGGCAGTGCGTTTGTAAATGTTTTCTGGAAAAAGCAATTAATAATTTTAAATAAATTTCAATGAAATTTATATTTGAATCAATATCATTAGAATATGTAAGAACATTAGCGGAAAACGCACACCGTCTAATCCATTCTGTATCGATGCATGGTTTCTATTAGATGAAACAATTTAATTACTTGGAAGTAGCATAGGGCATGTTTTGTATTAACATAGACAATACCTACGTTATCTGTACACATAATGTACCATCAGCTTTATCTGCTTTCCTTTATACAGCTGCTGTTGTTCCTTTTTCTCACTTCTCCCGTTTACCAAAATCTGTAGTCGGCGGTCAGTGCGGTCGTAAACTATAGTGAGGCAGTAGGGATTTTCTGGGTCATTGCTGTCACTAACTGCACGTCACTGGCTCATGCCTCGAAGAACAATCGAGGTAACTTCATGGGATTTTTGTTTGCAGCAAGAGCAGGAACCAGTAACATCACCAATATAGTTTGTTTATAGCATCTAGCAATTGTTTAATCGTCTGTTTTTTAAAGTTATACATATATGACGTATCTGAAAAGAATATTGATAGCTGTGGAAAAGTTTCCAAGTAAGAAAATAAATGATAGTGTGGTTGCAACTTCAAGTTCCGGTTATTGTTCTGTTCTGCTTTCAAAATGACATTTATACACAGAGCTTGAAACAAATGCTAATAACGATTCAAGAGTTCTATGTATATATATATATATATATATATATATATATATATATATATATATATATATATACTATTCAATTTATCCCAAGTTGGTTCATAAGATTGCATGTGGAGAGACATATAGATAATTTTAAAAGAGGATGTATCCTTTTGTACGCCAGCCATGGTGTGGCGATGAGGGACAGATTGTTATGAGAAAGAAACAGTTGAACTGAATCTTTGAAATTACGTAACCGCAGCAAAATTTTTGTAGATCGTCCATAAAGTGCGTTATCGAAAAGAACGTAATATGAACATTTGAATGATACTGCATTAGCTTGTTTTACTTTCATTTTGATTTTTAAAATAAATGTTCTTATTAATATATGGAGATTTTTATATAAATATTTACGTAAAAAATTAACTTATATGAATAATGGGACAAAATTATAAAAACGAAATTGATACAAGACTCCATTTTAAGCCTACAAATCTGTTAATTTGCACAATACTTTTAATAACACTGACTTTACTGGATAGTTAGACACTATATTTGCATGATTATAAATCTCACAAAAACATATTGAGACAGTTACATTGGAACTTCTGTAACTTCTGTTCATCTATGTTTGTGATCTCTATAGTACAGTAGGGTTTCAATTACATTACACATTTGGGTAGTGGTTAAGGCTTATCACGCGCTCGTGTTAATCATGTAAAACAACAGAATTGTAAACAATGTACATAACTTCAACATGTAGTAAACATTTCGACAAGCGAGATAATCGGCATTGTCTCGCTTTTTTGGCGAGACCAAGATTAAGACTAACTTTTAACTAAACATCGTTCGAGCTAAAACTCATTAAAAAGAAGACATAGAAATTATCTTTTTAACGGGTTTTACCCGAAAAACCGTTAAAATGAGGACATGGAACGGAAAATTTGTGATAAAAGTGATTTTTAGTTAAAAGTGAGTTTAAAAGGAGGTGGTGAAAAAGCCCTATTCTGATAATCTTATTCTTTTATTGATTTCTGTATGACCCACCATGGTTGTTCGTGTGTCATACTAACTAGCTAACAACAAGCTAACAACTAACTCATGATATAATAGGCAATGCCATTACAAATACGTGTATCTAATTTTTCATGTGACAGTTACGCTATGGACATGAAAAATTATGTCGGACATAACATAACATCTGGACAAAGAAACATACAAAAAATATTGACTATGTAGTCGATTTAAATTGTTTGAGGATCACGTTATAAATATCCACTTAAAACATTTATTTGGTATCTGCGTAGTGCAAAAATTAAAATAACTTTGAACATTAATTGAAGTTAATGCCGTATATCTGCGATCTGGCCTGCTCAAATAGTATCAACACGGAAAATAAAATATACTTGACACATTACGTAAGTTGATAAGATATATTTTTTAAGGAAAACAAAAATATGTACACAATTGAAGTTAGTGTCAACCCTGAAGTAGGTGAATTATGATGATACTTGTCCGTCTGGCGCAGCTCTCGGCTCGCATTCGGACCGTGATTGTATTTTTTACTGCGAGAACTTAGAGTTAGCTTACTGAAGCCTAGCTAAACATGCTGTTTATATGCGGTTTCGCTTGAAAATCTGTTGTTGTACACTATTGTGTGCACACCGTTAAGAATTGTTGGTAAAAAAACTCAGAGTTCTATATAAATTGTTATATTCGACACTTGTTTTTTAGTTCATAGTCGTTCCTAGGCATTTAGTAAGTCAGAAAATTTGTATATCTCTCCATATATCGAGGTGTCGATAGGATAATTCACATTTTAAAAAATGTGTAAGTTTAAGCTCATCATACGCCGTCATTCTTTAGGTTATAAATCATTTGCAAACTCTGTAAACAAGGAATTACTATAACGAGACTGATACCGAAGACTGATAGTTTTTCTGTCAGATATTATAAGAATAATTAAACAACACTGATAGTTTTTCTATCAGAGGAAAATAACAGAGAAAAATTACAGAGGAAAATATAAAAATTAAATTTGTCTTTTGAACCTCCACGTTTTTAGAAAATTATCCTGAATTATATTTACGACCATGAGGATAATGATTTGATATATTATGGCTACATAGTTGTAATTATAGCTCATAATAATTCACGAAATACGTAATTTACTGGGCGGATATTTAGAGTTCCGTAATAAAAAGCTAATACGCGGAACCTTTATAGTTTCATAAAATTGAAAAGCCTTCTAAAAGTTGGCACCATTTTTTTTGTAACAAAAGAGGCAGTAAATGAATTTTTTTTCGTATTCCATTAGTTGGACAGATATTTAAATAAAATAGACGTTTTAGTGAATCTTCCTCACAGGTATATATTTTGCGGTTAATTAGCTACCTAAATCGTAATTTTCAATTTATTTCCTCTAACTTTTCCATCACTACTTGTAAAGAAAATTAAAAATCACTATTTACAGTTTAATGAATAGGTACATTCAATAAAAAAATCACTTGGATGCAGCACAAAAATAGGCCGGTTCGATCGGTGAAATACTCTCATCTCACAGAATACGGATGTGAAGTAGCAATTTCGTCCAGTGAGTGTGAGTTCCGGTTACCCACTTTTCTCTCTCTCTCCCTATCAATCCGATACCCCCACCATTAAATACCCTATTCTCTTCCAAGAAATAATCAACACACTGGCAGCGATGACCATTTGTTCACTGGCGGCTCGCCTGCATTTCCTATCGAATATGTACGATAAAAAGTAATATTCTGAGCAATCTTTGTTTCCATATTCTTTAAGTATTTGTATTTTCAAGTTATTATAGTAAAAATTTAAACACCGAGTTATGTGAACAGGCATACGAATTTCAATATGGTAGGTATTTACAATTGTAAATTTCACTTTTACCATCGTAAATGCTTCGTTGGTACGGAACCCTACATCCCAAGTTTGATTTCTAACTTGACGTGTTATTTTTTTGGATTCAAATTTTTAAGGAATAAAACATTATCGAATATCACTTTTTTTGGGTTATAAGCTGTTGGCAATGCTTTAATATCATAAAAAATACCGAAAAGTGGTAAACTTTCAAATCCTCTGTATTATCATCAAAGCTATTAACTTCCAGCAATGAAAATTTAAACTTTTTCTATGTAATATTGTGAAGTTACTGTTTTCACCCCTATTTTCGAAAATCGAGTTTTCGCTTAACCTTGAAGTGTTTGGAAACTAGATCTTGATGTTTGTGTGTGCGTGATGCGTGCTTGCGTGTGTTTGGACGTGAGTGTGTGTGTGTATGTATGCGTGCGTGCGTATGTTTGTGTATGTGTGTTTGTAAACCGATCATAACTTTTAAATGGATTAACCGATCGAAATACAGTTTGGAACATTTGGAAGAAGTCCACTTAACTTAGATTTATTGATATATCGAACTAGTTGTGCTCGTTAGATTTTGAGGACTCTCAATATTTTTTTTAAGTTACCTTACGCTATGGAACATATCGACATCTAAATGTTATCAGCTTCTACTCCGGTAAACTGTATAAAAATTAGTTGATTTGTTCAAGAGATATCGATCAAGAAAAATTTTCCAAAAAGTGTTTCATCAGAATATTTTTTAACTGAGTAGTTTACTGATAAATTTTGAAATCTCTTCAGTTGTTCTCTTTAAAAAACAAAGTCGGTTGGTTTGTTCGAGATATATCGTCCACGAAAAATTCGTAAAAGAAATATTTCATATTGTATTGTGTGCGGTGTTAATTCGCGGAAATCCATAGTAGACGCTTGCCTGCAACATGCATTAACATGCAGCATGCAACCCACCACTGACCCTCGAATCTGCCTCTTCACTACGAATCTCTATCCAAATGATTGAATATTGATTCCAGAGGATTAACAGATTGACAGACAGACAGAGAAATATTTCAGAATAACATCTAAGTTCTCGTTGCATTGATGGTTGATGAAAAAACTGCGTTGAATGTTGCAAATTAGTTCAAAATCGCACAACAGATTCGATAGATATCGTAGTTTAAAAATTAAAAAAATGGCATTTTACTTAAATAAGTCTAGATGTTTAAACTTGAAGCGTTAAAACGAATTAAAATTCTGTTTTGCACTCAATAAGTACTAAAAAGAATAAAAAAATATATTGTGAGTTAAAACTCAATAATTGAGAGCTGAATGTATTTTTGAAGACTGAACTAGAAAGTAGCAAAAAGTGTCAGGAATGACCTAAAATGTCAACTGTTTTGTCGAATGTTTAATCTAGAAAAGTTTAGAAATAAATCTTTGTGCTTCGAGAAAGCTATATTTATGAAAATCATATCGAGAAATATTATGTTGGGAATTTTTACAGATGGTCTGCAAGGTCAACCGTTTTACAGATTTTTTTTACACAACAATTTTTTTTTAAAACAAATACAAATCAAATAACAAATAACCAATTTATATATTTTTATTTTATAAACGAAAATTTTTAGCTTTTATGTTTTTGTTTTTAACAGTTCTAATATGCATTTCAAAGATAAAACTAAAAGACATAATATTAATATGCCTCCGAATTGGATATTAAAATACGTATTTATTACTAACAAGTTAATCAACCAATGATGTAATTGCATATCGTATAAAACAGGCTACTAGTCTAGAGCTGGTAGTGCTACGGTAGGTTGGCACAGGTTTTACTTATCGTGAATCGGATGAGAGCGAAATGGGGTGCTGCGGTTACACGAGTGACTGTAATCTAACTTGTTCTATTAAATTAGTTTGTGAATTTCACAATTGTCTTGATCAATTCGGATAAATTAAAAGAACACAATTTAAACTATTAAAAACATGTTATATGTTACAGCCATCATGGGTGAGTTGCTTTCCATGGCTACTTTACAAAATATGAACATATCGGGTTTGGGTTTTGTACGGTTTGTCGATACCGAGGAAGCTAAAAATACTCAAAAGTTCAAAATCTAGAGTATAATTGAAAACGTCACGCCGAAAATTGTTTAGATAATATTTAACTAAAAGCCTTTTTCCTGTGTATAATAAAGCTTCAAAAAAAGCCTCGGTCTTCCATGATTCTATTTACTCGCTACGAATATCACGAAACAAATGAACTTTATTTATTTCGTGACGTACGCAAACGAAATTATACAAATCCATCGGAAATAAAGTCTAAATTGTATGCGTTAAGTCTGCGGGGCTGGCGGGGGCTGGCGGGGGCGGGCGCGGCCGCGTGCGCGGGCACAGACAAAGGCGCGGGGCTCGCGTTCAATTAAACGCGGATTTGCGAATGTTCGGAATCCGAAATGATCTCGTCTGCTTTGTGAGAGGGGATGCTTAAAAATAAAATAAAAAAGTATTTACAAAATCCGTTCGCGAACAATTTATCTCGCCGCACGGAGGGCGGGCGATCGAATGGGCCGACATTTAAAAATGCATTAGACGAAATATCGGTAACGTGAACGAAAAAACGACCAAGTGTGCTTTTGATGCATGAGCGAGAATTCAGTAGGGAATAGATGCTACTAAAGAAAAAGAAAAGTTTTCCAAAAATTTAATACAAATTCTCAGTAAACATATTGATGATATTAATTATAAATATATTGACAAACGACAAAAATAAATAAACTGTTCACAGTAAAAAAAAAAACACAAAAAGATTAGCAGGTTGGAACTTGAATCTAATTCTTTTCCATTAGTAGGTTACTGTAATAAGCACTAGACGAATTGAAATTATCAGTCCTCAGGGAAATTAGGCAACATATTTACTGCTAAACACTATTTTCTATTTTTCGAGATTTTAAAGAAACAAAATTTTCTTTTGAGCTTTCCTGTAAGATATGTGTGAAACTCTAAATACCACAGTCTAGTATGACAATAGCCACGTTCATTAAATTATTAAATTAAAAAAAAAGTCAACAAAAATGTATAAGACAGGAACCGCTTGCCGACCTATGTGGTCACTTCCAACGTTGAATCCTGGCGCAGCGCCTCGGCCGCGGCCGTCCTTCAACATTTTGACACCCGCCCGTGGCGTCGGGCTTTACTCTTGCCTGCAGTGTGACACGGTGGTAACTTAGCTACTTAAAATTAAAAATATTGATAATGCTATTTTAAAACAGATATAATCATTGCCCGTGTCCTCGCTTTAGCAGCGCGTCCATGGTTTCCCCGTTTAGGTGAGTTTTTTATCTAATACTCGTAGTAATTACTATGATTATAGGTACAATTGTTGTTATTTTTTGTTTTTGTAGATAGAATCGGTCGCTTGTAGAAATAAGTAGCTTCTCCTCTCCGCTGATTATATTTACCCACCATATATCGTTTTCATTAGTGCTGTTATCTGTTTATCGCATGGCGTGGTGCTTAATAGTGTGATAGACCTAAATTCGATAGGTTTTTAGTTGATGTTTCAAAGAACCACATCCAGGTCATCTATATACTGCTCCTAAGCACAAAAGACCTACGAACAACTTGTTCGGGAGCCTACTAACCTACCAGCGAATAGATAGGTGCGCAGTGAAAAGATGGAACGATGAGTTCCCGTTGGCCAAGAGCCGCGCTGTCCAGGCGATACCCGGGGCCGACGTTAGGTTAGATCAGGTACGTTGTCTAACGTACGACGCTAAATTCATTGTACTAAATATATTTGTATTTTGATACTGCGGGTTCCATTGCTTTAGCACTGACCTGACGCGGGCGGTATGCACAAAATCACCCCTCTCGAAGTGACAGTTGATATGAATGAACTAGATCGTTCATTGTTATGTGTTATGTTTATTTTTTTTATATTCTCTTGAAAATTATTAATCAAAAGCAGATTTCATTTATTAACGTCGTATGTTCAATTATTTATTTACAACATAATTAGGGTTATCTAAATCTGTATATATATAAAATGCCAAATTTTTTTATTCATTAAGAAAGTAGCAGAAAAAAATTCTCACATATTTAGTGCTTTACACGACCAACGGGTAAATATAATATGATCTCAATGACAAATAAAATTAAATAACAGGAATAAAACCAAACTCAGTGCCAAAATAATACTTAGGCATCCATAAACCACAAATAATATTGTCCCGAATTTTCAAAATGAAATTTTAAATTTTTTTACATTATACTAAAAAATCTATTGATATGTAAACTTAGCGTTTTTAATGGTCACAAACCAATGTCAGTACTCCTGTTCACATTCGACGCTAGTAGTAAGTCGTGAAACAGCGGACCAAAAGCTTATAATATATATATATATATAACATAAACTCACGCCTATTTTTCAGAAGGGTAGGCAGAGACTATAAATTATCACATAATATAAACTTTGTATACTCTCTAAAACTGAATAAGTGGAAAACCACTAATTAATAGTCAATAGCTACTATTTTAAGATGTCCAAAGTATACGACCAGCAATAAGTGGTTATCCACTCTTTCAATTAGTAGAAATGATTACAAATTAAAATTGAAAATTTTCTACTAATTAAAAAGTATAATTCTATTATTATAAAAGTGATTATTGTACTAATTGTCAAGTGACTACTAATTCAGAACTACTAAAAAATTACTAATTGAAAAGTAACGCCTACAAACTTAGTAAATCTGTAGTAGATTCAACTAAAAATTACTAATTTTGATGTAGTTTCTACTATTACTACTTCAATTAGTAAAAATTCTACTAATTCAGTTTTAGAGAGTGCTGTGAAAGAAAATTAAAAACCGAATTATTATTACTATCATTATTATTATGTTCTCAACTATAAATAATGACATATTTATTAAATATCCTTAAAACTAAAGCATTAAAATATTATAAATTTATGTAATATTAACGATGAACATAATATTAATTTAACTTATGTTTTTTGCGCAATTTGTTTTTTTATTTATTATTTTAAGAGCAAGGGGCCCTTAAGTTCCCCACACGTGTATTTTATGGATTTTTCTCAAGAATTCCAAATGTCATGTGGCCACCAGGTGTTTCTGGAATCACTCAACCACTTTATGATTTACCAGGACTCGACTACAATACCCTTTTGTCATAAACTTAACTTACTCTTTTTTTTTGTTGTAACAATAATAAATAACAAAGAATAAAGATGAATAATTAACTTAAGAATTTCTGACAATTTTAACTAAAACTATCATTATAAACTTTACATTTAAGAATCAATTTAAATAAATCATTTGAATATCTTAATCTGCGCCACGCGTTAAAAAGTAGCGTCATCTATCAGAAAATGCGAAGGCATCACACTAGTAACCTCGTTAGGCGCTTTCTGTTCGTGTCGTAACAGTAATAAATGCACTAGATATCCATGTCACTTGGGTTACTCACATACTACAACGGGAAAAGTTTTACTCCGAACACAGCGTGAATTTCTAGTAATTTTTGAACATTATCGTTTCAGTTACAAACTAGACAGAAGGAGAAAATTATAAACAGTGAATTTCACAAGCATACGACTAACTTGAATGATCAGAGTTAATTTCGATATGAAAATAAATAAAATTTCGATTTTTGTGTAATTACATTTCTGCGTAGATTCGGTCACTTTTATAATTTAATATCTAGCCTTACATTTAAATAACCTATGTCTGTATATCACTTAAATATCACTGAAATTATGAGAAAAAGCTATTTCTTGCATCGGAACAATAAACCGAAAAATATTATAGAGAAAGTAGACTTAATTAATGTTTCAATAGATTATTTGGGATGCTGAACCAAAGATAAATATCAAAAATACCTAGAAAGAATAGAAAAAAATATAAACACCAGTTATATCTATTAACCACGAATTTTATTTTCATCACATGAATATTTATAACTGTATTGTGTGACAGATATCGTGGGCAGTGAGATAAATACATAAAACTTGGTTTCAAATTTATTATCTTTTATCGCCTTTAGGTATTGTCCTTTCCAGAAGCTAAGAAAAGAGAAAAAGTAATTTTATTAAAATATTGCATTTTCAAAAAATATAAAATTAAGTTAGGCTTACTTCTGAAGTAATGCACACATTGTGTCTCGATTTTTTTTATTTCAACCACCCCTTTTCCTCTTCGGATTTTTGTTTATGTAACTATGTCAAAAAAATATATATTTCACATTGTAATAATAATAACTAAACGAAACGTTAGAAAAAAAAACGTACTGCTCTCTAAAACTGAATTAGTGGAAAACCACTCACTAATAGTCAATAGCTACTATTTTAAGATGTCCAAAGTATACGACCAGCAATAAGTGGTTATCCACTCTTTCAATTAGTAGAAATGATTACAAATTAAAATTGTAAATTTTCTACTAATCACTACAATATAAAAGTGATTATTTACTAATTGTCAAGTGACTGCTAATTCAGAACTACTAATTCAGTAGTGAAGTTGGGCCATATTACTTTTTCAATTAGTGAAAAATTACTAATTGAAAAGTAACGCCTACAAACTTAGTAAATCTGTAGTAGATTCAACTAAAAATTACTAATTTTGATGTAGTTTCTACTATTACTACTTCAATTAGTAAAAATTCTACTAATTCAGTTTTAGAGAGTACGTCTCTTGAAAAGTCGTCGGTTTCGGGTGTTTAGAATTTGGCCTTTTTTTAATATGCCGTCAACATGGTCTGCTTAAGACTTTATAGAGCGACCCTTACCGACCTTTTTTCAACACACAATCACTTTATAGATTTGTTTTGTTAGTGTATTGTCGTTCATCCTTTCCAGATGGGCGAACCACTCAAATATACTTTTTATACTCTAGTTACTACATCAACTTTCAAAGTACACCGCTCTTTAGCATCACTATTCTTACATCTATCTTTCAAAGACACTACAAAAACGTTCAAAAAAATTGCCAAAAAATTAAGCATTAAGTAAAAGAAATTGGAAAACATTAAAAAATAAAGATTCAATAAAGTTGACAATAATACACATTACTTTTGATAGGTTCGGATATTTTTTACGATTTTCGTTATATTTAATAGTTTTTGAGATATTTGTAAAACCGAAAAACCGATTATCAATTTAGTAAAAATATATTTTTTTTACAAAATTTGAAGTTTTTTCAGCTTCTTTTGAAAACTTTTTGGAAACTTTAAATGTCATTTGGAATCTAATGACATATTATTCATAATTTTCTGACTTTATACAAAAAAGTTATGAGAAATGGCACTTTCTTACGAGATCGTTCATAAATATTTTTATTTACAATTATTTTGCAGATATCGCAACTCCACCGCATTGATTTTATTTGCATTTTTTTTCTGCCGTACCCAAAGTTCAATACCATGTACAAGCATAGGGTATTGAAGCCTATTGTTATAGCCAAGTTCGCATAATTGCTCGTCGTAAGACATTTTTACCAATCATAATGGCAATCAAGACGCTATTCATTCTCCTTTCGATATCTCAAATATATTTACCATCATTTGCAAACCGACTACTCAAGTATACAAACTCTTTCGCTTATTCGCCACTCTCACCTTCTATATATGTATAGATATCGCATTCAATTGTGCTTTTTCCTCTTTAAAATACCATCACTTCAGTTTTGCTGGCATTTATTTCATACCTCATTTATTAACAGAATCATCCATTTTAGTTACCATCTTCTGCAGCTCGCATGTCGATGGGGCAAGGATTACTTCTTCGTCGGCGTAAAGGAGGCATTTGGCAGACAGCTTATTCATTCGAACCCCACACTCATACTATCTTAGATTATGTAGACAGCCATCCACGAATAAATTATATAGCCATGGTGAACTTACATTTGCCTGTCGACACCTCTGCGGATGGCAAACTAGTCAGTATACACTCCATTTATTCTGAGACAAACACAGGAGCCCCTGTATAGGAGTAACTGCATGAATCTTCTACTCATACCATGCGTGAATAGGGTTCTTCACAGATCATTTCTTTTCACTATATCATAAGCTTTTTCTAGATTTACGAAAATACAGAACACCTTTTGGTCCTTGGCCAAAAATTTTTCCGTAATATTTCGCAGAGAAAAGACTTAGTCCGTGCACCTGACTCTTTTCGATACCTCGCTTATGTATCCCACATCTTATAGTTAGTCTCATTCATAACCGTTTCAATAATAATTTTTACATACAGTTTGTCAACAACGGTGAGAAAGCTTACATAAGTGTTTTCATATTATCATCCGTCGTAATTTCAGTTTCATTTTATTGATCAATAATATATTCAGTTATAGTAACATTGGCATTTGCAATTCTATTTTCACGTGCTTTCAATTCTTCGTTCTTTCACACTTTCTCATTCAGTAAGCATTTATTAATGATCTCCTCCAGATCCATTTCCACATCATAAATTTCCGTTTCTCATTCCAGTCATAGAGTTCACTAGTCTTTTTCTGCATTTTATTATATACTTTCCTTAGGTTATCATTCCTCTTGCATTCATGTCCAGTCGTGCTTTCCACCATTCCGTTTATCTTCCACTATTTATTTACTAGCTTGTCTTATACATTTTATATACTATTTGTTTCATTTACTAATACACATTTCGTTACTTTCCATAATTCGTTAAGTTTAAGACATTCACACTATTTGGTTTCATCCAAACCATCTAACAATCGCTATGCATACTCATCTTTTACATTTTGATCCTGAAGTTTACGAACTTTTATTCGTGCTAGCACCATAATGACCGTTTTTGCATTATGTCACCAACGCTGGCATAAAGCCTTACTTTGGAAGAGCACTAAGAAGTGGTCTGTGCCAACGTTGACGTCACGATACACTCTCGTATCCACAATTTTGCTTCTCAACCGATCCTTCACAATTATAAGGTCTATCACGTTTTTGTCTTTTCTTCTCCGCCGAGTGTGTGAGTGAATACCGGTGTGTACCTTCTCTCGTGTGACATAGTGTTTGTAGCGCGCAAGTTGAACTATGGACACAGTAGAGAAGACAGTCACCATTCTCATTCACTCTCTCTATTCTACATACTTACGTATTATTATACATATTGATATAACTTAAATTTGTGACATGCAGACTTATTGTTATATTCTTTAATTTTTTAATATTATAACTTACCTGAATAAGTAAAAATAATGAACAGAACTTAA
Source organism: Eumeta japonica (assembly GCA_005406025.1). Classification (NCBI taxonomy): domain Eukaryota; kingdom Metazoa; phylum Arthropoda; class Insecta; order Lepidoptera; family Psychidae; genus Eumeta; species Eumeta japonica. The sequence goes on along the minus strand of BGZK01000625.1, from coordinate 142,064 downwards.
ATGCTGAAAATTTAGCAAATAACTTGTAATTGTTCAACATCACATTTTTTTTTAATTTATTTCCTAATTAATAGCTTTTGAAATTGTTTATGTGCGAATTCAGTCTTTTACTCACAATTTCGAAACAACCGATTCGAATAAGTAATTTCCCCTATTTAAATTAGTGAATCGTTAATATCCCACATTTCCAGATGTGAACTAGCCTATTCAATATGATGATTATATATACCTGTAACATGGTGTACAGTTGATAGTATCGTTCTTTACAAGAGGAACGCAGAGAAGGTATACTATATGAATATCCACATTTCGTAGTTATTCGAACCCCTTACGGTTAGAAAAAGGCAATGATCCACTATGAAATTAGATTTCACCTGTCCTAAACTGCGGGTTCTGAAATTAAAGAAATATTTACGGTCAAGTGATATCGTTTGATGAATAAATGTACTTAAGGCGATACCGCGATGACCAGAGGGGGATGTTCCCGCGCGTACATACCACCAATGATGGACACGCGACCGATGAGTGAACAAGTAAGATTATTACTACTAGCGCATTCGAAAAATTAAATAGCAGTAGAGCGTAAAATAAAAGACGTAAGCGCCAAACCACGTAAAATTCGTTTAAAATAAAACGACGCTGATAAACCAAAAACTCTTTTACCAGTTCGTTAAAAATTGTTAGTACCATTATCCTGGAAAATAAATACAGAGGAATGCATTACCGATTTCGCATAACAACTAAAAAGAAAAATTATTAGGGTCGGTTTTGAAATTTAATTCTATGGAGAATATTTTGTCCAGTATTGTATTCGTTTTACAGTTCACTAACTTAAATAGTAAGAAAATATATACTAAGAAATCAACATTTTTAAGGTTCGAGGATCAATAACGTTGTTCTTAATTTTACTAGTTCTTAAATCTACTTTTGGACTTAGTAATATACCTAACCAAGATTTAATATCAGTAATTTAACAATGCGCCGGAGCTTTTAAGAAGATTCTACTTTTTTATCTAAAAATACAATGCTATTACTACTTTTTTTATTAAAACATACACTATTTATTCATGTTTTGATTTTATCTACTAGAAGTCTCTGGTTACAAGTCAAAAAATTATTAGCATTATCAAGTAGAATTTTGATTATTAAGTAGAATATTATATTTAAACATAATGCATAATGTAATGTGAGCCGATATAGTATTTCAGTAAATTAATATAACTCAACAAAATAGATACATTTAAATAAATACACAACTTGTATGTGTTTAGATATTTATTCGTTTCTATTGAAAGTACCTAAAGCATATTTATTTAAAACATTTTACAGAAATGTATTAAAAATAAACTATTATTTAATGCGTCAGTATTTCATTATAGAACGTGAATTATGATTTCTAAATTGATATTTTTTGTGCGGGAATCGAATAAAAATAATCTGAAAATTTTTTAAATGTATTTGTGAGTAATTTTAATTTACGGCTTTGAAGCTTTTGAGCTCGTGTATCTCGATTCGTCCCGTGCAAAGAGAGAGTCGCATACTTCATTCAAAACATCAAACAACATTAAATCAACAATCTAGTATAACAAATATGAGTAACAGATTTTGAGAAGAGGACGTCTAGCGAAGCGGAGAATTATCAATATTTAAACAAATATCATAGACGCATACATTAATCAGCCTTTTTTTAGATCCGTAAACCTCTATCTTTCATTAGATATTCAATGTAACTCATGTAGTCTGTTTGGTCGAAAGTGACGTATAGTATTTTGTTGGTATCCATATCAGATCTTTATGACTGCACACTCTCCCAAAGCGTTTTTAGTTTAGGTCGAGGGATTCGGACTTTGAGCTCTTCTCGCTGGCCCAGTGCTAGTCGGGCTGCTCACGACCTTCACTAGCGGAGCCTACTTTCGGGACCGGCAGCTTAACATGGTGTACAAAGCACGAACGAAGGTGAGAACTCATCGTTCAATTGGCAGGTCGCGGTCGTGACTCGACCTCGATACTTTTAGTTCGAAGGCGACACGGTCTCGACGATTCGGCCACCGCATACACACCGCATACCAACCGCGACACACCGATGAGGCTATTAGATATTGGATCCTAAAAAAACACTTGCTCATACTAATAAGTATGTATCGTGTGTTAGCACAGAGCGCCGGCAGCGAGCGTCGGATGCAGGAACTTTCTGAAAAACTGAATTTTTACGTTGTGGAACCGCTTTGCCAGCCGTCGCCGACTGCGTTCCGTTTTAATTGGCTGCATAAAGTTGCGGGCTCTCTGAAAACGAGCCGCTGAAAATAAACTGGGCAGGTGCGGGCCGTTTACTACAGGTCCGTTATTACACTCACAAATAGATGTGACGACGCTATTTAAGGCCGATAATTATTTAGTACTTAATGTTATATCACCGACATACGATAAAATAAAACCGAGTAAATTTAATTTAAAATACAAAAATATTTAAATAAACATAATATTATATAATTAGACGTACTTTGTGCGAAGAATTCGCACAAATTACGTATAATAATTAATAGTTTACAAAATTACTATATATATTAATTTTATTTCCTTTTTATTACGAAACTTCTTCATAAACAATATTTTAAGTATATATATAAGTAATTATCTATGAAATAATATAAAATTTATGTGGAGTAATTGTGAGGTTTTTTTTTCCTAAAAAGGGAGGCCCTCATCTTAACCTTAGCGTATAATATATATGATATTTTCGGACATATATACACAGCAGCATCTGGTCCCAAACTAAGCAACGAGGCTTGTAATATAGGTACAAGATAGTTGATATACTACTTTTAAATATGTACATACTATACATAGAAACATTAAGACTCAAGGCAAACATTAAATTTCAATCAGATAAACAAATATTTGTCTTGTACGGAAATCGAACGCACGCCCCCAGCGCAGCAAATAGGATCACTGTCGAATGCGCCAATCAGGCATTAATTTTTTATATATATGTTATTTTCATACACAAATACAATAATCATTGCAGCAGAAATTTTCAGGCAACCAATTTGACCAGTCCTTCGACAAAAAACGTTTCCAAAAAAAGAAGAAACTGCTTTCAAAAATCTATTAAAACAAATAGTTGTTCGCCGATGATATCATTCTTTTTTCTGAAACTGCTGCTCAACTAATAAAAATGGCTTGCGAACATCATTGAGTTACCCAAGAAATCGGTCTGGAATTAAATACCACTAAAACAAAAATCATGACTAAAGCCACAAAAACACCTATCAAGGTTAGCAATACTTAGCTAGAATATGTACAAAAATAAATTTATTTAGGCAAAAAAATATCCTTTTTTAGATTCAGACACATAGATGAAATGAAAAGACGAATTACATTATCTGGAATAAATACTGGGACTATAAAAAAATATTGAAACCAATTCTTCCTATAAAGTTCAATAAAAAAATATACACTTCTGTTTATTCATATACATGGTGTATGAGTATACGATGACTGTCATATGGCAGCCAAACATCGATGTATAATAAACATATAAAAAACAAAATACAAACATGTCAAAAAACAACAGAACGCAGAAGTCTAAATATAAAGCACAGAGATAGAAAATGTAATACGGATATAAGATAAACGAAAAACATAACAGACGCCTTAGAACATTATAAAAAAATGAAATGGAAATGGGCTGGCCATGTAGCGTGTATGAACAAAGATAACGGGCAAGTAAAGTTATTCCGTGGACGGGATCGATTGTTTGTAATCGGTCCCGTCCACGGAATAAAGGAAGACCAAAATAAAGAGGGATAGACGAAATAAATAGAGTGGCTGGCGAGGGCCGGGTAACAAGAACAATAGATACATGGAGCAATATGGAGGAGGCCTTTAGTCGTGGAGAGGTCTTTAAAATAATATAATTTGATATGATATGATATTATTATATAAAATAGTAATACATGATATTTTTCTAATTTCATTAAGATTTTAATAATTTTATTGTATGAATTTTTAAACAAATTGATACTGTAAATTATTTTTATTAATTAAATAAAGAGGCTATAATAATAATAATAATAATTGACCAGACAGTTATCTAAAATTTTATGTGAAAGAAGTGGAACACTAGCGCCGATTCCGAATTTGTCGGTATTAGTCTAATTGATAATAAAATTTCAGGTTCCTTACATTCTTAGTTAGAGTGGAAACGCTCTCGAACGTACTCGTTGTCCAAGCTGTCAATTAAATCGAGTGATACCCAATACCTTGAAGATTTCAAATTTTGTCTCAGACTTTCTAAAAAGTGCGTAATTCAATTCGAGGTCCGTATCTTTTTTATAGCATTTTCGAGAGGCAAACGAGCTCCCGCACTAGAGAAAGGTGGCCATAGCCACCCATTGCTAGTGGGTTGTTGGCCTCTTGAGTACGAAGAGGATATCTCATGGAGGGAGAATGGAGTGATAGAGGGGGAACGGGCTTCAGAAACTCACACTAACTGGATGAAAAGCATTAACGGAAGCTGTTGTCCTTCAGCGGTTCAGCCGGCTCATTTTCGTGCTGCAGTCAAGTTGACCATAGCATAGCTGTACTATTCTAATTATCCGGATAAACCTAGTTGTCAAGAGGTTTCTTTTATAAAATACTCGTTTTCCGTTCATGCCTTCATTGGTGTGGACATTGAATATATTCCTTCATGGTTTATATTGATCTCTATGTTTATATTAAAAATCTCGGTTCAGTTCTCAATTCCGATCACGTCGCTGTTCCTCACTCCGAGCCCGGTCACGGTCTCGATCCTCATCCCGGTTCCACACTTGGCTTTGATCTCGGTCCCGTTCTCAATTCCGACCACGTCGCTGCTCCTCACTCCGAGCCCGGTCACGGTCTCGATCCTCATCCCGGTTCCACACTTGTCTTTGATCTCGGTCCCGTTCTCAATTTTGGTCGCGGTCTCGACTCTTAATTCTTTTCCCTGTTTCGCTTTCATTTTCGTTTTCGCTACCGGTCATGGTTCCGATTTGGATGAAACCGGGTCAAATGCCAGTGTTAAAAAAATATCTGCGATTTTACTAAGAGACAGTGTAGCTTTCTATGAGTGCAAGAATTTTTGGGACAAACCTTAGTTCATTTTTAAAACATTTCCGTTTACGAGTACAATATACAGTTAAATTTCATAGTAATGGGATGAATGTTTTGGGCACGCAAAGTGGACAAACAAGACACATACTGATTCTTATACTTTATGCCAGGTCACTGTTTCCTCTAAATTTTAAATGACGTGTCTTAAAAACGTGATAGAAATTTTAAAACAGGAAGCAATATTTATACCAAAGAATTAGGGTTCATAAGGGGACATTCGGCCGTGCATTTCAAGTTCTTACTTCATTAGATGAACGCTTAGATCACTAAAAATAAAAATACGATAAAATTAATTGAAACAGCTCAATATAAATGCTACGAAAGTTGATATAATATTATCTAAGACATGAATTACGGTACGAATATAAAAAAAAACACATGTAAATATTTTGCAAAACGTATTTAATATTATATAAGTGCCTATTAAATAGATTCGTTTCCATCGCCGTCATCACTTTCCGACCAATGAGGAGTGGTAGCGTCAGCAATGTATCCACTGTAGTCTATAGTTTTAAGTGTGCCTTTTGTATCTTAAACACCACAAGAGAGCAACAGCATGTGCCCAGCAGCCTGCAGTAACTACATTGCATTGGCAATACAAAGAAGATATCGGTGGCGCAGTATTGAATCCACGTGTTATACATTTTTAACTTTTGTCGCCGCGGCACGAATACACCAGAGAGTACGGTATTCGCTTGTCATTACTTTTTTGTTTTGAGCGCAGTGACGCTACAATTTTATCTTTATTTATTATTTGTATCACAGCGTTTTTGACAACATATTTCAATACGAAGGTATTACAGTTCTTGCACTCATATAAAAACTGGAGGTCAGATTTATAAAAACGCCAAAATAGTTGCTGAAAATGCAAAATTGTGAGTATTTGGCCCCGGGTATGAACGATAAGTAGAATCATAGAAATAATTTTGATGAAAACTAAAAACATGTTAATTTTCTGGGCTAAAAATTCCCTTATGGACCCTCATTTTTACATTGTCCTACCGTGATTTATAGTAACATTGCATAGGAAATTCAACTCCCTTTTTAACAGTCTTAAAAAGTGAATTGTCAAAAAATTTTTTTTAGTAAGTCTTGAGAGGTGAGATACACAAAGAGAGAGTTAAAAAAAATAAATAGAAACTAAATTTGGTTAGACAATAGATATTATTAGCCAAATTTAAATACACATATATAGATTAATGATATAGGTTAATGTGAATAATAAGAAAAATTTTCTTGAATCACTAGATATGGCTAAGCACACCCATTCATCGAGTTTGTTTATCATCTTCGATTATTTCAAATATAAAAATTTGGTAAAACCAAATGTGCATTCTTTAAGCGCTCGGGCCATACGTATGTTATTTCAATTAGAGGTTTATGATTACATATGAGCTTTTCACCAAAAATTCTCTTTTTTTATTTTTTATTTTCAAATAGTTTTATAGTAAACTTCAATCGAAAAAAGTATAGGAAATTTCATATTAATTAGACGGTTGCTTGCAATATGCAATAACGTGCAGCATGCAACTCACCGATGACCCTCGAATCGGCCCCTCCACTACAAATCTCTATCCAAAGAATTGAATATTGATTCGAGAGGATTGACACATATCGAACATCTAAGCAAGTGTTAATTTTATTTTTTATAATTACCTTAGTCTGCTAATCGTTATAATGATAATTTCAACGTAAGTTTCATGCCAACTAGGCACATCCTCAGGAAATTGCAGACAGTCACATCCAACAGGGCGTAAGAAGTGTTAAAACCAACCGACACAACCTCGTTAAGTGAACGGCTGTCATGCGACACTTTTTTGAAATTATTAGTGGAGAGTCAGATTCAAGGGTCAGCGGTGGGTTGCATGCTGCATGTTAATGCATGTTAATAAAACGCAGTGTTCAGTTCGACCCCTTTTTCACAACTATTTATTTTTCATTCATACGGTAGATGGCGCTAGTATGTATACATAGTTAATTATTTTGTTACTAAGTAAATCTAAATAACATCCTGACCTAACAAAATAATCTAAACTTCCAAATAACTCTACTATAACGAAAATCAAAACTTATACCATAAAATGTACTTTACTTCTCAATTTCAGACATGCCAATTGCATTTAGGAACTTGTAGTGCTTATTTGAACTTAAACTTTTAGTAAACATATCAGCTGGCATCTCTGAGGTTGATACATATTTAATTACAATTTTCTTTTGAGATACACATTCTCTAACAAAATGGTGTCTTGTGTCAATGTGTTTAGTACGCTTATTATTAAACAATGGATTAGTTGCCAATTTAATGGAACTTTGATTATCACTATACAAACACATTGGCACATTTTCATCCAATTCAATTAGTTCACTTAATATATTCCTGAGATATACAGCTTCTTTACAAGATTCGGATAGAGCCATATACTCTGCTTCTGTACTGGAAAGTGCTACAGTCTTCTGCTTTTAGCCTCATATGAAATCACTGACCCTGACATAATGAAACAAAACCAGTATATGATCGTCTATCCAATGTACAAGATGCCCAATCAGCATCAACAAATCCACAAAGATTACATCCAGTCTTTCTATATATTAAGCCATAACTTTTGTTTTCTTTAAATATTTTAATAACCGTTTCAAATGTTTCCAATGAGTTTCGCTAAAACAATTATTATATTGACTTAGAAAACTAACGCTAAAAGAAATATCTGGCCTCGTGAGCACAGATAAAACATCAAGCTACCAATCAACTGTTGATATGGATATTTTTGTACTACTTTACTTTTCACATCCTTTTGCAATTTTAAATTTACTTCCATAGGTGTATCTGAATTAGAACAATCAGTCATATTAAATTTCTTTAAAATACTCTCAATAAACTGCTGTTGATCTACAGTAATACAATCTTTACTAACATTTATATGCATACCCAAAGACTGCTTGATTTGACCTAAGTCTTTTATTCTAAATTTTGCTACCAACTCATTTATTAACTCTACATAAGTATTCTGACAGTTATAAAACACAAAAAATCATCAACAAACAATGCTATGTAAATTGTTACATTTTATCACTCTTCATAAACAGACATGGTTCATAACTCGACCTTTTATAATTTAATTTCAACAAACAATCTTCAACACACCAGGCTCTTGCTGACTGCTTAAGGCCATATATGGCTTTCTTTAACTTTAAAACTTTACTGTTACAATTTACAATGTTTGAATATTCAGGTATTTCCATGTAAACAGTTTCATGCAGAAAACCATTAAGAAATGGTACATCAAGATTAAAAATTTAATTCTGGTTAGTCTAGCTCTATACTTCACAGTGTTATGTAAACACCCACTTATTTTTAACTATTGTACCTTCACTTGGCCTATCCACTAGTTCCCACGAATCATTATCGCGAAACGATTCCAGTTCCTGTTGCATAGCACTTTGCCACTGATCTTTTCAGATCCATTCATAGCATCACTAAGAGAAATATGTTCATCTAACATTTCTACACACATGTTCGCACTTTGGTAGAAGTCCGGTTTGCGCCTAACACGTTTTTCTGGTAGACTCTCAACACTTTCCTGTGAGATGATGTCTTCTGCTTCTGGGGACAAAGTCATGGTGTCCTCAAATGAATCTTCAGAATCACTCGCTACATCAGGAACATATGTCTCATCATGCTGATTCTCTTCATCTGAATCATTCTCAGGAACTTTCTCTGCAGACGTATCTAATGGCCTGTTCTCCTCAATTCCAATAGATGATGATAAACTGTCATCTGTTTTCTCCATAATGACTACATCTCTGCCTACAATGACATCCCGCAATATAGGGTCATACAATCGATATCCCTTGACATTCTCAGAATATCCCACTAGGTACATCTTCTTTGCTTTTTTGTCCCATTTCCTTCGCTTTTCTTTTGGAATATGAACCATTGTTGGGCTGCCGAAAATCCGTATATGGTTCAACTCTGGCTTTCTGCCTGTCCATATTTCATACGGAGTTTTACTGCCATCCAAGCCTGCTGCTGGTGATCGGTTTTTTAAATACACTGCCGTGTTTACAGCCTCAGCCCAAAGAAATTTCTCAAATTTGGCATCGTAAAGGAGACATCGCGCTTTCTCAACTATGGTTCGGTTGTATCTCTCACTCAGTCCATTCTGTTCCGGTGTAAAACTGTTAGTTTTCTGATGAACTATGCCACTTTGCTTCAGAAAATTAGTCATTTCTGTCGAACAAAATTCTCCTCCATTGTCGGATCTTAATATCTTGATTTTCTTCGACTGTTGATTTTCTACAAGCTCTTTGTATTGCTTAAAGTACTTGAAAGTTTCACTTTTACATTTTAAAAATAGACGGTGCACATTCGGCTGAAATCATCGACAAACAGCAAGTAGTATTTTGCTTTTCCAAGAGACACATTCTCCATAGGCCCACATAAGTCGGTGTGGACCAGCTCTAATGTATTTCGACTTTGCTTGTGCTTGTTGGAAATGGTAGTCGAGTCTGCTTGCCTTCGCAACACACTATACAGCTATTTTTATTATTTTCACTTTTATCATCAAAACTAACTCCTTCTGCTGCACCATTTTTGAGTTTATTTAAGTCATTCGTATTGATATGACCTAGTCTTCTGTGCCAAATGTTACTTGAGAACTTTACAGCTGCCACTAAGGGTTGTTGAATTCTTATTACTATCAATCGGTATACTCCATTTTCCAGGATCGCCTCACCAATACAATCATTCTGTGAGTTGTAAATCAGACAACCATGCTTATTAAACATCACTCTGTTACCACTAGCTATTATTCTGCTCACTGACAGTAGGTTCGTGGTGAGGTTAGGTACACACAACACATCCTTTACATCAATAATAAATTCGTTGTCTCCAACGCATCTCGTGAGCTGCAGGTCTCCAGAGCAAGAGACAGGCACGACAGTTTGATTCGCAACAATAATCTCCTTAGTTTTAGGTCGATTACAAACATTTGTTAATAAGTTCACATTCGAAACTATATGTGTGCTTGCGCCGGAATCCAAGTGCCAGTCTGATTGACTGAATTCTTTGTAAGAAAAACTGCACTAAATGCATTTGATTTTGCTTTATCTGCAACCTGACACTGATTTTAAAGTGTCCTGTCTGTTTACATTTGTAGCACCGTATTATTTTCTTTCTTGACGTTTGAGCTTGACCGCTAGTGTTGACAGTGACAGGTGACGATCCGTACATTCCATTCGTTGCGGAATTTCCATGTTGTTGAACTTGCGTTCTTGCAGTACTGCCAACATTCCGTCTGTGAAATTTTTTGCGGCAAATGCACCTTCCGACTTACCCTCAAAATCTGCACTCATGTCCAATAATTTGGTTTTATAGCGTCTGCACTGATGTTTATGCCCGAATGCTCGATAGCCATAATCATGGGGCTAAATTTCTCCGGTAGTCCAGCTAACATGAGCGACCCAATCCACTGGTCATTGATCTCAAAGCCTGTACCATTCAATTTATGTGCGGTTTCGATGATCTGGCTGACATAGCTGGTCATTGACTCGCAGTTTTCTAGGCGTATGCTAATAAGATTTCTCAACAAGCTTATTTTTCGAGCATATCCGGAATCATCGAACATATTCTTCAGAATCTGCCACAAACTGTACGTTGTTGTTGCTTGTTTGATATGCATAAAGAGAAGCGTCGATCGTCAATATAAGCTTCGCTTTCGCCTTCAAATCTTCTGCAATCTGAGCCTCTTTGGCTGTAGCCGGCAACGGCCGCTTTCCGCCATACAACACGAGAACATTTTCAGTCGTCGTAATTTTCCCTTCCCAGTTTGGGAACATTCACCAAATAATTTGTAGACATACTTTAATCGAAATTCACTGTAAACTTAATTATTTTGGTGAACTGGGCCCATAACCTAATAAAACGCAGGTTCAGTTCGTTCACAACTATTTATTTTCATTCATACGGTAGATGGCGCTAGTATGTATACATAGTTAATTATTTTGTTACTAAGTAAATCTAAATAACACATGTTGCAGGCAAGCGTCTATTATGGGTTTTTGCGAATAAACACCTCACCCAATACAATATCATATTAAAAAAAACATCATAATGCAAAAAATTAGAACTGCTTCAAGTAAAAACGATTATTGCCAATAAAAATAATGTAATTTCAGTCGAGAAACGTTGGTAAACATAAAAACAATTCCCTAAATTTCTGTCAATATATCATTGGACTCATCAGCAAAGCATTTTGACGTAATTAGTAACAGACTGTTTTTAAGTCTGGAAAGATCTAATTAGAAAAAGAGAGAAAAAAACCTTTATTTTAGATATTCAAGCAAAATGGCGAATCAAAACATGAATAACTGCCAGTTAAAAAATACAATTACAGCTAATCGGTACTATATCAAGCTGTGATTTTTAATACAGTTATTCCCAATCGATTAGTGATGAGATTAAAAAAGAAATTAAGTTTAAAAGTTAAATAGATTTTTAGTTGTCGTGGTCACACCCAGTGTAGACGGAATTTTCAGGAGACAGTAGAAACATACCTACGCTCTCGCTTAAGGCATATAATAATTCAAAGGCTTGTCATATTTCGGTTCAAATTCAGTGAGTCCGCCTAAGTTAGCATACGTTTGATATTTGCGCAAAAGGTGCCAACATTCTTACAAACTCGCGAAACGTGAAAACGTAACAAAACAAAGTGTAACGAAAATAGTTGAACAAATCGGTATGTATTGCAGGTATGCTTTAGTTGCTTAAGGAAAAAACGTGACAGGAACGTATCCGCGAGAGAGATGTGTTCGTGTGTTATTCTTTAGGTACTTTATCAGTTATGTTTTACAATTTCTCAAATACAAGGTTTTGGTGCAATACTTTGTTATTGTCGGACTTTTAACGTCTATTATTAGCCAGTTAATAGATAAACAATTATCTAACTATGAAAGCACACAAATAATACGTTTCAATTGTATTAGATTTGATATCACTTGAAATCCATTTCATTAAGCTGTTTTATTTTTTTTTTGTAGCATTTAAGGGGGCAAACTCGCAGGTGGCTGTCAGCACCAGAAAGCAGATGACAACCTTAAGCCATGGACACTTGTGACCCCAGCGGAGTCACTACTACGTTGCCGGCGTTTCAGGAAGGAATGGGATATTCGACGTGAAACGGATTCTTATATGGCCTACATGAATATCTACTGTTTGATAGTACATGTGTGCTTTAGCACGCGTGATCGTCTAGTCAATTAATTTAATAAAATCATGTAGCGAGGAGTTTGACCTGATCTACTTGTAGGTGGAGCCCCTCTCGGGGACCCATGTAACCCTCGATGAACAGTTCTAATGCGTATCATACCTCCAGTACCTCCTGTAAAAGTACTAACTCCAGTACTTTTAAATATAACATTAACGAAATATATCAAATGCAAAAAGCAAATTTGATATCTTGGTTAATAGACTTTATTACAAATTTAAAGATAGCTCCCGGGGGCTAGTTCTAATTCAGGCGAATGAAGTGCTAGTTTAAAAGATAACTGTTTATTACGAAATTTGAATACAGAAAAAACAGTATAAGAATAAATATTAATTGTGGGGGCTGTCCTGACAGGTCACCGTCCGTAACCTCATCGCTGGGCTGCCGAATGCTCCTTAACTTAGCAGCCCGCTCGTGCCGATTCACCCGCGGTCGCAGCGAGGTCAGAGTTGAACGCGGCCCCACGAGGTGCGGCTCGACCTCGTCTCTCGTGATTCGAAAATCGACTCATTTTTCGCGTGTCTCAAAATCGATTGCCCTTACCCCGCGCGCCCGGCGTCCGCGCATCATAACATCACCCGGCCGCGGCCGTATTGTCTTCCCTTCAATTGTTTTCGTAAAGACAAATGCCGCTTTCTCCCTTTTTTTTTAGAAACACTGATGCAAAAAGCGCACACATTGCCCTTTTATTGTTAGATTTTTATAAAGAATCATATACACGAAACTTAATTAATACTTACAAAATAGATATACAAAAATAGTAACCCAATTCACGCCATGAATTGAAATAATCAATTTTAATAAAATAATAAAATAAAATCAAATTATTTACCAATGAATATCAATAAATCAATCAAATAAATCGACTATCAAACTTAAACAGTCAAATAAAACGATAACTCATATTTCACCTAATTAATTATAAATAAATCTATCATCAACTCATTTCGAATCAATTAAATTATTGATACTTCACCTCATCTTCTAAATCAAAGTACGCAAATACCATACCTAATTCAATTTATAAGGTCAATCGTAATCATGTTCAATAATACAATTTATGATATTATCCATAAATTGTCTCTATATCGAGATGTGAACAAAACATGATAATATAATACGTGTAGTGAAATTTATATAAATTTGCAATAAAACCTCAAATTTAATAATTTCAGACAGTCAAATTCAGGCCTAATTTCTTATAGCATAAAATGTGCTGTGTACGTTCTCTTTATATTTTTTTAAGGATGGCCAAGCGTGCCTTTATGCAACGGCATATGTCTCTGACAATTCGTATTAACCGAAATTCAGCTTCTTGCAATAACTTTTTTTATTCACTTATGGGAAAATGCGTTAGTTAAAGAAAAGACTGTTGTTTTATTATTATTTCCAACGCACAGAAAGAAGTGAATTATACTGCGTTTCTTTGAACTCTAAGAATATTTTACAATTTTTTTGTAGATCTAAGAATCTGTTTCAGATGGAGGGAAAGCGGGTCATTGCAACTTCTTGCAAGGAATAAGGGGATAAGATATTTAATGGAGGAGGAAGGAGAGTGACTCCCCGAAACTTCCACTCACCGGATGGAGCGAAACACTGAAAATTGCTACTTTATGTCTGTTTTATGTGTGGTATTTTGCCGGTCGAACTGTTCTATTTTTTGTATATTTTTGAAGCGACACTTCTTTTGAGACAGTGTGAATTGGATTTTATGAAACGAAAATGTGTAACGAAAAAGAGATAGCTTTAAATGTATATATAGGTTTTAAGCTGTGAAAGAAGGAGATAGAATGCGTTTCCGTATAGTTTCCCAATCCTTCGTCTTCTCTTTATGTGATGGTTCGTTGCGGTCTGTGTTACATGCTGTATACTATATTCTTAATCTACTCAAAATAAATACAAAGATAGGGAGAGAAAGAAAAACTTTGAAATTTATAGCACATTATTTTCTTTTGGATCGTAGTGAGTATCGCGTACTTCTAAAAATTATTTTGCATTGAATCGAACACTTTCTATATTTACAAAAATGTTATTTTAAATAATAAAAAAAATGTCGATCAATCGTATTTTCTCTCTCTTTTTTCTCTGTTTACCACCTCCATAGTGTATTTATCTCATTTTCTTAAAAATGAACTCAAATATTAAGTTTATCTTCTACCGCGTGTTAAGTCACAATCAATTTTTTTGTTAATAACTCCGATTTCTGATTTTTAAATTATACAAGAAAATCATACGGAAATTCTTCTCATTTTTTGTGTGTGTAAGGTTTGCATGATTGCCACTTGTGCATTTAAGACCTGTATATTGTTTTATTTCAAGAAGCTGTCTTACCTCTGCTTTGCGTAATTGATTGTATTGCATCAACAACTCGATTGCCGGGTGGAATTTGCAAATTGCAATGGGCTAACCTCATTAGTAGGCGTGTATCATTTTAATGGATTTTAGTCAAACTATATAATTCATCGTTTCCTTGGTTATCGTAATGAGGTGGAAGTAATGGTTGTTATTTAGAAGTAATAGGTTGCATCTTCAAGTGCTGTAGTGTTAGAGATATCAGGATCATCGAAAGCCCACCGACCTTTGAAACCGTAGATAAAGTCGGTAATGATCGTTTATGACGCAGGTATTTTCTTCATTTCTTCCAAGATTTCTTAAGTATGGTTCTTCTTATTAAACAGTTTGTATAATAACGCACTGACGTGCCGAGGCTGTGATGTGTTGTCTGAGGCGATGTCATATCCGGGAGACCATGCACTGCTTAATCGAAGCACGAGGTTGGCTTTTGAATATTTACAGAATTTTAATCCTTCAGAAGTAGGCCGATCGCGCGATTTACAAGCTCAGAACTCGTGAGCATCTTAAAAGAAAGCCTAAAGAAATTGGAATCTTACTGTGCGCGTGCTAAATACGGTCTCTATGTGGTCAATAAAATCGCACTATATTATATTTATAGAGATTCAAATTCATTATTAAATAAATATTCAGTAAAATAGGGTGTTACATAATTTCTGAAAATTTAGACGTTAAATAACTATGGGCATAATCAATGCAGATCTGCCTTCCGAAAGAATTGTAAAGTGTAAATTCACAAAATATTATAACCTGCTTAAAGTGTTATTTGTTTGCGTATAAATAAAGGTATTTCAGATTTCAATTTGAAGGTAAAAAAGCGTCTACATAAAGGTCTAAATAAATCAGAAAATTAGTAACTGAAACAACGCCATGTTTTTGTGTTGAGTTCGACATTTTCTAATGATGTTAAAACATTGAGATGTTAGTTTTTTGCATGACAATGTTGTTTACTTAGATCGAACGAGCTATGATCGACAAGGACTCTCATTGTTCGTAAATAAATATATTTCGCAACTAAAATGGCCGAGATTGGCCGCATACAGGCAGGTACTCGAACGACCTCATATCTTCCTGTTCTTGAGTCTTGCATATAAGACTACAAGTAAATAAGCGTCCAAACCGAGTAAAATTCTTCGACATAACATGCATACAAATCGTCAAAAAACGTAGCTCGTTCCGTGCTCACGTAAAAAGGTGCGCAGGCCTAGCCCCAGTTTTCTGTTTTGCGTCGTAACGAGGAGCCTAACAAGGAGCTGGCGCGCCGCCAGCGCGGCGCCGCGCGCGCACTGCGCCCGACCACTTTATTTATTTGGGCTTAGCGCGCCTCGAATACCCGTTAAATAGCCGCTCGAAACAAAAGGAGATTTGAAATTCCCGCTGGCGCGCTCGGGCGCGGCGGGGCAGACGGCCGAGTTCATCAATGACCTCGTCACAGATGAAGGTTTCTTGTATTTTACACGCTAATAATTTTTCCAGTTTCTTAAATATGAACGCACACGCGTGACACTCTTAATATCTTGTACGACTCATGAATAAAACGGTTTGTCAGTAAAACAATACATTTATCAATTTTCAAAATATCTTCCTCTTTTTCTAAAAATGTCATTTTATTGTTACAAAATCTTTAAAATTGCTATATCTAACTTCGGTTATAATGCAAAACGCTGGCATCATTCATTGTCTCGTTAGATTTCGAATTGAATCGATAACCTTTTTTTTTTTTTGTATAAAACTTTGCTGTCGAAAGTTCGAGAAATTTCTAACGGACTCAATTTTTCTCGAACAGCCTGACCCCGGACGCTGAACAGCCGAAAAATCGTAAAATCCGATTTGCAATGATAATTTAATTCAGATTATGGCCCCGACGTATTGACTTTGCATGAATTTTCAGAGGCGCTCATCGTCTTAAACATTAATATGCATGCTGGATGTCGTACGCGCGTACGCATTTGTGATTAACGTTGTTTTTGTTGAGTAATTTTCAATTAAATGTTTTGAATGTATTTTAAAATAGTATTTTAACTTTGATTATGGAATGTTAAAAAAAAAATGATAGTCACTTTAAATGCAATTAATCGGTATCTTACCGAGTCAAGTAGAAGTGTACTCAATTTTTGCCTTCTTTCGTAGATTAAATTTAAATTGCTTATATTTTAACGGGAATCTATAAGTTATAGAAATTAAAGCATTTTTTTTCGCTGGATATAGATCAGGTAAACATATTTCAATTACAGAAATTACTTTGAAGTTTACCCGTGAAATATATAGTATAAAAAAAACAATAACGACGAATAGCTTTAAAATATAGAATTTATATGTCTTTATTTAAAAAGTAAGAATGAAAATATTCTCTGGTCTGAGAATTAAGAATTTCATATACAGGATTCTTAAGGTAGTTTATTTATTGAAATAAGACACAGGATAGAAGAAATAGGATACAATTAAGCAAAAAATGTACAAATATCAGAAAAATTGTAATTGTAAACCGATTTTCATATGTGTACAAAGCTACACTATCCCTAAGTAATACAGGTTATATTTTATTTTGATACACAAAAATTTATCCCTAGCTTCGTTCTAATCGCATTGTGACCGATAGCAGAATCAAAATTGAACATGGCATCGGAAGGGAAATCCAAACCTGCACCAGAAACATAATCGAGAGTGGAACGGAATCTAGGTCGAAAGCGAGTGTCGGACAGAACCAGGATCAAAAGCGTGACCGTGATGGAAAGCAGAATCGAGAACCAGACCAGGATCAATACAAGGAGCGGAATCGGGTCAAATGTAAGAACAGTGTCGGGATCAAAATCTTGTGGAAGAACGAAATTAGAATTAAGAGTGTGATGGTAGCTTAAATTAAGATAGATAGTAAGATCGATCAAACTAATAGATGAAGGATCTCATTTTATGTCCACATGAATGAAGCGTGGGCGGAAGTTAGTTTGGAGATACAATTAGACAATGATGTGTAAACAAAATCCGTAAATTATTTTCATTAATAAAACCATTAGTTTATGGAAAAAAAATAATAGAAATTAGGAAAAATAATTAACTATATCGTATATTTGGGAAAAGAAAAATCGTTTGTGGAAATACAGAAAGATGTCAAAGCATTATGGAATCAGTAAATTATATATCAACTAGTTAATTGATTGTTTGATATTCATTGTTAACTGATTCGGCATTGAAAATCTAGGTAAAATTATTTTACTCCGATACTTGTTAATTATTTTTGTTAGGTTACTCAAAAATATTGAAAGGCGTCAGTTGGCAGCTTATTTAATAACAAAAAGCTGATGATCTTTTAACCGTTGTTTTGGAAAAAATACTTTTAAGGCCATAGAAGTCTTCGACCGACTTTTATATTGTATAAAAAGTCACTTTTAGAGTAAAAAACTATTACAGTAACACTTTAAAAAAGGTCGTAAAATGCAAAATTAGTTTTAAAAGTGCGTTTAAAAGAAGATGATGGAAAAGGCTCTTAAACCATGCAAAGAAAATCTGTAAAACGGTGACCCTACGAGCCACTCCTTCCTAAAACTTCCCCGCTATGAATTTTATGAAAAATTTTCAATTGTCATAACGGGAAATTAAGAAAAAGCTTTTCTTCCTTTGTTAATGAGTTTTAGTGTAATTGTAGAAATATCCCAAAGTTAAGATAACATATCGTCCTAAAAATTAATAAAACTCTAATTTAATTTTTACTAAGTGGTTAGCTACTCTCCAAGGAACAGAGTCCTGATGGTGCACGAAGGTGAAACACGGCAAGTCCCAGTGAGCTTCTGTTGACACAACCCCAATAATAAGGCCTTGGGGACAGACGTTCGGCAAGATTTACCAGGGTCAAACTTACAATTAATTGCCCTCCCGAGGGCGACAAACCTGGCGCGTGGACTCGTCGGCCGACCGGTCGTCTGATCGTTCTACGTCTTCGGTATGTTTCCGACACTTGATAATTGAACTGAATAGTTAAAAAACATATTATATTATTAATGTTGAACAGGCTATGTATTTATTTTAAATGTTATTCGAGTAACGCAATTTCATAATAAAACAACAATATGTATGGACTAAAATAAGTAAATGCATGTGTGTACAATTATTATTATAAAACTCATTTTCAAATATTTTTTAAGAATGTGCTCGTCAAGACGTAACAAATATTATTTGTATAATTAAATTAATATTAAAAAAATAGATGTCACGATATTGCAAACTTTATACAATTCTTACATTGACTTGTTATTTTTATGTTGTTAACTGTAGTGTGGCAAATACTAAATTTTGTTTATAATTAAAATCGGTCTTCTATTCCGTATTGGAATCACCATGGAATCATTTGAGTGCTTGTCCCAGGGATTTGGCATCGCTTTTCCCCTAAGCCATGTCTCTATACAACTAAGTAGCAACTCTTTCACAACAAGTGGCTGTCGATCTCGGTCGTCCATTTCGACATTTTTCATGAGACGAGTATTTCTAGTTTTATTTTAACTTTTAAGAGACGACCCTCGTCACTTCTAGAATTGATCAATATTTACATTTGTCATTACGTTAACTGAAATGCAAATATTGACATGATTTTCTTTTTATATTGTGTTATTTTATTTGAATTATTTTCGTAGAGTGCCTGAAGAGTTAAAAAAAAAAATATATACGAAACGTTGTAACATTTGAAAACTTAACATCTATTTCTTCTGCCCTATCCGATTTCGCAATATTTTTAAATTTTATTCATTCACAGGTGACAATAACGTTTAGATTGTCACGAAGGCTTTATAAAGTGCAGTATTGTAGTGATTCTGTATAATTACGTTTACGTATGAGTGTAGTTGAATATACACCTTCTTGTTTCAATGGTAATCATTTCCATTTTCACAGTAAGATTATGGTAGATGTATATCTATTGTATATGTATATGCAATATTCATACTACTGTAAATATGAATAAAGTATTGTGTAGTAAAATAAAATAAATTATTTCATGTTTATTTTTCTCATTTATTAAACGGAAAGAAACTGGCTTTTTTTTGTCATTAATAAGATCTAATCAAAGATCACATTCGTGTTACTTTCATATAAAGGAGATGCTTCATATCTTACTTGCATTTTCTACATATCTGACAAAATCGATTAAAAATGTATAAATGATTGGAAAAATAATAAAATTGCAATTTTCAAGGTTTTTTGTACAAAATCACTATTTAACTTTCAGTTAGTTCCGAAAGTTGTTCTTTCGTTTTTTTTGGAAATGGTCCCATTTGAGTGTCATAAAGTTCCTTTGAAACTTAGAAGTTAATCCTCACCGATATTGGGTGATTGTAAACTATAGGTTTAGTAGACTAGCATTAACCCAAAAATTGCTTTTATTTTTTGTAAATCAGAATAATAAAAACGTAAGTGAAACTCGTGGTCTCTTGGTTTGGTTTTATGTTTTTGCTTTAACTTAACTTATTAACAATATGTAAAAAAAAGTTGGTAGGTACATAATTTTTTTCGTCGGTGTAAACTCAAAGTGATATTTGTCCATAGAACTAAAAGTATTCAATCAGCATTAAGAAATTTTAAATATTTAATGTTAGATTACTATATATATTTATTTAAATAATCATAAAAATATGCAGCTCAGAACGAAAAATTTACATTTACTTACAGAAGCGGAAGGAGCGTATTCTGCCCCGAAAATTTTTAATCAACACTATAGTTTAATTAAAGCGGGCTGCTCTTCCGCGAAACGGAAGGCTAATTAACCGTTTGCATAAAAAAGAAGCTGCCGGAGTGTACGTAGTGCCTGTCCAACCGCCCGGCGCGCGCTGGCGTCTCGCGCGTCAATACGCTCTTGGACTTCTTGGACGTGTCGGTCGGGACGACGACAGACGGACAACATGTGGATGAAAATACTTGAAAAGATTTAATAGGCATAAATAATAATATGTGTTCATTATAAAGTGAGACAATAGTTTTAAAATTTAAATTTGGTGTAAACAAACGCTGTGCAAAACACGGTGATTGAATGACTACCATTCTACAATTTTATTTCAATCGATTACCAGTTCAATAGAACACAGGAATATGTATTTCAATCCCGAAATAGGAACCTATTTAGGGATTATCAGTGATCTAGAGATTAGGGAATGGAGGTGAAAAGACGTGAAGGCAATGGTTTTTCTGATATAAAAATTTTTCCATTGGACTAAAGACCGCACTGCTCATCTTAAAATGCTTTTGGGCGGGCGCACGTCCTCCGCGCACCTTGAAACGTTACTGCGCTGAATTTTAATCATGGTAGTGTGTCTCCCCTCGATGAGATTCGTGAAGGTCGACTTTCAACTGCACCGTTGAGGAAAATGCTGCCAGATTATCCGTTGGCCAATCGAGAAAACCGCACATTTAAGAATTGGTATGAGCCAAATCCAAATAAAAAATTTGAAATACAAGAAATTTTGTTTTGGAGGTTGTTTTATAAGGTTTCCTTCAAAAGGAAACTCGTGTCGATTGATACAAAAATATTGTAAACGTACGCTCATGGCTGTTCTGCGCTCATAGTTGAATCCTGTTTACTCCATTGTGAGAGGACGCGAAATATGGATGTATTGTTACGATCCAGAGAGATAACAAAAAACACAGCGTTGAGAATAAGTATTCAAAAGCTACAGCAAATTGAAAAATGTAAGAAGGCGCGGGTCGTAGGTACAAACGAATGCTTTATTCCGGATGGATTTAGTTTCATCAAAATACAGTTAATGCTGTTTGTTCAATTACATGTACGAAGTTAATCAAACCCGAAGAACAAACGGCATTTAACGTCGAGTAGAATACTAGTGTTTGTTATCCAGATGTGCTCGAAAAAGTTTACGTACGAACACACAAAAGTTGTACCCTCTTGCATAAAAACAATGCTTCTCTCCACATACCGCAAATAACTAAAGTCAATTTTTAGCTTCTGACGCAACCTGTATAGAGTCTGCACCTCGCTCAATGTGTTTTCTTAATATCATTAAAAATTTAAGATTAAAAAGAAATTTAAATATCTGAAGTAAGACCTGGCTGTGACAGATTGAGTTGAAAACAAATCCCCTGATCCGTAGTCTTTACGTTTTATAAAAATATTAAAGGGAATAATACCATAAAGTATTAAATTTAGAAAGAGTGTATAAGAAAGCAATCAACGTAAAACCTTTATCATAAATAGTTTTATTTATGATTAATGCAAAATATTTAATACGCTTTACGTAGGAATAAATAAATACAAAACAAAATTTCAATTTTTTTGACAGTGCTTTTGGGCAAAAAACAATCGCGGCCCCTACAGCCCTGACAAAAATTGTCTTAAATAAAGTTAATATATTTAGTCGTAAACTGAAGAAAAATAAATAGACAATGTCTGTTGCAGTGTTGAGTTCTTGAAGCATTTGTCTTGGCGCCCTCTACATAAACTTGGACAGCGGGACGGTAAAGCACCAGGACGTTTTTAGGGTTTAGGCAAATTACTTCGAATAGAGTTGAGCTGAGCTGTTTTGGATGTCGATATTTTCAATACATTAAAAAAAAACTTTTTCATGGTTATTTTTAATGTGAATTGATTTAACCGCGCAAATCTAAATTAAAATTATTGCTTATTTTACAAATGATGACATTTAAATGGATGTTTTTATATATCATTTCGCGTCTTTACTGCATAGAAAGATATAGCAGTAATCATGTTTTTCTTCATGTCTTGCCTATTAATTTGGTAATATATAAATACAAATGAATTTTCTTGCTTTTTGTTGAAGAAAATCACAAAGTAGGCTGGAAGCTTTTTTAGATTTTGCAAGCCTTTGAAATAGAAATGTATGCTAGTTATTAAATTCGTGAATTATTGTATAGAATAAAATCTTGTAAAACTTATGTATGACAGGCAGACAAACAATGGTTGGAAAAAGATTACTTAAGCAAAAGTATATATTTATTCATGCTGAATTTTTTAAAGATCATTTCAAGCATTAAGTTTGTTATTGTGACCACAATTTAACTTCGTTAAATTGACTGGTTACGTAAAATTTCAAATGAGAAATGTAAAGTTTGACGGTTTGTTGATTTAAAGTATATCAATTGCTTCTTAGTTTCTTTGCATAATGTGGTCATCGAGTAATACACATAATAAACCGATAAAATGATCATGTTTAATCTTCAGAATGTAAACTTCTATCCTAACAGGATTTCGGCCTTAGTCTTCTATATTTCGCAATGGACAGTATACGCCACTACTAGTCAGCACGCGGCTTATACATGTTGGACCATCGCTGTACCCATTATAGAAATCGTTTGCACTTTTGGGACTTTCATGAAAGTTGTAATATTAAATTATTGTCAATGTGACGTGCTGCAACACATAGAATTAGATTGGCGAGTAAAAATAAGTAAACCATCGACGATACAGGGTCGGTGTGGCGGCCGTCCTTAACTCACGGCCGACAGTGTTGCGGGTGATCGACGATATCTATTTTGGCACCTAGCCTTAAATAAAGTAAATAGCCTTAAATAAAAACGTTGACAAGAACTATAATTAGCATTTAAAGACTTTTCCTTTTTGTACATAATAAATACGAGGAAAAGTTGTATGTATTAACTTTACATGCGAAGCTTTTCTTTCTTTTACAACTTTTGGTCGTATCAACCATTATGCCTTAAGGCATATTGTTCCTTTTTATGTTACATATTACAGAATGTAATTTATTGGAAGTTTATTTATTATTAAAGGTATTTATAAACATGTCCGTTTCTGATACATGAACGTCTCTGGATTTTTTTCGTGTACACAGCAAATTTTAATGAAATTATTGTTATTGATATTGATATTATTTTTCTTATATTATTTGGTCTCACTTGGAACTCGAGGTAACCTACTAATTACTGTGCTGCATAATTGTTTGACTTGACCATAGACACGAATGGTTTATTACTGAGTTTCATAGAGCATTAAGTGTTTAAAGGTGTTTAGTGTTCAGTTACAATACTTAAATGTCTCGAGTAGACGGGCACACTTTGCCCCGTGAAATACTTGCGGCATTCAAGAAACTTGATCAAAACGTGTACCCTTGGGGAAGCAAACTGTTTTTCCCGATTCAAGTCAATTTACCACGCGGAATATAATTTAATTAAGCAGGTGCAAACGTTTATGCCAACACACATCTGTATGTGTGTATGGACCAACGGGTGTAGCATGGCACACTAGAGACCAAAATCCCTGCGTAGGACTATTCCGTTCGTTTATGACGTTGCGCGAGGACAGTCTCGCGCACAGACTCTTGTCTATAAAATCGTGTTGGGCCGGCTGTAGGCCATAAGGAAGGCATTTTGATTTCTTTAGAAGTCATAAAGAGGAGAAATTTAAAGCTTACTACAATAATCGACAGTATTAAACACATTTTGTGATGTTATCCGTACATTGATTTACGGCTTCAAAAATACGTTATTTACTGACGGGCATTTTATGGAATTGCAAATACTTTTTCTAGTAACATCTCGCACTGTTCTTTCAAACACATTCGTAGACATCTTGAGGCGACTACATCCATTAGTAGGCGATTCAAAAAACTCGTTTTTTTAAGTAATTTGTGAAAAATACAAATTTATATTAAAAGCAAAAAGCAGGCCAAGAGCATATCGAATCATGCTCATTATAGGGTTCCGAAGCCATTATTACAAAGAAATGCACTACAGATGATAAAAGTAAGTTGTGACACTTTTTCTATGTTTCCCGCGCAGAATAGTTATAAGCACTTTAGTAGTTTGTAACTAGAAAAACATGTAGGTATGTCGGCTATTACTATTTAACAAGTGTAAACTAAAGGGCACCAGTAAAATATCATATCTTTATGGCACTTACAGCCTTTCGTTGAAAAGCGCATTTTTTCAGCAATAGCTCAAAAACAGGATGTTCGATCATGTTCAAAATAAATTTCGTTGAAAGAATTTATCAACCGTTACCTTCGCTATTTTTTTTTATATTTTCTGAACAAAGAGTTTAGGAAATAAAGGGGTAGACACAATTTCTGCTAATTTCGGAGCGATTATTTCCGAAAATATTCACGTAATTAGAAAAAATGCTTTAAAATCTACAAATGTTTTTCAAAGAACTGTCGATATTTGACGTGATGGTTTTTTCCTACAATAAAATTCTTCAACGGTAAATAGCACATTCTTGAAATTTTGTATACAGGCTGTCACGAATTAAAAAAAAGGAAACTTTTTTTTTAATTTTTAATATTTTTTTAATATTTATTTCCTATGAATTGTAAAATTACTTGATGTCCACTGTGTCCGTCAAGCACAGCCGGCCCTAGTTGAGCGTCATTGCCTAACATCGCGTTCGTAATTCCTTCTGTTTTTGACCAAATCTCCCAACTACGATATTTTTCTCTAGTAGTATGACGCCTTAATATAATATGATTTGGTTTTTCTCACTTTCTCATGGAACGCTGGCGACGAAGAAGCGACCGGCGCGAAGCGGGAACCAAAACAGAACGCATCGGCGAAATAAATGGAACTCGATATTGTTCCCTAACAGTAATGATCACGTTTCTGTTGTCATATTTATTCGAGACGTTGACGTTTTTCTCCGCCTTTCATATTTTCTACATATTCTTTCATTTTATTAATACTGATTTATGTATTTTCTAAATTTGCATTTCCTATAAATTTATTCCTCAACTGGATCTGTCTATAAATACAGTACAATATTTATTTAGAGTACTGTGCATCAGATACATAAACGATGCTCCAGTAAAAAAAAATTCCTATCATAAAAAAATCATACAAATCACCTGCGGTCGTCGGTCCCCAGGGTGGCTGTCCAGCGCAGCGATGTTTGGCTTGTGATCACCATTCGAGGGCCTTTCTGCCCAGCAGTGGTCAGTTCTACGAGTGATGCGGCCCACCCATTATCACCCCAACTTACTGATGCTGTTAGCTATGTCGATCACTCTTGTACCTTTACCGATTTTTTCATTACAGCTTTTGTCTCGTATAGAAGTAAGTCTAATAAGTGTCATTACGCTGTCGATTTTGCTAGATTCATGTTGTCGACAACGCGTCCACGTAAATGTATTTACATATACGCGACACGTCTGCTGTTACTTAGGAATATTTCGTCTGTACATCTTTTATAACCATGTTAAAATGGTTTTAAAAATTAAGTTGTAGTTTTTCTAAGTGAAAACTTCTATAGAGATGTTAGGCAATATTCGGTTGGGTAAAATTGTATGATATCGTGTCATCGCATCGCCGATATAAGCTAATACAGTATACGTAATAAACCTTTTTTGTATTTTCAATTACAACATTATTGTAATTTTGGCTCGGCAGCTTGTTACAACTTTTACCAATCTTTATTCGAACATTGCTATGGATCACCTACAAGTAGTAACCTCAAAGTATAATCCAATACAGAGAGTGAAGTTGCGCATGAAACAATAAAAAGTACATCGGAAAAACTTTCCAAAGGATACTCGAGACAACAGGAAATTCAAAGCGCGCCATTACACGTTAACTTTTTCAAAGCGCTAGAAGCTCCTTTATGTGAAAGCCCCCTTTTAGTACTTCGTCGTTTATGACGCATACTCTATTATTATATAGGCTATTCTCGGAATCGTTACTATCTACATTCAGCGACGTTAATGTAGCCGAAAAGGTATTTTTAACACATTTTCGTGTCTCAGGAAAGGTATCCATTGAGGCTTTCACGAAATGATAGCTAAACTGCGAGAACTTGAAAACTGAAGATCTTTTCTCCTAAACGAGCCCATCAAATATTATTTAGAATCAGCAGCATATCCTTGAGATTGCGTTTTATTGTGTGTTTTCAGATTCTGGATGACTGAAAACAATTTGTTAAATATATTTTGTACTTCATTTTTCCCACTCACTAAAATTATTAGACCTCAAACAAGTAAGTTTCAGCAAACTCAGTACTACTACTCTACTTAAGAACAAACTATTAATAATCTGGTATTTAAAGTCTTAGAGTTTTAACTAAGAGATTTTATTTCAGTGGACGTCCTTATTTATTTTATAAATAAATTACTTACTAAGGAGTTAAAAGAAAAAAAGTAGAGAATTATATGTTGGCACTAGATCTGACGGAGCGGTGGTAAGTCGGTGGTTAAAAACGTTAGCGCCGAATCGGGTTTAATCCTGACCACAGGCGAATTGACTAATAAGTATTTAACTTAAGTCAATTTGAACTATTCGATTCATGCTTCAAAGAGAACATTAAGCCGTCGGTCGCGGACGTTATCACAATACCGGAGTGAACAGCTAACTCACAGTAGACGAGGGTGAAGGGCTTGAGGGCCAAGCTCTTCAATAACAAATAAAAACATTATGAGATTCCTGATCGAGCTTATTACCTTCTATAAGCAAAACGCTTAATATATTTTGGAACGTGGCACAGAAATTAAAAGTATTCAAAGGTACTGAGCAAACAGCACTTAGTATTATATTCATAATGCGACAGACCTCGGAGAAGTAATATACAATTTGTACTACGCCCCTAGATATATTTTTGCGTTCAGAGTAGGGTTAATTTCGCGTATGCACCCCCATCAACCCCCCGTCGGGCGCGGCAGGCACTCAGCACTAATGATACAGTGTCGCCGGAAATACGGAATGTCACACTTGTACTTACAGGTTATTACGGGGACGCACACGTACGGCGCGCCGCTCCGAATTCAGCTTAAAACGTAACACCTGCTTACGGCCGCGTAGCGCTAGAACTACCGCGGAGAGAAATGACGGGACGATGTATTTGATAGTGGGCTTACGACTCCCCAGTTAGACTGCTGTGTATTACACTAGAAGTACGCACGTGAATTGCATTAAAAAAATTTAAACGCCAAAAAGGTAGAGTTTGTCATAGACAAATACATACAAAGTGACACTGTCAAAATCATGAGAGGCGCTTGAAGGCGAATAAGATAGCGGACACCTGTCTAAAAGGATTACGGAAATCGGGACGATCAGAGAGCAATTTGCCAGATACGATGTAGTGCCTTAACACGGAAAAGGGCTTGAAAGTGCGTGTGCCGCCTTACGTGGACCGACCACGACATTTTTGTTTAATTTTATTTTATGTTAATTGTGTATGATTTGATATAACAATTGTACCAATTTATGTACATAGTGATGTTTTGTAAGCAATATAAGAATATACAGTGTTACAAAATTTTGGGATAATTCCTTAGAAAAATTTTGTACATGTACGGTCACGTATTTTCACTGAGGCATTTGTTTTCAGCTAACACTACTTACAAAAATCGTTAACGAGACACATTAAGTACTTTTTTTGATGTTCGATTAATATTTAACCGATGCAAAGGACAAGATTTGATAAAAAAAATTTTTGCTTTTTATTCTTTAAAACGCACCAAAATTTTTCATATCCGATATTCAATTTAATTCACCGCATCGAAGGGCCCACGACGTGATCCGTGTCTGGCCGCGTATATAGTTCTTTATGTTTTTTGCGAGATTTCGACTTCGAAATTTTTACATATTCGCATCACGCGTGATTCGGAACGCGGCGGCGTTATCTCCACATAAATTATTCGACGTAAATATTTATTTAAGCGACTCGGGTAATATAATTCCTTCAAGCTCCCGACCCAATTTGGGCTCGAAAAGCCGGAAACGCTGCGTCGTCATCCGGGAGGCTTCGACGGATGTGTTTTTTTTTTATATCGGAGCGGGCCGGCGCCGGGGCTTAAGGAAAAGGGTCATTTGTTTACGCCTTTAGCGATCCGTCATACGGGCGCTGACAAATTCGAATCGCGCCTATTAGTTTTGCGCCCGTTTCGATAGGTGTCTTTGGATAAAGCGATATTTAGCTATTTGAAAAGTAGCTTTGATAATTTTATAGATACCTACGCTACGTGGAGCAGAACATCTAGACTTTATTATACATTGACTCTTAGACAAAATTTCGTACAGTCTCATATGCGCTTTGTGTAGCTGGAGAACATTTTCATGCAAAAGAATTGTAATGGTATTGATATAACATTTATAATCTAGAAGTAAAGTCACAATGTTCTGGTCGTACGCATGTCAAGAAGACGACCTTCGATCGAACGAGACTGTTAGATAGTGATGCAAAAAGTAATGTCCTCTCTCTCTCTCTCGCTCTCTCTGTCGGGAATAGCTACTGAGTATAAATGTGTAATGTGATTGCCGTACAATTAAATTAAAAATAAATAGTTAAAACTGAGCAACCAGTATTTCATTGTGTACCAAAGTATTTGGCCCTCGCTTAGGTACTAAACAGCCGAAATCATAAAATATCATTAGGAATTATATAACGTGGTGTATATTTCACACTTTTACAGACGTTTCGTACTGATATCAATAATCAGTCGCTTTTCAAAGAATTAGACACGGACAACCCGTCATTTTGTGTGTCTATTAAGCTGTTCGCCTGCAGCAGCACGCCCACCACTGTTCGCCGGCTCATACCGCAACAGAAGTATAAGTTTTCACTCGTCAACGTTGAACAACCAATATTTTGTTTCACTGTCAGCGCGAGTGATACCGTTTGTATATCGTTATTGGATCAGCACGAAGTACAAACTGACTGAGCGTTATTATGCTACTACGAATGATAAAAAAATAATGATATTAATTGCAATAACGAATATAAATTACGAATTTTAAAAACGTAAACGTTTTGTGAAAATCAGCTTACGTGACCGGTTCTCCGTGTTCCAAAATACGGCGCAGTAGCGAATTGCATGGACTCTCTCGTTTATAACTTAGCGTTTTGCGACTACAACGCTTGTAGCAGTGTCTGTTCGCTAAGATTAATATTATCGAACAATGTTTTTATATCAATTGTCAGTCTACAACGTGATTCGAGTGTGCACATCTCTATTAAGTTATTGTATTGCTTTATTACTCCATACTTTAAAAATACATTTCTCTGATATACATCACGTATTTAACATTTGATTATAAATACTATCATATTTTAACCGACTTTAAGAAAGTTGGAAGTCTTCGATTCAATTGCATTTTTTTTACTTGTGTTTCTCTCAGAATTTTGTGAATTATTAACCGATTTCTATCTTTTAACTTAGACTCAGTGATGATATCCATGAGGCTTTGACAGAACTTCTCAAAGGTTATGGGAATGTATCCGGTCTTTGAGAGTGCTATTTGATGAAGTTGAGCAAACCATGAGTATCCATATGCATGTAGTAGTGTAGTAAAACGACTCTAATGATGAAGTACCAGGAGAAATCGGTTCAATACATTTCTTAGTTATGTAGTAAAGTAGCTAAACTTTCTGATGTTTAAATTCTTCCGTTTTCTGTTTTTTTTTGGGAAAAAATATAAAAAGTCAAAGCTTTCAGAAATTAACCGACTTTATTGACGGCGCGGTGTGAAGGTCAATGGAAAATGTAACCGTAGGGACTCTGAAGTGATCAGCAGCACC
Source organism: Eumeta japonica (assembly GCA_005406025.1). Classification (NCBI taxonomy): domain Eukaryota; kingdom Metazoa; phylum Arthropoda; class Insecta; order Lepidoptera; family Psychidae; genus Eumeta; species Eumeta japonica. The sequence continues at coordinate 111,845 of BGZK01000625.1, read as the reverse complement.
AGTGGAATTTTTCTGAGTATAAAAGTACTGATATGCATAAACATTTTAATAAATACGTAATCGTAATAATACCTTTTAAAATCCAATAAAAATAACTAGTTGTTTTTGGAGTCGGTGAAAGCTAAAACAGGGCAAAAAAATCTAATAAATGCTATAAAGCGATTAGCACACAAACTAATAAATCATAATCAAATACAACCCCTATATAAAAATTAATATGAAATCGTTTTGGCACATTTTATCTGACATCGATTACGACCATAGATAAATATATATACAAATTTTTATGGGTAAAATTTATATATTTTTTTGGTAGTTAATTTACTTAGCTCATAAAAACCTTTACGAAGGCATTATTTTTTTAGTTACATATGGAAAGAAATACAGTTAACTATTCTTATTTACAGTGCACTCTCAACCTGTCTATCGCGTTAATTGACAGTCGATACATTTTATAAAGTTAGGCTCAAATTACACACTGTTGAAACACATTATTTCAATTATTCTACCTCAACTTCCTGACGATCTTGCATAAAATATTTTGAATATTAAATCATAGGCACACAAAAAAATTAAAAATTAAACATTCTGAAAGTCAAGTCAAAACTCATAAAGTTCCGTCTTTTCTTAGGAGAGTAAACGATTTTATTGTGTTTTATCTTTTATGAATAATGAAAAAAATAATGTGTGTGGTGTGTTGGCGGGTTGCCGGCCTCTTAGAAGAGGATAGGGTTATCTAATGAGGGATCGATCCCCAAATCTTTTTTTTTTTTTTGGAATCATTTGATCTATCACGGAAAAAGTTATTACACAATTTGTACGATATCGATAACAAATGTAAATATAATGAAACAGGCCACAATCGGAACGTGAACACCATTTTTGGTAATACATCCCTTTTTGTTCGGGAATCAGCACTAAAAGGGGTGTAATCTGGGACGAACTCGGAATTATAGTCCGGGGAACTTACGTATAAATGGTTCGGGGCTTTTTGAGTGAAAAGCGGCGGCGGAGCTTTCGGCGCCCGGGGCCGAATTGGCAAAGTTGGACAATCATTCGGCTCCACTCGCCCACTTTAATTTGATTGCATAATGGGCCGTGAATATTAATTTAATATCTTCATTCGATTTGTGCACTCGCCATTACACGTTCGCCGCGACTCGGGGCGGGGATCGCTGAATGGAGACAATGTTAATGCAATTACGGCACAGTCGATTGTATTTACTGTTGATTATTTTTGGATTAAAACTATTAATATTTTTATTTTGATATTATATTATAATAGTTATTGCTTCAGTTACATAAATATTAATTGTATTTCAAGTTTTAGATTCAATTTTTAGTTTAAAACTTTTTAATTTAATTTTACTAAAAAAATAAATAAAATAATACGTAGTCAAATAGCCAATATGAAACAGTGAAGAAGCACAAAAGTGTAGGCGTCTGTTAATTAATATGTACTCTGAAGCAAAACTATAGCTGACTGCATTTTTTTAATAATTTGCTATTAAAAAATATTGGTTATATTTTTTAATGACCAAAGGAGGTATTCGATACTTTCAACGTGGAATTGTCTTGAATTAGTTAATATGGTCGATACTAAGGGCACGTCTGGCCTGATGTAAGGCTTCATTCTAAAAATAGGTGTTGTCGGTGATGTACTGAAACAATTCAAATATTTTAATTTAGTGTCTTTTTGAAATTACCTTCCAATTTATGATTTCAGAGATACAACACAGGAGTTTGATCAGCCGTGCCTCGCATCTCCGCTAAGAGTCTGAACCTATCCCGCCAGCTCGCCCGGCGGTGGCCTAGATCGTGCGGGTCCAGGTGGGCGGTGCCGCAGATAGATCAGAGCCAGCTATGAGCGGGGACGCCGCGACACTCTGACTGCTCTAATTGCTTCCTCCGAGTGGAGCGGTCGGATGTCTACAGGAGATATGTCTTATCGTTTGGTTGATTTATATTTGTCGATATATATTATATATGGATATAATACAACACTAATTCCATACACATACATATAAGCGAAATGCTACTGACCAACTGATCTCCGAAACTATAGGTCGGATTGACTTGAGATTCGATATAATTATTCTTTTCGGGGCGTAGATGATTTCTAAAAACGGATTTTACACAAATCCTTTCCAAAAAAAATCCAACTACTATCATACACATTAATCTCTTTTTAACACGCTTTTTATAAGTTTGGGTTGTATCTAACTATGTATATATGTAACGGAATCTTTGAGCTTAATTTTCACCAATTTCAAGAAGTCTGATTAATTTGAAACTTTGCATACGTTTCAAGGACCAATGACAATGCAATAATTTGATAACAGTTTCCCATTATCATTATTAGGACCGCCAGGATTAATATAAGTTTGGGTTGTATGTATCTATGTATGTAACGGAATCTTTGAACTTAATTTTCACCAATTTTAAGAAGTCTGATTAATTTGAAACTTTACGTACGTATCAAGGAGCAATGACAATACAATAATTTGATAAGTTTATCCTCTTATCCTGATTAGGATCGCCAGGATCGAATAATTTCGTCACGTATCGTCTGCGTGAGAGCAAGTGGCTTATTACTGTTACTAAATTCTATTGCTGTTTTGTAATAGAATTTAGTAACACTAATAAGCATTATTAATAATTCAACTATTGTTGTATTGTTAAAAACTACAAATTTTTTACCAATTAACCGAACTAAAAAGTGAAAAATAAATGTATTTAAAAAAAAAACACGCTTTTAAAGCCCATTAAACTAAAAATTAAAAAATAATTCTTAATATCAACTTAATATCAAAAAAATAATAAACAATGACGAAAAATACTAGTATTATTGTGAAAAAAGCGTGGGGCGCTTTGTGCTACATTTTTCGTATATAGAGCAACCCACGCTTTTTCCACAATAATACTAGTATTTTTCGTCATTGTTCATCATTTTTTTGGGTTCATATTAAGAATTATTTTTCACTTTTTAGTTTAATGTGCTTTAAAAGGGTGTTTTTTAGTTTTTTTTTTAAACTATATTTTTCTCTAATTAATACGTAATACGGGACAGACCGGAATCGAAATTGGGAATGGGACTATTTAGATCTTGACTCGGTAGGGAACGATACTCAAGATGAAGGAATTTATTTTACGTCTGAGCAGGTGCAGCTGCGGGCAAAAGCTAGTATATATATTTACGGAACCAGTGTTGTGTAATGGTGTTGACGAAAATATTACCTAATGCATCATAAGGAGAACGATGAGATGGTTAATTATCTTCATATAATATTTGTGTTACTTGATATGTAAGAAATACCGAAGTTTAATTCGGAATTAAACTTTCTAGACCTGAACATCAATGACCATTACATTACTGTTACTGAACATTTTATGTTACCAAGTCGATCGTTAATTAGTACCGATAAATAAAAATGTCTACGAAATCCGACGCTGACCGATCGCAGATGACTTAATCGAGTAATCGTTTTTCTGATTTGTGGTGCGCATTATTTTCATGACACTTGATACACGACACGACATTTCATGATTTATTAACAATGCGTCATGTAAAGTCATGCCTCACGATATTCTCCGTGCACTCGACATAGGCGTTGGGTCGCAAAATGCTTTCATTCATACAACTGTAGTATATCAATTCGAAACTTTCACTAATCAGATGGACTTATGACCTCTTGTGAAAGTGATTGGCGTGCGGTAAATCGAAAGACGAAACACAGTGTACAATCGGGTTTTCGCGAGTTTTTTTTCTTCGAAACCTTTGACCTCACAAGCCTCTTAAAATAATTTAAGGACGGTAAAGTTCGGAAACTATTATGTATTCTGAATGTTAACAAAAATTTCACGATTTTCAAGTTTTGTCAAAGTTAAAAATGTTTATAATGAGTTTGTTGTCATATAAAACATAAAGTCAGTGTTGTAGTTTTTTAGACATTCGACTAAAACATTGTAATAAACATGTAGGTAGAAGAAAATAAAGCAGGAACAAAAAATGATCAAAAGTTGTCGAAACGCATGACGGATATCAATCGCCATAAATTAAATCTTTTTATTGAAGCTAAAATCAGTTGTTAGATCAATCCTTCTATCACTAATAATTAAACTAAATTTTTTACTACGGTTAAACAAAAATGTCATGGGTATTGACATATTTACACGAAGAAAAGTTTGTTCTATATTCTTTTAGTAGCAATAACGATAAAATATTTTTATTTGTACCAAAATGTTGTTCCAATGAGTATTCACTTGCGTACCGAATTCAAGGGAACGAGTTTGTTCTTAAGGAATCGTTAATTTGATTTAGCATACGGACTGAATTTAAAGTTAAAGGACTCGAATGGATCGTAAAAGTAATTTTAAGAACCAGTACTTTGAGACATATTAAACAAATTGTAAATAGACTACATTATTTTATAAGCGCTTTCCAGATATTTACTTTTAGCTTCCTCCCGGTCGTCACGTGTCTTTTCGGCGGGCCGTAACGACCGAAAGCTCCCCATACACGTTTTCGATAGTAATATGGTGGCAGATGTACAAAATTACAGACTCGGTTTTCCATTACACGGAGGCGAAATCTAAGATTACTGCGCGGAGGGCGGAGGGCGGTCGCGTCCGCGCGCCCGCGCACGGCGCGCACGCAAACGAGTCCAAGTTTATGCAAATGGTGGAGTCGAGTGCTATGAATCACTGGCCCTCGCCGCGGCGGACTCCTCTAATTGTTCCCCGCCTTCGAGCGCGAGCGGCCCGTGATCCCTACGCAACTCTACGGTCGTGTTAGACAGAGCACGAGTCGATTGTTTGGAAATATTTCATTATCCAAAAAGAAAATTAGCAAGGTCTTAGTGTGACCCTGGCGTGTCACCCAGGTAAGGACTCGTTTGAAGCGGTTGTTTAACAATTCCTTTTTTACTCATGTGGGGTAAACAGTATCTTTGCTCACACTTTTCAGGTCTCTAAGTATTATTATTATAAATAAATAAATTGCAACGTGAGTTTTAAATTTGTACGCGTGTGACAAGTACGACTTGTCGCACGCGCATACACTTAGCGCACGCATGTTCTCTTTTTGCAATCCCCCTCCGGGGCCTTGCTCCTGCATCCCGGTTTTGTATGATTTCCGCATTCGTAATAAAAAGTAGTACACGCAACTGGCATGTTGTCGTCGATCACTCACTTGAGCAATTAAACGCACTTGCTTCGCTCGTGCGCTCAACTTTACTCTCGTGGGCAATTGACAAATTACCGCAATTGTTACACAACACACTATTATCGCCATTAAAATGACTAAGACGTAAAATTAGTTTGTTTTTATGTAGGATATACCATATTAAAAAACATTAAACTAATTTTAATTTAGCGCTAGCTTAAATGTATGTTTACATTTTCACATTTTCTACGTTGTATATTAGAATAATGCGATAATTTCCCGTTTCGGGGTTATTAAGCAATACAAAACATCAATATCGACAAACGTAACCAAACGTTACTCTAGATAATCATTATTCTTAATCTTATTATATTTATAACTTAATCAAATTATATTTATTTTCAAACCGCACAAAAAGATAGAGAATTCAAATGTAAATCACAATCTGGTATTAACTGAGATCGGTTGAAGCGTTAAGCGTTTCTCAACTTATATTTTTGGCGAATTCTTAACTTGTAACTATTTAGATATTTTGAAACTGACACTACAAAAATTTAATTCACAGAATTGTAAAATTATGATAATAGTAAGACTAAACATCTTTTATGAAGTCGTATATAGAATAGATTTCGTGCTCGTTGTGGATATCTTCAAAATTACGTTAAACTGTCCGTACGCCTGTCTCTAAACGTTTCGAGATATGATGCCGTTATTTCCAGTCATCGTCACGATTCCTTGTGAGACCTGTCCGTACGCGTAGCATTACTGTGTTGAAGGCTTGGCCATCGAAATATTAAGATATACTTTAAATAGAAGCACCTTCTACGCTTCGCAATAATTTTGCGTAAAATATAAATCATCCGCATACTTGCTCGCAGCATGAAGTATTCGCACGTCTACCAATTTGTATTTTTCTTTGATTTTTACTGCTGTAGCGCCCTCTGTAATGTGTACCGATTGTTTTCTCTACGCGACCTGTTTGATTTTTCAGTATCTATATCAAACATTAAATTATAAAATCAGTCTATATAAGCGGTTAAAACAGATACCTGAAATCATTTTTTGATAAGACTCGTGCGAGGCGTTGAAGTAGTTTTCACTTTGGACCGTACAATAATTTAGGTATACTCGTATGCGAATTGGCAAGTGCATCACTTTCATGTATACGCTTCTAATCCAGAAAAAGTTAAATCTGACCGAATGTGAGTTTCTGCGTCATGTACATTACAATGATGTAATCGTAAATATGTCGGTCGCTTCGAAACTACTCGAGTGTCGAAGTACTCCGACCTGCTCACAGCAAATCTTCATTTGTACCAGCTCCTCCCCCGAGACGCGCCATCCGGCATAACTGCGGAATTAACCCCGCTAAATGTTTGTCTCTGAAATAGTAGAGGGGCGTAGCGCTCGCATAAGTCAGCGGGAGAGCGGTCGGCCGTAACATTCAATCGTGGCGACGCGACCGGAATCCTGATGAGCCTCGTACGAAAGTTCTTTATAAATCCACCAGTCATGTCGGGGATTTCCCAAATCGCCTTTTCTTTATACGCCGCCCGCGCCCCGCCCGGCCCCGCCGAGTCCCGGATGTGCCGGAATCGCGCTTCTATTACGTCCATGCCGTTATTGATACGGCCGAGTGTACGCGCGCACAAAGGCGGAGCCGCTCCGGCCGGGAGCACGCGTATTACACTCGATAGCGGTTATTGTAAATATAACTGGATGTGCCCGTATAATTTTTGTGTTATTGCGAAATAACTGTCCTTTATCATTTACGCTGTACACGAATAAGCTTAGGGGGATCTAGCTCAGATAAAATTACATATCATTTCATTTCGATCCACGTTCAATTTAATTACGCATTTATTACTCGTCGCTTACCAGTGAGTCCAGACCGTCTTATCTGCCTCCTTGATAGAATAATCACAGCGTAAAAGATGTAAAAAAATATTTTAAAAAGTCACAAGCAATACCGTTCAGAGACTTGTTCTTGCATTGACTAGCCGTCGTCGCATCGTGGTCATTATGACAATTTGTAAGTGGTCAATTAGTAGAAAGGCGTGAATCGGGAAAGAATTATAGCAAGCAGTTGATGATCGTAGGCTGGTTTATTGTGATTTTAAATAAAATTTGTTCTAAATATGCATTTATTTAACGGTCGCCTTAAAACCGTGTAACGACTATTTGTACTATAACAGGATTCCCGTAGAAACAAATATTTGGGACCAATATTTATTCGCACAATATGATCGACGCCGGCCCGCGGTTTCGCCCTCTGCGAATGAGCGATACCGAACTTGAATGTTTTAGCGTTTTCCGAGTTTACTTTTATAATCGAATTTAATGTTGATGTTTGATTTGTTAAAAGCATCAGATACAGCGTTAGTTTATGCATTGTTTACAAATAAATTTCTGGTTTTGTTTTTCTTTAGAAAATTTCACTTTATATTTGTCGCAATCAATATGGTCTGTGTGTGTGATTAGCGCAATAAATTGAATGTAGTGAATTATGCGAGTGACAAAATTTCGTTACTTTTTGTTGTTAATAATAATTTTTACGAACCTTCTGTCACATATATTATTATGTTTTAACAACATAAGTGACATAACCGTATGAGAATAAGCTATTATAGCGTTAGCGGACCTATTCTATGTGAAATGTGAAATTAAAACATAACTAAGTGTTCAGATCGCTAATATTAGATAAATATTGTATTGTTAATAATATTATAAATAATTTTGGTATGTAACTAATTAGGAAACAAGTTATGAAAAGTTGTTACATGTTTTCATAGATAGTAATTAAAATTACTGACTTGGTTTTATGTGACATTTCATAACTTTTTTCAGAGGAAGGTCTACGTTGACAGACTTACATTTTTCTAAATTTTATGTTTTTGAGTACATCTCATTTCTATTTATTGGTGATACCTATAATATTTTTTGTACATCAGCTACGAATGTCCTTAAAGCGACTCCCTGATTCTATTGATTTTTCTCATTTTTTTAAGATAACAATTTTTAAAAAGTGTGGGCAATAGGTGTCTCTAAGTCGATTATATTCAGCGATTGTAGACTCCTTGAGCCTTGATACTACTGAAGTTGACATTAATTACGCGTAGTCCGTCCAGACTTGTCACTCTCGTAAGTGTAACATACGCTTGGCTTCATGTGAACACGAAGAACCGACATCCATCAGTGCACAGTTTAGTTTTAGCTCCTGACTTTATGCATGGTTATATCATAAGCTATAAAAAGGTGGAAACTGTTCAGGATAAATGTAAGCGCTATGAATGATTTGAAATTTAGTTTTTACTGGATCAAGCTCGGAATTAACTAAATGAAATGAATGTATTTTTAATTTTTTTGTATTTTTTGTATTTACAGAATCAATTTTCACAACATCGATAATACCGCTAACTAAGCTAAGACATATTATTTGTAAAAAAAAACGTAAATTTTCCTATCACAAGAACAAGGCAATGAAATTTGAAAAACAGGCCATATATTTCGAGCTATTTCAGTTTTTTCTTACTTTATAGCTTAAACACTAACTGAATCCGAAATATAAAGTTTGTATGTTTTTATTTTAAAGTATTTTAACACTTTGATGATCCGTGAGTGAGTGTGTCAGTGACAAAATTAAAGAACTTTGACTGGCAGTAATTGTTAGACTATAGGTAAAAATAGTCAGTAATTTGGGAATAGATCTAGTTATACTACGTCCTCTTGGTTACTGAAAATTAACGCTTTTAGCTTTATCCATAACAAAATAAAGGGTGGGTCGAACCCGTCTTGAGTGGCTACAAAGGTAAGGCTGTGCTTTTGTTTGCTTGTTTGTGCTCAACTTTTTGGAGACGCTACCGTGCTCTTAGATCGCGGTATTGATTTATTTTTGCTTTCAATAATTTCGTTATTTGCTTACAAATGTCAATATGTGTGATATGTGTGATAGAAATCCTGAAAGGAGGGTAAATGGGGAAAACAAAATCAATAATATTTAATGTTGCATAAGAAATATAGAAGTAGAGACGTGATCCTTGATTAGTACTTTTGTAGAATTTTGCAAAATAGATATAAAAAGAGTGATCACTGAAGCATAAAAAGGAAGTTAAGGTTATTGGGCCATTTCAAAAGGAGAATGAAAGCATACCAGAGAAAGAAGTCTATAAAGTGACTATGTGTAACATAACGAGACGGTAGGTGACGTTCTTATCATAATCTGAATTACAGGCAAAGGCCCAAATTCTGAGAGTCCGAAACCGACAAGATTGCACGAAATGGATTAAAAATCAATACCCAGAGAATATAGTAGAAATGATTCTATATTTCTCTTGACATATACTAGGTTTTCGTATATTTATTTTGATGCTAAAGTTAGGATATTAATTTCCTTAAATTTTTCTTTGAGAAATGTCATTGGTCTCAGATCATAAACAGCACGAATAGCTCGCTTCTACAGCATAAAAATTGTGTTAATATCGGCTGCATGACCCCATAACAAAATTCCATAGTTCATAAGACTGAAATAAACTAGTCTTGCGGTGCTTTTATCTGTAAGTCTCCGAATTCTTTTGACTGCATATGTTGCAGAACCAAGCCTTTTCGCTAATCTTGTAATATGAGAATTCCAACGTAATTTAGAATCTAAGGTGAGACCAAGAAATAGGTTTGTGTCCACAATATCCTGTACCTCGTTTTTGCCCATGACATTTGTGTCGATCAATTTAGAATCGGATAGGGAAAATTTTACAAGTTTTGTTTTCCTTTCATTGAGCAGTAGATTATTAATACCAAACCAATCAACGATTTCGGAGATGGTACTGTTTACTTCGTCAAAAGCTGGTTTATGCTAATCAATCTTAAAAAATAAGGAGGTATCATCAGCAAACAATACAATCCCATGACCATTTTTAACAAGATGTGGTAGATCATTAATGTACACTAAGAATAGGAAATGGTCCAAGAACCGAACCCTGTGGCATGCCCATATTGACTGCAGATCCCGACCACCTCTCACTATTAATGTCAACCCTTTGAATTGTATCACATAGATAAGACTCCAGAAGTCAAAGGGATCGACCCGTGACACGCCATAATGATGTAGTTTCCTGATCAATGTGTCATGATGAACGCAGTCAAATGCCTTGGACAAATCACAGAAAATACCAATCGCGTCCGGTGAATCCTCCCAGGCACCAAAATCCGACATCGACTTCAGTTGTTGAGCGACCCTTTGTGAATCCATATTGTTTAACATTCATTAAATTATTGTTATAAAAATATTGCAATAGTTGATTTAAAATAAGCTTTTCAAAAATTTTACTGAGCGTCTGTAGTATCGATATGAGTCGAAAGTTTGTAGGGTCAGATATATTATCGGATTTAAGTAATGGAATTACTTTACTTTGCTTCATTAGATCCGAAAGCACACCTCAATCGACGCATGCATTAAAAATTACTACTAAACATGGAGCAATACAATCTATTATTGAATCAATTATTTTTACGGAAAGGCCGTCAAGGTCGGCAGTTTTTTTCATTTTTATACATTTGAATGCTTTAAAAACGTCATTGTAATGGACGTGGGTAAATGCAAACGAAACGCCACAAACATCGACTGTACGTTTCAATAAAGATTCGGCAAGAGTGGGCGATGACTTCAGAGATTGTGTAGTTGAAACTGGAATACTAGCAAAGAACTTTTTAAAAGCAAAGGCAACTTCTATGTCTTTTTTAAAAATTTTGTCATTATTTTTAAATGAGATTCCTAATGTCGGGATGTCCGCTTTCCAGTTTCACTATTTATATTTCAAGTAGTTTTTACCATGTCTGTACTTTTTTTTATTTTATTACAAATAAACATTGAATTTGCGACTGCACACACACGCTTAAAGATCCTGGAATAATTTCTTACGTATTGGACAAATATATCCGAATTGTTATACGTCCTTTCTTCATAAAGTGCATACAATTTACGTCTACTAATATGAATACCCACTGTCGCCCAATCACTAAATGATAACGTATTATTAACATTGATATTTTTTGATTTAAAAACATTTTCGTATCTAGACCTGGTTAAAGTCAACAGTGAACTATATAGTTCATTGGGATCTTTACAATATAACAAATCAAACACCTTTTTAAAATATATTTAATCTAAACTGCTCAAGACGATCAGTGTTCACAGGCACAATTTTGATTCTAAGTTTTATAATTTTTTTATCATTGATTTTAAACATAACCAGCTGTCCGCAATGGTCAGATGATAATTTACTTATGACTGACTTATGCTCTGGATTAATATTTGTGAATATATTATCCAGGCAGGATGACGAAGTAGCTGTGTACCTAGTCGGTTCTAAAAATAAATTGTTTAAATTATGACTATGAAATAGAGATTTTATTCTAGTACATAAACAAGAATTTTCCTAGAGTTTTATATTAAAATCTCTGCAAAAAGCAATATATTTACAATTTTTACTAATTTTATACAAAATATGATTCATTAATTTTTCGAATACATCATGCGATGACTTAGGGGGTCTGTATATGCTTAATACAACAAGCTGCTCTAGTTCTATGCAAGCCACTTCAATAGTTCGCTCAACAGACAGGCTCACAACATCTAAACGTTCTTTATATTTTATATTGTATATAATTAGTATTAGCTGCATAGTTTTTTCTCTGCTAAACGAACTTGCTACCTGGTGCACACTGAAATTAAACATGAACCGGTGACTTCTAAACCAATGTTATGTAATACATAATATGTCAATGTCATTATAATATAAGAGTAACTCAATTTACAGCTCTTTACTAAGTATTCCCTGCATATTCTAATGCACCAGATTGATTATACATTTTTAATTACTAAATTTATTTTCTCAATCATCATGGTTTGACTCTCAGGTACTGATACAATATTATTGTTTTTACTTGTGTCCGAGTCATTACGATTTTTAAATAATGTCGAAAAAGTACAAGAGGTACTCTCTATTGTCTTATGAACTAATTTAAATTTTCAATGTCAAATGCCTCAATAGAGGCACATAGTTGTTTGTCCATATAACTGGATATGTTAATAATACAATAACTTAGCGACTCCGCTAATTGTTGTATAATAAATTTTGAAAGAAAATACTTCCTTCTTGTCAAGAAAAAAATATTTACCAATAATTTTATTGGTGTCAATAAAATGAAATTTATTTGAGTGACGACATGTCAAAGTATGTAAATTAACATTTAATTTATGTCTATAATTATTTTCATTTTCTGACAAGCTTTGGCTGAATGGAAAAGCGAACAAAATTACTTTATTTATATTTTTAATATTATTTAGTTTTGAGAAGCAGTTAACAATATCTTTTTTGTTAGTCTTTTCCCTTCTGCCAATTAAAATTATTACTATGCTATTAGATTGGAGATTTGTATTAACATTTTTTTCCAGTATATTGTCATGTGAGGCTCCTGGCATACAAATGTTTAATATATTTTTTCCTGGTAATCGACGGCTGAGTTGCAAGCCCATCGACCTTCCGAACTCGTCGCTGTACATTATAACGTTTTGACCGTCTGCGGGTGCCGCGTGTGGCGAGGAGACGCGCCCCGAGCGCGGCGAGTGGCGGCGGCCGGCGCGCGGCGTCCCGGCGCGGACTTCACCGGTCATCTGTTTCGTTTCCTGGGTGCAAGCCGTGCAATCCAGACTTCCACTTGACAAAATGTCATGGTTTAATTTAAGATCTACATTTGAGTTTAAAGTGAACTTCAATTTGCGCGACTCAATTTGTGCAGTTAATTCTGCTAAATTATTTTGCATATGTTGCCTTTGTTGCTGCAGACTTTGATATTAAGAATTCCTTTCAAAGAGTTTTAGTTCATAACTTTTTATAGATTTAAGTAATTCTATGTTTATTTTTTCAAACCAAATTTCTTGTAATTAATATAAAATTGTTTTATAATTCTTGTAGAACGTATTATAAATTTATTTATTTTAAAATATTTCTTAATTTTTTTGATATTATTAAAATAAACACAGGTTTTCTGCGTGTCAGTTGCTGCCGCATTATCCAACATTGAGTCGCACAACTTGATCGTCCCATTCGCTCCACTCCAATCCAATTGGTGCTGTAACTTCTGCGTCCTAATTCGACTGTTTTGCAGTTCTTCCCGCAGCGCCTCTATCTGAGGCAGTGGTCGCTCGTACTGATTCCGACAGTCGTCCGTTTCATTCCCCAGTCTTTGCAAGCGATCGCGCTGATCACTCAGGTCATAGCATCTAATGTCTACTTCAGCTAATTCGCCTTTTAATTTTGTATTCATAAATATAACCGATCTTATTTCTGTCTCGTGATCATCACGCTCGCCTACCATGCAATCACATATTTCTCTAGACGCCTTAAGTTCTAAGAGCACAGCCTTCAGCTTTTGTTCTAAATCTCGGATGGAAGATCTACGACTCAGGATTTATAGAGTGAACGAGCCGAAATGTCAAATCGTTAATTAATTAATACAAGTAGATATTTAAACATAAGTATGTATTGTACAAAAAAGCTCAGAAGACTTTTAAAGTAATAACAGTGCGTCACAACATCAAACAATAAAATAATAATATAAGATAATAATAGTAACAAAACAGTTTACGCTACAACAGATTCGAACCCGGCACCCGGCGAGCGCGATACTATGTAGTAGATAATTGAGCTAAGCCGTACGACCGAATAGCGGCTGAAATAGTTGTGCTATTCTATATGCAACGACACATTTTTTTAAATAATTTCTTAAAATAGTTTTTTAAAGCGATAAGTTTTTGTATACAATATACATATATAAACACCAAATCGATAAAGGTTTAACATGCAAATTCCAAATTAATAATACTTTTTGTTAGCATTTCTAAAACTACCTTACAAATAAAATTGTTTTATTATTTTTTACCGATATTTCTTTTTATTCTGGTGTGTTAGTTTATTAATTGAATATTATTAACATTATATGAAATTAATGATATTGTACACTAAGGTTTAAAAGATATATAACATTTTTATATTAACTTGTTTTCTATTCGGAATATTATTTTTTTTAATAGCTATCTATTTACTTTATGCTCCTTAATTGTAATGTTTTAATCAAATTAGTGATTAATACATATAATTACTTATACAAATATTAGTTGCTAAAACAAATAATTAAAATTAATTATTTACGTAATTCCCGATCGGTCGTGACACAAGCGTAAGTATAGCTGTGTATGTCTCGCTCGGCAGCCAGAGCTCGAATCTTGTATCGAAAATTGTATCACAAAAAAGGATGTACTGTGTGGAGATACATTTTTTGGGTCCGTTTTATATTCAATATATAATGTTCCTTCAATTGCAAGTTAAAGACTCTAGTAGATTCGTACAAAAATACAAAATCACGCCAACAGATAATGTCTCCTGGTGATCTGGCGATCTGATCATTTGCTAAAATTCATGGACACCTTTAGTGCTAGTTCGTGATTCAAAATGAAACGCAAACTCATCTTGTAAACCTTGACCACTGAATAAGACAATATCAATTATTGAACAACTATTTTTCCTATAGCAAAAATTTTATCATTACCGATATTGTCCTTTTGGTTTTTAAGTTAGTAAATTTGAATTAATTTCCTTGGTAAACAATTTTTGCCAGCAATGATTTCGAACATCGATAAAGTGAAGTGCCATACTTATGTAAATACTTGAAAAAACAACTTTTGTTCGAATGGTTTTGTTGTTAGGTTTTGATCACCTCACTACTAATTTACAGCCTGCCACAACCTTTCAATTGCAAATTGAATATCTGAGATGTACACGAAAGAGATCGGATGTGAGATTACTCTATAGTAACACTCATATCAACGATGAGTGTTACTTTCGCCTGGTATTGCTATCGATACCAAAAAATTACTGACAATGTGTCGGACAAGTTAATGCAATTTATTATGTGAGACGTGTCTTTCAAATTTTTACAATAATTTTCTTTTGAAATACATAACAGTTACAACAGTGGCCATGACTTTTGCTGCCGTCGGTGCCGGTAGCGTTCCCACGCGCGAAAATCGGTCTCAAACGTATCCCAGCGCTGTCATTTAATATACTTATAAGGTATTTATAAGCGCTCACTAGCCCGGAAAAGGGACTCGCTCCGTAGGTGTGCTTTTTCCTGTAACATCCCGATAGTGCTCTCGCTGAATTCGACTTACGACTGTAATAGCTTTCTGACGGCCTTGTGTGACATTGTATGCTTCCAAAAACTAACTGTAAATATGAGACGGAACCGAAAAAGATTATTATAAGCCACATTTTTTTTTAAAGTTCATAAATCAGTTAAGACGTTCAGTCGTCACAGCTGCTGTGTGGTCTGTTGTAGACGGTGAAGGAATATTTAAAACGAGATACCAAAGTTGCATTTCATTTATTTTATAAAATTTTATAAAGAGACTTACCTTACTTTATGTTCTTACTCTGATATTTTACGAAAATTATTTATAAGAGGAACACGTATTAGCCGTGAAAGCATATAAAATTTTGGCCAGCTACCATCGGAGCAAATCGGCATTTAAATTAAGATATCATGCTACTATAGGAAAATTCAGTTTCAAAATGCACACATGCGATTGTAAATACAGAACCATGACTCGCCAGATTGTCATCAATTAGGGTTCTACAATATCCACAAAAAAGAAACGAAAACGATAAAATAATTATATAAATAGGAGTGAAAAAGGGCGTTGAAAGGTTTAAAATTTATTTTGGTAACGATATCTGACTACAAAAATGAATAATTTTTTTTCTGTAACCTCAAACAAATAAAAACAAAACAATAATTATGAACACAAATCTATTCCAAACAATTTGAATTATTTCTTTTTACTTTATTGTTTCTTTTTACTTTATTATTTCTTATTACTTTTTTAATTGCAATCAAACAAATATTATTTTATGAATATTCCTGTCAAACTAAAGAAACTACTTACATGAAATGGAAATTTAATGAAAAAAGTATTTAATTCAAAATTAAACGATGTGTACAAAGTATAGCAAAGTAGTAAAGTGGTAGTGCTCATGGTGGGAAATGAAAATCAGTGATTCACACTTCTTTAAAAAGCTGAGGTGATTTGTTTCATACTTAGCTGTTAAATTATATTTTAAATGTTATAATTATATGTTTTCGTGCGTCAAAATTGGAACTAAAGATGGATGTCTCTCAATAAAGTATTTAAAAAAAAAAAGATACATGAAATGGCCTTGGATTTTAACAATAATTTCCTTATTTAGGATTTACAAAGAGTTTAATGCTGCACATAATACATTGAATTATAAAGCCCATTTTTAATATGTTCATACAATCATTATCTATGTAGTAATCTGAAATATGATTTATAACATAGTTTTTAATCTTCTTTAATGATTTTTCAAAAATATTTTTTTGAAATCAAACTGCAGTGCATTGATGTGTAATTATTTTGTGCTAAAACTTTTCAATTTATTTCGACATGTTCTTTGACAGTTGCAGAATTAGAACCTAACATTTTCATCGTTTCTTTTCGGAGATTACTTTTTTGAAATACATTGCGTGACATAAATTCTTGCACGACGATTATGAAAACTTTGCAGTACCATAAAACGTATTTTTATGCCTGCAACGCTCATTTATGGGAAGTAACATAAAGTTTTTGACAAAAGTTCTATAGCATTAATGGTATTACATAATACACATGTAAATGTACAGAGTTTAAAATGGGGCGTAAAGATATAATTAGAAAAACGATATAAATGAATGCAATTATAGGTTATTTTATCTATATAGAGTCACTTTACTGTTATAAAATGCAATTACGAAGCCTATGTACTTACTTATAACAGGCACAAATAATTAGCTATTGTAAAACCAAACATAAGGTATAAATGATTTCAAGTAATTACGGAATATGTTTATATATATTTAACGCTTTTATAGGAAGATTTATAAATCTCAGTAAGTATGAACTTATAAGAGCATATAAGTGTAACTAGTGAAAGTAATTATCCATCAATCCAAACACCAATTTGTCATTGTGCTTAGCTTTTATAGGAGATTAGTGCTTTAAGTGATAAAGATGACCTTACCACGCATCAATTCTAAATAATTCTGATGGATGGCTCGCATTTTAAGAGGTTCTTGTCGATATACGTACATTAATGAAATGAAAATGAGCACTTAACTTTCATTTATAAATTTCCCCAAGGAAGTTGAATTAAAACATTTTTCGTACGATAGAAAAAAAAATTACTTCGACTAATTCTATTTCAAAAATTAAAAATTGATTTTGCTCGTATTGACAACATGTTTTATGAAGAATTTCCTAGCTTTGTTTTTTTAAGAAATTCCCGTACGTTTACCCAGAAAAAAAACCTCTACACAAACAAACCCAGCAGCGCGTGAATCGTAAAGGGGAAGTGACGTCACGCCGCGCACCGGAAACGCTTTCAGCAGATGGATGTCTCACGCTGGAAGATTTTTCCAGGAGAAAATACACATACGTCAAAATACATCGGCTGTCCCCGTTTTATCAGAGCGATAAAAGCGTTGCGAAGTTCGACCGAATCGTGTCCGACAGTTTGCCGACATGTGAAAATCTATATTAAAATCTGGTTACGACATGTCATAATGGACGATACGTAATAATAATGTGATGCCTCTTAAGATAGTACAGAAATTATTATGAAATAGCCAGCTGAATTTCTTGTAGATCATCGACTTACCTGTTCATCTATTTGTTACGTTAATTTTTTTTTTGATAGCGATTTGAGCACGTAGTCATCGTAAAAACGTAACACCGAGTGTGCACGAGTATAAAGTTAAAGAACATTATGATAAGGGTCACCGCAAGGCGGCCGAGGTCACCTCAGATTTTAAGTAGTGCTTTTGTACAGAACGTGACATCTGTTTTTACTATAAATAATGCTTGTTCTTCTGTATCTGTGTTTCTAATTAAGTGAACATCATGTTTCTAAATAATGGTTGGCCTCGCTCAGGACGGCCTTCACGGAAATTTATACCGTCATAATTTACACTGCTACTAAATATTTAACTGAAACTGCGAAGCAGAATCCATCTACATTTTTTAGGATTCTTTACACTTGATGAAAAGCAGAATTAAAAACAAAATATTTTGGAAAAAATACAAAATACAGAACCTCACTTATATATAGGAATAGTTAAATGTAAAACGAAGATGGTACGTTACGTTCAAGAACGTGATACAGTTGTAACGAGAAGTTGTGTACAAAATATATCACTTAATTTCAATAAGTAACAATGTGATGGTTTGTAGTATATACAGGACCGTCACCACTAGGATCCGACTATGAATTTCAACTTAGGTAGTGTTATAGCATCTTACGGTAACTATGTCTACTCCGATGAAAGCGTGAATATAGCATGACATAAAAAGGTCATGTTATATCAATTCGAGTCTCTGAGGTAAACTCTTTTGATGACAGAGAATACAATCGCAGTATATTATTTTATACGCCGTTGGATGTAAGCTTCCCCTTACTTCAATTTTTACGACTAGCGATACAATATATTTCATCTATTATATATAAAATTTTATCACAAAAAAAAAATCCTAAAATACTGTATATTTAAATAATACCTTAGTTGTTTAGTTTATATATTTAATTTTAAGTTGTGCATACACAATATACGCTATGCTGCAAAAACAGAGGGAACGCAGAAAGAAATTATTTTTTATCAAGATAAATGAATTGTTTTTACCAAATTAAACGTTTCTTTTACTTTAGTAAACGACATCAGTTTTTTCACTTTTGGAAATCTTGTAAATGTAAATTGATGGCTCGTCAAAATCTCATTTGTTACTGATATTTTATGAAATATCCATGACTTAAAATTGATAATAAAAATGTTATTAGTTTTAATACAATAAAAAAAAGTAATAGCAGAACAATAATAAATAAACAGCTGCACGACTGTTAATGCAAAAACATTTGAGACTCACAATCTAAAATTTTTTTTGTCTTTTGTAAGCAACTTTTTCTATCGCTATGCTTTCGTTAGTATACGAAAATGGTAATATTTCCACGCACAAAACGATTTAATTTAATATAAATGAAAAAAAAGTCAAAATAATTTAAAAAACCGATCTCATCAATCAAGTTTACAAAACTTTTTGTAGTTTATATTTTTTTGTCCTAAATTATCACTTTATATTTTATTAATAATGAATCAAATAACCTAATACTCTAAGTTAAAAAAACAGAAAACCACAATTGATTTCACAATTACAATAATTCTAAGATAATAATTTCGGTCTTTTCTTAAAATAATAAGCTTCGCATTGATTGATAATCTACATATCGATCGACAATAACCCTATCATTTTACATAAACACTGACTTATTTACAAAACCGAGTTCAGACTGCATATTTCTATCGAAGTTACCATTGAATACTTTCAGTTGATGTACTGAAAACATGTGACGTCTATTGGGGTGTGGCGTCTATGCCAGAGCGGCGATGTGTTAGTCTAAGATCCGGCATTAAAAAAAATTACTCTTAACTGTTAATTGAATCAAATAATGTTTACAGGCAGATAACAACATTAAAAATTTATGAGAAAAATGTCTGCCACTGCAATCTTGCTGCTATTGACTTTAATTATTGATTAATTTATAATTAACTATTTTGCTTCTTATGTTAATCGAATATCGCTAGTACAAAACTTTCGAATACGTTGTTTTACACCTTGTTACAAATAGGCAGCCACCTTAATGATTACTACAACTACCTGTAGCCAAGTGCAAACAGGTAGATAAACCTAACTTATTTCTCTCATCTGTTAATTAAAAAATATTAACACACATGTAAAGTTTATAAAAATCTAAAACTATTTATAAATGGCAGTTCCCGCAAAATTATTTGCAACGTACATAAAGAAAAGTAACTAATGTTAACAGTAGCAGACATTGTTCTCATAAATTTTCAATATAATTATCTGACTTTAAAGCATTATTTGATTCAATTACCAGATGAGAGCACATTTTTTTAATGCCGGATCTTAAACTATTAGGGACCGGCTTGAACGACCACAGAAGAAATCTAATTACTTTTGGAAACTAGTACATGAATCTGTAATCTAATTATGGTAATCACTGTAAAAATAAAAACGAAGGTATTTATTGGATTTTTCAAAATATATATCACAATATAAACCTGTAGCGTCTGTCTGTACACTCAATATTTTTAATTTTCCCTGATAGGCATTCGTTTTGTATCAACTGATCCCAACTCTAGCATTTTAAAATCTAACTTCTGCCGGTATTTCCTTTTATAACTCAAAAATGGCTTGAGCGATTGTAATGAAAATTGGTATACAGTAAGGACATGTAGTTGTACAATCTATACGGTACTGTTTATCTGTTTGTCTGTCTGTATATTTTTTTTAAACTTATGAAAGGTTTGATTGATCTTGATGAAATTTCGTGTACAGTCAAAGCACGTTATTGCGAAAACAATAAAATATTGTTTATGTGTCTGTATATATATCTCTGTCTGTTTGTATGGTCTTTAATAACTTAAAAACCGTTTGACTGATTTTAATAAATATTAATATGCAATTGAAACATATAAATGCGCAAATATTTCTTTATATTAGTCTGATGAAAATTGGTGTAGAGTCAAAGCATATGATTGCGCAAATAATAGGCTACTGTGTGTCTCTGTCAGTATTTAATATGTGTTCTTTTGTAACATAAAAACGGCTTTATCGACTTTAATGAAAATTGGTATTGAATCAAAACCTGTGATTGCGCAAATTACTTTCTGTCTGTCTGTTTGTATGTTATTTTATAATTTAAACACCATTTCACCGATCGTGATAAAAATTGGTGTTCAGTTAGAACATGTGATCGCAAATAATAGGCTACTGTATTTGTATGTTTCTCTATCTGTCTTTGTGCATGTTTTTTTAAGACTTAAGAACCGTTTAATCGATTGTGATGAAAATTGGTATACACTAAGAGCAAATTATAGACTTTAGGCACGATCTGTTTGTCTGTTTCTTCTTATATAACTCAAAAACGGCTTCATCGATTTTGATGAAAATTAATGCACAGTCCGAAACTGTGATTGCAAAAATGGTAGGCTGTGTTGTTTCCATACACTGTATGATAACCAAAAAAATCGGTCTTATTTTTGTAGTACCTACACTAATTTGTTTTATGTAATAGTTTTTAAAGGCGCGCGCGCTAGCGCGCGGTTGTGTCTGTGTGTGCGTGCGTAATTTGCCTTTTATCAGAGTTAGGGGAATGAATTGAGCGCAAAACTTTTTGTAAAGCTAGGTGCGCATTTGAAAAGCGGTGAGATGCGTCTTTGACAATTAGGTTGGAGATATGGAGTTGTGTAATGAATAAAAATGAGTGTGTTTTGTTGTTCTTTTTACGTGCTTAAATACATCATTCATTTGCTATGAAACTGGTGACATGGGATGGGGTGGATGGGGCGATTTCTGAAAAAGGAAAGTAACATTCGTACCTAACGTTGCTGCGTATTTTTAATATAGAATACTACGACTAAACCCGTGCTAAGAATTTCCATTGTAATAAGAAACTCTTTAAGTAAAATAAAATAGATTATCATTTCGCTTTGCCTTAATTTGTGTTATTATAGATTCTAAAAATTTTCTACTCATAGAGAGCAACACTATCCCCAAGTAATACAGCATAAATTTTATTTTAATACTAGACTTTGTTCTGGCTCCATCGAAAATGGAATTGTGACCGGTAACGCAATCGAAATTGCAAACGGGACGAGGAGCAGAATCAAAATCGGATACCGGGACCGTTAAAAATCGAGAACGGTCGTATCGTTATCAGTCGATGAGTAAGATGAGGGCATTCATCTTATTTACGCGGGCGGAGCTGCGGGCGGAATCTAGTGTTCTATAAGTTTATAAAGATTTGAATGAGTAGGATATTGAACTGGATTAAAGTATCATAAAAAAAGAGATGTAATGCATTTTATCTTTGACATTCTTGAACGATTCGTTTAACATCCTCATAGTTACAGAGGGGAAGTGTTTCTAATTTTTAAATTTGTTTTCCTTTAAGACTAGCCAATAAAGCTGAAATTCGAGTATTAACTTCCTTAAGGCGTGTTCCTAAAAGCTATTTACTCGAGCGAGCCAGCTTAATTCCAGAAAGATCACTTTAAAGTCCAGGATTACTCGAGGTGAGCGGTGGGGACCGAACGGATGCGGGTTCGATGATTATTACGTCAGTAATCGTATACGTAAACGGCACCTCAGGGTTCCGCGGGAGACCTTAAAGTGGGCCTTTAAAGTGTACCGGCTCCATTCAATTACGGCCCAGTAGGATTTATTTATTCATCCGCACTCGAGGAGGTTTTCGCGAAGTTAGCTTTCGGAGTCGTCGTATAAAGGTGGCTTCCCACTGCACGTATTTTTATCAATCACTAGTTCTTTGCCCGTAGCTCGAGCCGCGTAGGCTACGCTCTTTACTGATTGTTATAAAATTTTTTTATTACACAAATTTTATATTATGAGCGATGGTGTATCAACAGTCAAGAGCGTCGGTTTTGCATCAGAATGTACCGGATTGGGTCCTAATGATGGATGAACTGACCGATGACTCTTCAATTTGAAACAAATTAAACCATTCATCAAGCCATCGGCTCCGGACTTCGTCATCAAGGCATTGGTGACGATGGTCGTTAGCAACTCCGAAACCGCATAGGGCCAGCGTGGAGGGTTTCAGGTTTAAGCCTCCCATTCGGAATTAAAAAATTGTGGGAGGGTGTGGCTT
The DNA here is from genome assembly GCA_005406025.1 of Eumeta japonica. Classification (NCBI taxonomy): domain Eukaryota; kingdom Metazoa; phylum Arthropoda; class Insecta; order Lepidoptera; family Psychidae; genus Eumeta; species Eumeta japonica. The sequence goes on along the minus strand of BGZK01000625.1, from coordinate 88,832 downwards.
AGCAGTGGGGTAAATAGAACTTGACACTAATGTATTATGTGATCACACGAGTTAAGAAATTTCAAAACATTTGGATATCAACTAAAATCCAAATCAGTATTGGCATGGATGCACAGATAGCGCTATTATCAATAGAGAAAAGATTATAGCGACCTCACGTGGGTGCTCGTTTGGGTAGTCAAACTTGTGGTGTTGACTTCCCAAGATTTAAACTCTCGGGAGAACACGGCGGTACCGGCGGGCGTGGGGCGTGGTTAAGTATTATTGAGTTTAAACTCTTTTATGGAAAAAATACGTTTCTATGGGTTGAGTGTGTGAAGTGATAGTTAATTAAATGAGCATCCCTGATAGCGATCGTAAAATCGCTTTTCGATTTAAGGATTGATTTGAAAAAAAATCCAATCCTATTTAGAGGTAATTATGCACTCCCAAGTTATTTTGCGGAATATTTTTTTGTTTTTCGTAGAAATTTTGTTTCACCATTTTATTTAAAGGTTGAAATTCAAAAAAAACTTTAACAAGCATATTTAATTAATTGTATTGGAAAGCATTAACAGTAAGTGGCGAGTAACACTAATTAGATTTTTCTTTATATATATGCATTGATAAAATATATATCGACAGTTTTTCTTCCCTTAAGTATTGAATTACAAATATTATTCATAATTTTGTCAAAAACCAAAATATAATAAATTTAAACCAAAGCCGGCCAAATTTTTAGCATGATATTATCAACAAAAAATATGTTTCTAAAACAGAATTACGAAAAATTTGAGGGCAATTTTATAAGTAATTTTGGATAAGAAATAGTTTTGCATCGATTATCAAGATTTATATTTTGTTATCTTTTCTTCTTGCATATTCCAATCTCGAAAATTTTTGTCACTGAAAATAAAAGCGTATTATGATCATTATCGCCTTTCTGTCGATTTGTAACATTTTAAACTATAAAACGCGAAAAGTATGAAATCGAGGTGTATAATAAGAATTTTTTTCACGTTTAAAAACGGTATAACTCCTATCTCAATAATTTAGATACGCATCAAATAACCAAAAAAGCACCAGGAAAAGACTGTAGTAATTGTAAAGTAATAAAATAATTTTCACGTCTGTGTGTGGCTTCATTATGCGCAAAGTTCAATTATTATTATTATAATGTCACGCTTATTTCCCAGAAAGGTACGCAAAGATCCACATAGTATGAACTTTGGACATCTTATTTGCTTCACTGATATTCAGCAATTTTTTATTGCAAACTCGTCGGTTTCGGGTCTGCCTTAAAAATTATAATTTTCTTAAAGATGGAAATAAGTCTTAATTATTGATATTGTAAAATCAGCAAAAAGTGGAAATAAGCTCTCAGTTTCGAGCTCTTGGTCTCCTTAAATATTTAAATCAACTCAGCGAAAAAGTCGCGATCGCTTTCTAGGTAAACTCGTGATTATAAAAAAATAAAATAAAAGAGTCTTTATAAATCAGCGAAGGAGGTCGATTACTAAGTGCATTACATTTTACTAAGAAAGTAGCATGTTCTATTCTTAACCACACGCGAATAGACCAACGAGTCCTTTATTAAAGACAAATCAAACTCCTTGCTCCGTGGTGGTTAACGACCCCTGATTCATGTTTGATCAGTGTGGAGGACGCCAAGTTCGAATCCCTGAATCTGAAGTAAAATAACAGTAATCGGTATTGAGATCATACGGTAGCCTTTGTAATAGGGTGATGATACTCAACATTAAACAAACGGATACAGATTAGGTCGTGCATATAGAACTCAAGTGCGAAATAAATCCTCTGCTTGAAAGAATTCATATCGGAGGCCTTTAAAAGAAAATAAGAGACTTTAGTAGACTATTATAAGTAGCTTAAGTTTTCAATAGATTTGATATTTTATTTAGGGCTAATGCACACACTCTTCAGGCTAGTGAACCCAGATGACATACATATGGGTATGGGCCTTCAGTACATGAGACACGTACTTATCATAGAACTGCGTCCATAACACTAATAGGTATTTAAAGTAATTCCAACTCCAGTACATAGTAACTGAACTCTTTAGAACGAGAGTACCTCAAGGTTGCACGTTTCCAACCCTCTTCGCCGGTGACAATTAGCGGCACTTACGCAATATTAGCTTCCGACTTTATTCTTCGCCGCCAGAAGACCATCGGTGAGCAGAGATGATGGTTCTTAGTATGGAAGTCCGAGGGGAATGAAGTAAAATCAGCAACAACCCATCTTCATTGTAGCAAAAATTAGAAAGGGAAAATAGCGTATAATGTTCACTCTACATACGTTGAATAGGCCTACTCCGCGATAACAAAGTTTATGAAAACCGTTTGCGATGTTGTTTTCTATTATTATTAGGAATAGTTAATTTATAACAGTTTTTAAGTAACTTCACTTCATATTTATCAAATATTTTCCGTAATATTCAGATTTTTTGAAAAAGGTTTTTGAATGTACACAGGGTTAGAGGACAACAATTTTTATCTAATTCCTAGCTGGCGCGGTAGACCTTGCTCTGCCTTTACTGTTGGGTAGCATGCCCATGTAGTACAAGTATGCATTTTTACCAACGTAAAAATAAAATAAATTCCTTTATAATTAATAATATTTTTTCATGATATTCATAGAATTCTTATCCATGGAATCATAAAAATAAAGTAGGAAATATCTTTCTCTTTGAACAAAGCTATTTTTTTGCCAAATTTCATTGAAATAGGTCAAATTATAAATGTTTTTTTTTTTTATTTTATATAACGCAAACATGCAACCATAAGCTACTCGAAACACTCAATCGGTGTAAATAAGTAAAACTTGTGCAAATTTGAAAGAAATTTGTTTAATTATAAAAATTTTAGTCATTCTCACGGTACACTAAAATATCTAACGTCTTCACTGGCTTCTAGCTATTTCCATACTACATTCTATTGAAAGCACTTATCTATACTTTCTTCGTAGTAAATGTTATTTAAATCGCTTAAACTATAAGAGTTCTTATTAATTCTAGGAACACTAAAAATAATCAAACCCTTGGTAGTTTTTATATTACATAACTTGCGTTCATGGTTTCGCCCGTATGGACATAGAGTGAATTGCTACATCTTTCATACTGAATGGCGACGTGGTGCCCATCACAGTCCCGACCCCGCTCTCGTGCTCGATTTTGTTTTGATCTATATTTTGATTTCAGTTCTATTCTCGACATCGATCCCTGTCCGCCTTTGATACAATTCCGATAAATTATCCTATTTTTAAGGGATTTTCAATTTTTAGCCAGGATCTCTCGTACCTAAATATAGAATCTAAAAGTATCTAAAAATAGCTCCGTAAATTCTTTATCTACAATTAAAGCCGCATCGTTATCCGTTCAGTTGTTCCAAAGATACCCCAAACAAACAGAGACAGATAGAAAGGGATTATTTTTTTTTTAATACAAACCTTGCTCTACAACTACGAACACAACAAAAAAGGAATCAGTCAAATCGGTCAAGCTATTTTTGAGTTTTAGCGAGACTAACGAACAGAAATTGATTTTTATAATATATAGATATGATTTCGAAGGTAATATTGTTGGCGGAAAATTAATACACACTATAATATAGGTATTTAACTGGTGCTTTTGACACCCTTAATTTGGCATTCCATTCAAATTATCTAAATATGAGTTCACGAACTCGGGTTCGTGTATCATTTTGAAGTCGGCTTCAAAATGATACACGATTTTTCGAACTGTACAGCTTTTAATTAATACATCAATTTTAACTTTCGATATTGATTTACTGATTTATATTATAAGTTTATAAACAGTTTTATCATAAATCGGCTGTGGCAGACAGACGTCTAAAGCAACTAATGTATCCAAGACTTTTCCGTTTCGTAGTTTTGTAAATAACCACAAATGCCGCATATATGTACATATATATATACACAGGTAATACGGCATCTTCGACTCCGATGAATGGCACAATCTCTCCGTAACTTTATGTCGGATGGACTTGAAATTTGGCGTAATTATTTTTTTCAGAACATAGATGCTCACTAAAAACGTATTGTACGCAAATCCTACCCAAAAACAATTTGATTTACTCATACATATACTACCCCTGTCTACGCGGGTAGAGCTGAGAACAAAAGCTAGTATTTTGTATTTTATTTTATATTTGGTATATTTGGTGTGATATGTTTTTCATTTACGTAACTTCTCCTTTTCTATTACAGTTATATCGAACTATGAAACTTCACAACGCACACAAATATTAATTAAACGATTTCCCTTTGACATCGTAGATTCGAAGCGGCTGTAGAACAAAGCTTCTGTAAGGCATTATTTCATCGGGCCATAAACTTTAGGACGTAAAACACTTAACGTTAATCACAAATTGTAAGCGGTATTAACTTTGATAATTCGCATCGATCGCAAAATGTTTAAAACGTATAACGAATGTTTAATTGAATTTATTATAAATTGAATTTGAATTTATAAAAAAATAAATAAATAATATAATTTTCGTTTAGTTAATAAATTCAGCTAATTTTAGTTTCATTCAATTTTTATTTTTAAGTAAAGAACACGTTCTATGGAAAATTTGAAAGACGTTATTCCCGCTGCGTTCGTTCTGATAGAGCTTTAATATGACGGTTCCCGGCAGGATGGACCACTGGAACGTGACAATTCGCGTAAATTGCCAATTTCCTGCAAGTGTTGCCAGAACTATGCACGTATGAACAGTCGCAGAATTACTGTTTCGAAGAAGTCGTAATCTAAATTCTTCTCATTGCCATAAAACGGTGAGTGAATTGAATGTTGTCCATGGCAGGCTTTCATTATCTTACTGCTGGGGCTTCCACTTCCACAATCTTTTTATTTCAGATTGAGATGCTCGAACTTGAGACGTTATTGTAGAACGGGTGGGGGGCTAATAACTTGCAGCGTCACCAATGACGTGACAACGTCCGACGCATAATGACTTAACGTGCTCTACGAAGTACGGAGTGAGTGGTCTTAATTTTATTTATGTTAAAAATTTGTCAGTTTGTTCGCCCATGGTTAGGATTTTGGGCACAGTAACACAGAGTGGACTCGAGGAAAAAGTATTTTTTTATAGGCCCAACGAAGCAGACTTTAATTTTTTTATTATTATTTGATGAGAGGGCAGTGAATCTAAGACTTTATTTTAAATTTATAAATCCTTTACACACTTTTCAAAACTTTCTTCCAATTTATCCCTCATGTTTCTTGATCTCTCGTTTATCTTAATTAGATTAATGAGTTAATAAAAAAATAAATGTAACTAAATGTTGTTTGTAGTTATATGAGACTTAATCCGATCCAAGCTCTGTTTTCTGGATTTCACTTCCTGTCCTCCCAGTTCCGTTTTAGATTTCGATGTCGGTCCCGCTCTGGATTTTAATACGGTTCCGTTCTCGATTTCAATTTCATTCTCATTTCCGATCCCAATTCCAGTTCTGCACTTGTTCTCCGTCATAATTTCACTTGTTAGATATTTCATTTCCAATAGATCTTGCTTCCGAGTGTGTTAGAACCACATTGCAGCCAATTCGGTTGAAGCAGGAAAACGGATCGGCTCGACCGGTGAAATGCCACACTTTCCCAGATTACTGACGTGAAATATCAACTTCTGCTCTTGCTTTTCTCTTCTATGCCTTGCGCATGTGTATGTTGGTATGTTCAGAAGGATATCTGCTGCCAACGGCTTAATAATTTCGAAGTTAGGGATCTGTCTATTTTCTAGATACACTTAAATTGTGTTTACCGTATTCGTATTATCGCTTGCCGTTATAAATCCCTTAGCAGTAGTACCGAAACAGCATTACTTTGCGAGCCTTCAAGCGGTGATCGATTCCATGCTCGAGCAGATCCCTTCCGCAGAAATAAATGTTGGTGAATTTAATGGCCACCACGTAGATTGTCTCAGATTACGTGTTATTGATCATGCGGGGAGAATCGTACCCGACTTTGCCTTGGTATGGTTTGACGCTACTTGTATCGTCACCCACGCGAGTGGCGAATGTGGTGAGCCATACTCCATATTTATTGGATCTTCTGACCTGACATTGCGACTATTGTATGTTCTTCTTTGACACGCCACTCGGATCGTCTGACCACTGTCTGGTTCGGAGCAACGTGTCTCTAACAAGGCCACTGAGGTTAATTCTAGGTAATAGGCCAGCAGAACAGGGTGAGATGCATACCTTCCTTACGTTCTATCCATGTGCGAGTTTGCTTCAAGTTGGACAACTCTAATGCTTATGCTAACTTCATTGCCACAGTGGTGCTACAAGCCATGGATATACATAATCCAAAATATGTGTTACCGATAAGTGGCAAATGTCAACTTGGGTCCGGCAAGTCTTGCAAACTGGCGTCTTACCGTAAACAGGAACGCGACCAAGCTTGAGTGAATTGCGTTGCAATTGACGAATCAAATACTAACCTTCTTAAAGAAGTACAGCTCTGACTACAGAATTTATAAAAACAATTTCGAAAACTCTATAAAAAAAATTATCATTATAAAATTTTGAATAATTTCATAATTGTAAGTCTTGTGCAACCTTCTGAATTAATAAATAAATAGGAGATAACTTATTTTACTTATGTGTATTGTACATTGATAAAAGTAAATACAAATCAGAATAATGATTATAAAATACGTTTAGTATTTTAGTACGGCATATCTGTGACTTATTTTATTGTCCTGATGTTATATTAGATTGTATCATCAATTTTTACTACTATTCTTTATCTTGATAATTTTAAACTATAGCACATTCATTACAATAAGTGTAAATTGTAATCTTACAATCATTATAATGAATGTGCTTTAGTTTAAAATTGATATAAAACATGTTTACAATGCGGAAGACAATTAATGCTCTTTTTTTATTTATTTCCTGCACGTTTACCTATACATGAAGAAAGTAACTTCCAATTCATTACTTAGGGCGAAATGATGTTGGAACAGTTGGAGCTCCCAACAAAGGCAAGTAAATACGAACTTCATCCAGATTGATGTCGATGGATTCACACTCGCCGGTGGCGCCCGTTTATCTGGTAACTTGAGGCTGTGCGGGACATGGAGCTTTTATTAAAATGGAAATGAAGTTTGCTTACAAAACTTTTATATTTGCGCGAAATACTTTTATATATGTTTATAAAGAGAAGTCGAATTGTATTTCCTTTGGGAAATGTGTGGGCGTAATTTTTTAAAAATAAAATCCAATGTTATCTATCCTCTACAGATAATGAGACTGGGAGCCGAATCGACTCTTGTATTGAATCTCGAAAGTAAAGTTCAATCAAAATCAATATCGAGAGAGACATTAAGGTTGAGTTTGAACAGATAAAAATTTCAAAACAGCCGAAAGTATGATTGAGATCGCAACAGCGCTTGAGACAAGGTGCAGAACTGGGATCGGAATCGGGCGTGAAAATGAGATGGGGAGTGGGATTAAGGCTTGAACGGATTTACTATGAAAAACTAAGACAATGGCACCCAGAAAATAGCTATCACTTTGGAATAGAATAGTTTTTTAATAACAAAAACCAACAGCAATTGCGTTGCAACTATAGCTTTGTTGGTCCATATAATTAGGTGGCTATTATAATAATAACATATTAGTAAATAATATAATAATATACATAATAATAATATAATAGTATTAAAAGGTTGGTTTTATGAAATCAAATATATTTCTTTTAAACGAGTAGGTAAATTTGAAAAACAGGCGAGAGACCACAGATTTCCAGATGGTAGGATCTTTGAATATTTGTTTTGCTTCTTTGACACCCATCGATTAATGGATGGATTAAAAGATTTTTTAATGGATGATCGTTGGCTTCGGATGCTTAAAATTTGTTTTTTACTGTTCTGAGCTAAAATGGTAAAACGAAACCCTTATAGTTTCGTCATGTCCGACGGTCGTCCGTATGTTATAGGCATTTTATTCAAAAACTACAACACGTATATTGATGAAATTTATAGTGTAGGTGTCTTGTAAAGCCCATACTTAGTTTGGTGATTAAATAACATAAATAAATATTTCTAGAGGGGGCACATCATCCATGTAACAGAAAAATTTTTTTTCGCAAACTTTAACGAGTGGCACATATTTTGACAGTTCTTCTAAAAACCCTTTAAGGTTTTTAAGCAATTTTTCTGATTACGTGAATAATTCCGGAAATAATTGCTCTGAAAGATGCAGAAATTGTGTCCCTTTCCCTTTATTTTCTAAACCGTATGTCCGAAAATATGAAAAAAATTATAAAGGTAACACTTAATAAATACTTTCAACGAAGTTATTTTTAACATGATCGGTGTTGAGTTATTACTGAAAAACTACGCTTCTCAACAAAAGGACGTAAGTGCCATGGAGATACACTCTTTTGCTGATGCGGTTTAGTTTATCTAAATTCTTTACGTTTACACTACACTTTAAGTTTACACTATTTTAATAGTAACAGTCAAAACACCTACTTGTTTTTTTAGTTATAGACAACTAGAGTGTTTACAACTATTATGCACGGGAAACGTAAAAAAAATGTAACAACGTACTTTTTTCATCTGTAGTGCACTTATTTGTAATAATGGCTTCGGAATCCTATAAAGAGCATGGTCCAACTTACTCTTGGCCAGTTTTTTTAATATGCCACCAATTTGGTATGCTCAAAATTGTCTAGGGCGATCTTTGCCAACCCTTCCATCACACACATTCGATCTACATATACATTTGTGTTGATATTCTCCTTTCCATCTGGAACGACAACAATATATTTTTTCTATTATAGTCATTATATTTTGTTTTTCAAATCATGCCCTCTTTGTTATTATTATTTCTACATCTATCTTTTAAATACACTTTACACATACCACGAAGGAATTGTATCTCCTTTACATCGATTTTATTTTTATTTCTTCTGCCATTCCCTAGAGGGAAGGGGGTCATTGGGATTATGACTTGTGGTGGGTTTTAATCTTATTTGCCGTATCCAAATTTCAATACCGTGTATAAGCATAGGGTCTAGACTTTATTATGCATAGCCAGTTGTGTTTATTGGCCGTGATTAATTTCTAATAGCAGACAAAGTCCTAATTCACTTTATTTCCAGCATTTATTCTCCTTTCAATATCTATATTAAGTATACTCTCTTTTGTAAACTGTCCGAGTAGAAAAATCGTTTCTATTGTTTAACTCTCTCTCCTTTTAAGCGCATAAACAGTCAAAATCGCCTACTTCAAACACTATAACTATAGTTTTCTTGACATTTACTTTCATATCTCTTTTCACAATAGAATCATTAATTTTAGTTACCATCGCTAGCAACTCGCAAGGCGACGGTACAAGGATTGTTCGGTTGTCGGCGTACAGCAGACATTTGACAGACAGCTCACCCACTCACTGATCTACACTAATACTTTTTCAAATCATAATCCCTGATTGACACTTCTACGGATATTAAACCAGTTAGTGTATGCCCCATTTATTCTGGCGCTGACATTGCAGAGTCCGTATCAATCCTCTTCTGACACTATGCAAGGATAGGCTTTTCCAAAGATCATTTCATTTTCTCCTAAGCCCCTCTTCCCTATTTTGAGTTCACGTAAATAATGGACGTCCCCTATTATATTTTTCTGATCGTGGGCTATTGAAACGCGAGTCAAGCTTTACCAAAGTCAATTACTTTCTACGTTTTTAGTGTGTATGTTTAGTAAGTAGAGGTTTCCTAAAGAAATACAACAAAATTTTTAAGCTTTAATATTTCTGGGGAAAGATGAATAACTATTGCCAACATAATCATTTGAAAATTTACTTTGGTAATCCATACGGTCTACAAACCTAGATCTCTATGCGAAAGTTCGTGGGTTTGCTTACCGTCTTGAGATAGCAAGCTCATTATTTTTTCTCTAGCTTGTCATCCAGATCAAAATGTCTAAATTGTAATTAAATCTGTCACTGCAGTAGCACTAGAAAAATATATATAATATGAAACTATACCAATAAGCATGCTTCTATACTGTAGAATAAATATCGACTGTCGGTGGGTCGAAGTTTACAGCGAGCTGAGCCGCGCCGACGACCATCGTCGCTTACCTAGAGTTAATAAAACGACGTCGCGTTTGCGCGCGGCCGGCGCTGCGGCCGGACGACCGCTAAAGCCCTTCTAACTATGGCCCCGAAGTTGGAAACAATAGTTTTTACGAGTTCCAAGATAATAACTAGCGTTAGGGATCATTTTATACCGCATATCCTTTCCACTGACGGCCATTATAAAGTTTACGACTTGAGTCCCACGAGGAGGCCGGTCATGCGGAAACAGAGTTATCCATCCGCGTTTTACTATGAGATTAGTTGGGCTAGGTTTGGCTTAAAGGGCGGGTTTTGATGATTAAATGCGGTCATTTTGATATCCAAAAAAGTGTCTAATTAGATTATTAATTCAATTCCATTTAGTATTCGTAGAATTTGAATGGTTATGCCAACATTTTTGAATAAAAGTAGAATCTTTTTAGAATAGAGTTTCCGTAGGATTTTTACAAATTTATCGACATAAAAAAACAAACACTTGAAAAGGTAAATAAACTGATTTGTTTAAATATTTGAAATATATGAAAACGCAATTAAATTTTTCAAAATAAACAAAAGCAGTATCATGGACATAGGGGATTCCGCAACCATAAAAACTCATCCATTTAAATAGTTTACAGTATATTATGAGGTTTTAAATAATGTCCCTTTTTATTTAAGTGATGATGATTCTAGATTTATTGGCGGAATCAATATTAAATTCTACCATACACCGTATACATCCACATATACCAATAAGTTTCATTATCACTTTGCAAAAAAGAAACACGGTACAACTGATTTGTTTTTGTTACTTATCTTCGGGATATGTAGATAACTTTACATTTTCGTAAAAGGTCTAAGGTTTCATTGATACCTTTTGCACAAGATTAATAATATCTCACAGGAAACGATCGGAAAGTTAATTTAAAGCGTTTTAAAAAAGGGATAATTATTCCAGAGATATAAATACAATTTAACAATTATTTAATCAAATCAAAAGACCAAGTTCTGGTATTGGTTCAGTTTACATCGTTATATGTTGTTATATTTTATGTTAAATGTTAAAAATCTCTCTTAACTCTTAGAAATATTTACATCAAAAGTTTAATTAGAATTGTTAAATAAAATTGTGAAAAAATTTAAGCTGACTTTAAAAGCTAAAAAGTAACATAATAATTAGACAATTAAAGTAATTATGCATAATGACATTTTATATTCAAAAAATAACGTTTTTCTATTATATGGTTTTTTGTATGTGGTACCATTCAACTGCATAACATCTGCTTTCTGCATAAATTCAACTGCTTCACCGAACTGACGTTAAGTATATGTTTTTGTATAGAAAGAAACAAATTATTTTACTCGGGATTCAAAACATTATCAAAGTTTTTTGGCCGTCACGGGAAGCCTGGCAGATGTAAAACATTTAAGTCGATATTAGAATACATATTATTTTTAAGAACCAATAAAGAAAATATGTACTAAAATAACAAAGAATAATAAAACTATTACAGAATATTTGTATTTTTAATAGAAAATAATTTAGATTTAATAATATGTAATTGATTCGAATTCTTTTAGGAATTATGTCAATTTATTAGTAATAAAAATAATAACATAATGGGGTGACGTCCCAATAATTAAAATTATAATATTAATTTTTTTTCAATACCTTTAGTTATATATGAAATAATTTATCGAAATCAATAAAATAGGAAATTAATATTAAACTATATTTTGGGGTAAAAATTCACTGAATGCATTAAAATAACACAAAACAATAATAATTGTATTAAAGTATATCCAATTTTTTGTAAAGTATATCCAATGTATTAAAGTATATCAATAAATCATTTTTCGGTCAATTAATTAATGGAAATAGCAACGAATTTACAGTCAATTCCTTAATTTAAATATGAGTGAATTTAATGTATAATAAGGTGAAGTCAGAATAAAAGTGTGTATATCCGCGAGCGCAAAGTTGTTGCACACACAAAGAAGTTGAGAGCGGCGTAGTGGGAGCATCACGGCATGACAGCGTAATGCCGTTTGTCGTCCCGGCATTCGTGTCGATTTTACTATCAAGGCGCACCAGTAGATGTTTCATCAACGCCGATGGGTCTTCGGTTTCGCATCTTCAAAAACCGGCCCTACAGGCTCATATCACGAAGTGAAACAAAGACGTGCACTGGGCTCTCACTTATTCCATATAAGCCCACAGTTTCTAGTTATTCCTAATTAGTTCCCAAAAAGCGTGTAAAACATATGTAAAGTGACAACTAACGCCGAGAATGATAACCATTTTGTCGTATTAATTAAATTTTTTTCATTGTTTAAATTAACTAGACGAGTTGTGACTAGGTCATTTTTGTCGCTTGCATTCGCAATTGATTTCATATATCCTCCGTTTACAAAATGTAAATATTCATAACATTTTTTAAAAATTTGCTATTTTCAGCCTGAATGTTTTTTTAGGTAGATATTAAATGCATATGACTATGTGTTTTAGATAAAAATAAACACTAACATAGTGTAATAATGTCCGGATTTTTCTTGGATCGCTAATGACCCTTTGAGATAATAACATACCTTTTGGTTTTTTTTTTTTGTACCGTAGGAGTCAACGCGGTTCGACAGCGTTTGAAATTTATGAAGCCTTGAAGATTTCGCAGATGTAGATGACGTGGAACAAATTGATGTATACCTTGACCTACCAAACGATGAGCTACAACCCAATGGTGACTCTGGAGACAAAGAATGTGCAGCTCTCTCAAGCACAGTCACAAGCTAGCGCTGAAATTGTAATTAATTAAGATGAATCTGGGCAAATAGATGTTAGCCAGTTCGATGACTCTCAACGATGTCCAAGTACGCACGAAGGAGAACAAAAGATATACATTACCAGAAACGGATGCAAGTCAAACTGACAATTTTCAATTCTAGCGAACCAACTCGAAAGTGTGGATAAGAAACTATTATACCTAAAAGCGGGCAGTGGATATAACCTTCTCAAAAGTTGTTCATGCACTAGGACCTGAAAGTGAACCTATTGAATTCTTTAAACAATTTTTGGAGACGATATGATTGAGGCACTAGTGAAGAATACAGTGTTGTATGCAATGCAAAAAAATAATGTAGTACTTACCCTATCTTCGAATGATATGTATACTTTTATTAGGAGGAATACTTTATATTTGAGCGGTTATATTACCTTACCACGATGCCAAATGTACTGGGATCTCAATAAAGACTGCCACAAAGTGTTAATTTCGAGGCGTAATCGTTTTATGACATTTTTTCAACACTTTCGTGTTGAAAAAATGTCATAAAACGATTTATTATCCACAGCATGAAAATGCTGTGGATTATAAATTCTCGAATCCTAGACAAAATGTTAAAAGTGCAATCGCTCTTTGATAATTTTAATTAAAATTTATGCGTTATGGGATTATTGAAGAAAACATAAGTATAAATGAATCCATGATTCTATATTATGGTAAAAATGAATGCAAAGAGCACATCAAAGAAAAGCCCATAAGTTTTGGATACAAATGTTGGGTTGTAGCTACAAATTGACGTATTATTTACACGCAGAATTATATGAAGATAAGTCGGAAAAAAGGTTTTAGGTTTGAAAGAATCAGTCGTACTAAAAATGGCTTTAAAATGCAACAAAGCTATTCAGACATGCCGTTTTCCTTTTTCTGTGACAATTTTTTTAAAAACTCTTGACAGTTGATGATTTTCCAAAAAAAGTAATATAACCGGAACCGTGTCCGTTTTGATCGAAACGTAAATTGTCCTCTGATGAACATGAAGATAATGTAAAACCGGGAAAGAGTCTGCTACGATTATAGATCAGACAAAGAAGCAAATATTGCTGCAGTTCACTGGTATGATAACAGCATAGTAACCCTGTCTTCGAGTAAATATGGCATTGAACCATTAAGAACTGCCACTAGATATTCAATTGCTACAGTCATGTGTTAGTGTACCACAGCTGGACATGATATCTCAGTATGGTCGCTTCATGTGTGATGTAGATCCACTGGATGTAAATGTTGGTGTGTATTGAATTGGCATAAGAGGAAAAAATGATGTATTCTTATCTTATTGTAAATTATGGATGTAGCAGTCACTGATGCTACTTTTTTAGCAAAATCAAAATGTGGGCTCCTTGTTGTCCACATTGAATTTCCGAAGATCCCTTGCATACACACTTCTCTTGAAATATGAAAGAAGGAACGCCCAGAGTCATTCAACTTGGCGAAGCGTGCGGTTCTATGCGTATGCAAAACGCTGTCTACATTTTAGAATGTGGTCAACAAAAACTTGGATGTGCTGTTTATAAAAATAAGACAGCAAAATCATGCAAAAAGTGCAAAGTTAATCTGCATGACCAATGTTTTGAGCTGTATCATTCTTTAAATAAATGCTTTTGATCATAATATAGTGTTATTTGACCTATAATCTAGGCCAGCAATTATTTCAAGAGGTCGTGAGCGACTCAGTAAAAATAGAAGGTTTTCCAAATGTCATTTCACAAAAAACATTATAAGCAACGTGTTTCTATATAAATTTTAATCAAAACATAGGGATATAATAAAAACGCATCTTTAATTTGTTGTAGGCTGCTATGGGTTAAGTATCGACAGCTAGAAATCCACAAGCTCTAGTAATGCTCCGCATAGAGACATATATATCAACGATCTAACAGCAATGGGCCCAGTGTAGCACTCCGCCACAAGATTAAAGAAAGTTACAAAACAAAAGCGCTCTCAAAACGACAACGTGCTCACATCCACTCGCGACAAACACCTCCGCCAAACGCCGGCTGGCCAGCTCGGCGAATGCAAACCGAACATTCTATATGTGAAATCACATCACGAAGTATTATATTATTTAAGATTTACTTCATATTTTTTGTTTTTTGTCGACTAGGACTCAATTTATATATCCATAATTATGCTAGCAAATACAAAATTTAACCAAATGTTATAATCGTATTCCTGTAAGAAATGTTTTATTTATAAACTAATGATGTCATTAACTTGAATCCATATAAATGACATTTTTAAAACAATTTGAGGATTTAAACAATATTTGAAAATTTGGATGCCAAAGCCATTATAAAAAATTGACTATTTTAAAGAGAACGATCCATTCAACTCTCTCTCCATCACCACGATCCCTTTTCATTAAATACCCTGTTCCTATCCAAAAGACCGGCAACGCACTGATGACTAATTCGGGGTCGCGAATGTCCACGGACGACGATGACAACCTGCTCACTGATTATTCGCAAGCTCGTTTCCCCTCGAAAATGCTGATACATCTTCATCAAACCAAACACGCTAACAATATCTATATTTTTCGTTAGTAGCTTCTGTTAGTTGCTTAAGTTTTCTATATGAGATTATTTTTGAAAATTCATTCCTAAAAGAGTCAAATGGCGTATACAAGTATATTCGAATTTATTAAATTAAAATAAGAAAAATTGTTATTTTGGCTTTTGGTTACAAAGTAAAAACGGAAGCTTTCAGCGTTTTTTAAAATCGGCCATTAGAACAGTGACGCTTAGGGTGGCAGATTCGTTATCCTTGAAATTAAAAACATGTAAAATGATGTGCCGGCTCTTGACCTGAAGTGAAGAAAAACATTTATCCATATTTTTGCAAAATCAAACATTAAAAACTTTCATTTTACACTTACAACTATTTTCTAAAGGTGTAGGCAGACACTATATATCTCTTAAGATCTTTACACATCCCTCTTGTTTCATTGACGTTCATTGATAGTTTAAGGTAATTAAGTTTTAGCTTCGAGGGCTTAAAATAGGGCCAACTTTAGCATGCTTCTCATTCGATTTACATAAAAAGGGCATGACACTCTTCACCAACCGTGGTAATATACAAATTCGCTTTGTACTCTAGATGGTATACCTTACTTAAAAAAAGACAAAAATCAGTGCCGAATATTTAGGAGCCCCTATTACTGAATTTAAAACAGTGAAAATTCACATTGAGTTTTAATTTTAACTGTTTAATTCTTAGAAAGCTGTCTTTCAAGATTTATAGTAAATCAGCCACTAGAAGCACTATATAAGGGATTCTGTATAAGAAGTTTTAATGTTTTAAGTAAAATACATAAATTTAGGGAGCTTCTAAATTACATGCGAAAGTGTGTAATACAATAATATCCACAATTTAAAACCTATTGTATACATAAATATAATGGTCTTATCTTTATTTAACTTTATACAATTTTTAAAATGCCTCAAAATTATTGTATGTAATAATAATTATAATTGCGAGAGTTAATATAAATATAATTATCTGAATCGATCAATCTTTCAATGTCATCGCAAAGCGAGAGCAAGTCATGGAGGCACCTAATTACTATACTACTCTATAATAATTAAGATTTTGAGTGTGAATTTCTCTAATTTCATGTCGAGATTAGGTTATACATGCGGTTTCACCCACGTACATTTACAATTCGACACTGAATTCGAAGAACATGGTAAACGTTTTTACCTTCATCAAAGTAACTTGATTACGATAAAATATGTAATTTTCTACATTGTGATGAAATAAACGTTTTTTATCACAACTACTGATGACCTTACAATAACTTTTTGTTCATAGTTACTACAGTTCACAGGTCATTACGATGTAAAAGTGTTGTATTTAGTTGTTACATTTCGGGAGCAAAGAAATATTACATTTTTTTTTAACTTAGCAAACTGTAAGGATATATACAGTAATAATTATTATATTTATCTTGACATTGATTGTAGTTCATTTAGCTATCAATATTATTTAACAATAAAATGATATTATATTAAAATTAATACTCAAATTCAAAATATTTTTATTTCACAGGTTATTAAATAACATTTGAAATACGTTATAATTTTTTACCGCTCGTTTGATAGTTTTCTCTTATGAAGAACGAACATGAAATTTACGGGTGGCTTATTCTAACTTTATTATGCACAACCAAAACAAATACGAAATCATTAATGAACGGAACGGCCCGGAATGAAATCGAGCCGTTTACGCCCATGGATATTTGTCTTCTAAATATTCGGAAATTGTGTGATACGATTTTTTAATGAGCTATTATTTAATAATATTTAGTATTATTTTATAAACATCTTTAACAAGATTAGGTGAGTCATTTATATAGACTAAAAAAGAAAGGAACTAAGAATCGATCCCTGTGGTACATCCAATGCGGATTTCAGATCCAGATGATCCTATTCCATTGATATCAAACCTCTGAATTCTATTACTCAAATACGATTTCAGAAGGTCGATTACCCCGCTTGTTATTCCACGTTGACGTAGTTTCCCGATCACAGGTATGAACCTCTGTGTTTATCTCGAGGCAAACAAAACCGGATCACCTTGGAGAGATCGTAAAATAACAATTGCATTTTGTAAATCCTCCCAGGCTTCAAAAATATGTTGCACAAGCTCAAAGCCAGCATCAATCGGTAAGCAACACAGAGTAAAACCGAACTGTTCCTTAGACATTAATTTATTACTGTAAAAATGCACTAACAACAGTCTTATGATTAATTTTTCGAAAATTTTAGTAAGTGACGGCAGTATAGATATAGGCTTAAAGTTGTTGGGTTTACCGCCTTTAAGTAATGAAATTACTTGACTTCATCAAATCAGGAAACACGCTTTCATCTAGACACTTATTAAAATAAGCTCCAGATGCTGTGTAATGTAATCTATAAATGAATTTACTATCATAATAGAAAAACCGTGAAGATCAGCAGTCCTCTTCATGTCTAAAGATTTAAATGTTTTGATAACCTTTTCAGAACTCACTTAATATACATATACAAAATATTTTCCTACAGTGATGATTCGGTAAGAGCGGTAAGTGAGTTAAAAGACCTGGTAGTTGAGACAGGAATGTCACTAAAGAAAGTTTCGGAGGCCTTAGCAACCTCCATGTCCTCATTCAAGTTTTATTATTTAATTTAAGGTTAAAGTAAATAACTTGACCCTTAATTCTTCTAATCTCGTTCTTTATGACACCCTAAGTCGTTTTCATAACATTATTGCAATAGGGTATTTGACACTTTTTTGAAAAGTATGTCAAAATATTTAAAACATAACCATTTTTCACAAGATTTTTTATTTTATCAAAATACGTTCGTTAAGTAGTCCTAAAACACCTTTCAAATTTTAATCACTTTAAATTCCCGCGGAAACGCTGGTCGCCATGTTATTTCGGTATGACGTCACCAACGAGTAAACAAACAAAACGTCAAATCTAAGGTTAGATTAATTAACTTAAATTCGCGTTTTTTGCCATATCTTGCGCTATTAAACGACATGAATCGTTATCATTACTGTTTAGTGACGAATTGTAAAAGTTCTAGTGTTAAAACCCCTGGAAAATTGTTTATCAAAGTGCCAAATGACATCGAAATGAGAACTGTTTGGTTAGAACTCGCAAGACGAGATCCGAAATCATTTTCTACGAAAAGCGATCTGTACTTATGTGAGGATCACTTTAATGTAAGTGTAAATACTTTTATCTATATATTTACAAATATAAATCTAACACCATCTCCATCATAATCATAACCTAACAATAATGTATCACACGTTAGTCGTACTTTGTTTTGTTTAGTCGATAGTGACGTCACACTTGACATAATCATGGCGGATAGCGTTTTTGGTCACGTGATATACAGATTAAAAAAGTACGATTTAAACTTAAAATAATAAATGGAAATCGTGATTTCTTGATCGAAAATTAATATATTCCTGTTTCCCATTCAATAAGTTATCATAATTACATACTTTCACATTTCTTTATTTATGATGGCAACAACCCTATTGTCTATTTTATTATTTACGTGCTTGGCTTTAGCCACGATGCAAACACACTTAAAATTTTTGAATATTTTTTTACATATTTCGCAAAACCCGCATCATTATTATCAATCCTTTCATAATAAAGGGCATAAAGTTTCCTTCCCATTTTCTACTTACTTTCCCACTGTTTCCTAATATCTAAATGATAATGATTCATTTATTTTAATACTTCTTGTTTTAAATACGTTATCATATTCTGTTTTTATCATGTGAAACATTAAATTATACAGCTCAATGGAATCGTTACAGCATTGAAGTCCCGGAATTCTTCGTATGATATTTTTCTAAATTGAATGAAGCATTTTTCGTTCATCAGAACGCAAATAATATACATTTTTAGGGTTTTATTAAGCAATATTCTTGAAGATGCGAAATAACTGCTGTGATCTGATTTTAAATTGTGAGTAACAGATTTCTCCCGTGGTCCAATATTTATGTAGACGTTATCGGCACAAAGTTAAAAGGTAGAAGAGATTCACTTATCTTTTTTTTTATGGATCTCGTGCTTGTGTCGTCGCTCTACAATCTGATATCGGTCATGATTTCACTTTCACCTCCAATTCTAACCTCGCTCTCGGCGCTGCGTCCAATGTCCCTCTCGGTTTCCGCGTTCGGTTTCAAAGCTGGTCCGTGTTCCTATTTTGACGATTCTTTCACTAACACAATCGACTTGACTCCTCCAACGCAACAAAAGTTTGTTTGTGTGGTTTTGTCTTCATTACATTAAAAAGGTGTGCCATGAAAGTAATTTGATCGTAAGTTCGCCGATCTACCTATACAGAGTGACGGTTAGGGAAACGCCACGCGGCGGTGAAACGTACCTCACGGTAGTGAACTAACGCTTCTGCGGTTTTCCTGAGTCTCATTGTTGAAGTCGAGTGTGCAACCGTTACTTTTACTAACTCAGTGTAGAGGCTCCGAAAGCAAAGTTATATAGGTCGTTAGTTTCGCTATTAGAGGCGAATCTACGTATGTCACCGTCTTGTGCTGCGCGCATAACAGTCGATTTGCCTTTTTTAATTCCAAAGCGCCGCAACTATAGCGTCCGTTGGATAAAAGTCGAGAGTTTCATTCCAAAATACGCGAACGCGAAACACAAATTTCACTTAAATAGTTCATACGAATCCGTATGTAGAGTCGGCGAACCCAAACGAGTTTTTGATTATCCGGCGGCAGCGGCCGCGCCTATTTCTTGCCGATCCATTTCTTACCGAAACCCGGAGGCATCGTTTTAGTGTTTTTTTTTCTAAAGAAACTAAATGTGTGTAAAAGAAATTGTACGCCGGTTTCTAACAATAGTTTACATTATGTGAGTACCCGTAAGTTGTTTGTATAATAAATATATAATCATAATAGAAAATAGAAACAACAGTTAAAGTAGCAGCTAATTTAAACGACCCATTCTCGACAGATTTCTTAGAGATAATATGCACTTTTTGTGTATTGCAAAACATAAATTTAGTAATAATACCTAAATTTATTTAGTTTAATAATAAATATACATTTTCGCTAGTAATTGCATAACAGGATTTTTTTTATCAAAATTTAGATGAAAAGATTGAAAGAATTTATTTTAAATAGTCGCAATTCGGCCGTCTTAAATTGAAAAAAAAATCATCTATACGAAAACAACATCATCTATAAGACTTACAAGTTGTAAATTTTGTACTCATCTCGACATTTCTTAAAAAGCCTAGATCTTTCTCATTTCTAAATTCTAGACTTGCTGTTTTGAAAATTTAAATATTTACAAATTGATAATTAATTAAAATGTTATAAAATTTAGGAATACTACAAAAAGAGGCAATAAAATAATAACGCAGAGCCAACTACGAAAAAATATACGTCTCGAAATCAAATAGGACGTGAGATTAAAGGTCACTGTCCACGGGCGCGACGTCGCGTAGACCGGCATAGGTCAGCATTTCACGTTTTGACGTCGCTTGCATATTGCGCCAAAGCATGTCTACGAAACGACAAACTCGTGATTTCGACGCTAATTGCTGGCGTCATGATGCACGAATAACAAATAGTCAGTAACTCAAGTGACACGTTCCTGCATCTACTTAAATAATACATATTTGAATAATAAAAATATTGTTAAGCTATTGCATAGCTTTTATCGCGGGCTTTGAGCGCGGCGACCGAATCAAGAAATTCCGTAACGAAAATAAAACCTAACACCCCCCCCCCACTCCGCCAATCATGTAGCTCGGCCGAGCGTTCGCTTAATGTGTATGTATATGGTACGACTGTACGAAGCTCGCACGGATCGAGACGAGCTGCTCCGAAATCGGACGAATACGTAAGCAGCTGTTTGTGAGAAAGTATATAGGTGTATAGGTATCTATCATATCTTTATAATGCCACACTCACCGCATGTGCCCCGTAAGTATACGTGTAGGTATATATGTATACATAGGTGTACCTATGTACAACAGTGAATAGCAGTTGCTGGTGAATAGTTATACGCGTAAAATTTGTGTATAAAGTATTTTAAATATGAATAAACAAAGTGCATTTATTGATTAAGAAAGTGATAAAAAAATTTGAATTAATATCAAAAGAAATACTGCATAAATAAGTAAATAATTATAATTGCATAAGTTGATAAAAAATGCTATGCAATAGCTTTGCTTTGATATATAGGTGTATGTATATATTTGAATGGAATGAAGAATAATTTATCAATCATGTATGTGATTAATAAATTATTCATGATTCCCAAGCGCTTGTTTCTCATAGACATGAACTGTATGTCCGAGAATCCTAAATCTAGAACCCGCAAACCCGAAAACCTGTGCTGAGATAAACAACAGATAGCACTGTGTGTGCTATGTACCTAAATTTCTTTGTTGGAAAGAATTTATGGAACTTTTCCTGTAGCAAGTTATCTTATTACATGACAAATTTGAAAGACGCCGAGCAAATTTGGATTGCCCGGACACTATTACTGTTTAATACAGTAACATATTGAATTGAAACTTGAACCATCGAATTTTATGCGGATTGATTTTACAGTTAAGTAGGACGAGAGGAACACGCAGATGCAGCTAACCACGCGGGATCCTCGTTCGAGTAGGGAACCCTAAAAAATAAGGATTAACTAACGATTTTCATTATAAAAGTACTGAGCATTAAAGGATTTTTGGTGTCGTCTTCCGCAATCGAAACTTCCTCGGTGCTCTTAAAAAAGGGGCGCGCCCGCCGGAAAACGTCGAGTCAGGGGCGTTTCGGCGCGCGCCGGCTTAGGAAACAATTTACCCGCCGAGCCAGGATCTAGAAAGACTTTGTAAGCTTCTCGTGTATAGACCTATATGATACTATTACTGCGCTATTACGGGGGGGAGGGGAGGGGATTGACGGATATCCCTCAGGGACGTCTGATTGAAATATAAAATAGTTTATCCATTCTTTTGGTACTTGTATTTTCAGTAATATTTATTTTTATTTCCTCGGTTGCCTCGTCGCCGTACGAGTTCAATTTTTTTATTTCTGATATCGATGTGTAAACACCTCGAGCTCTTATTTTTAATACCCGCATAACTAAAATCAAATCAAATCATAAATAGCTTTATTTCGTAAGTAATAGAAAATACACTTAAAATACGTCGTAAACGATTGTTTTCGACATTTACATTACCACCTATTCCAAATGCTGATTCACCTTGAGAAAAATGGCAAAAAAATTCAAGGTTTGCTCTTTTTTTACTCATCGATACAAAATTTTGTGTAATTAATAGTCATTACAATTTATATCTATTAATTAGTACAACACATAGAAGTAACACGAGGCAATCTGATATTCGAGCAGTTAAACCCCTTAAGTGTTTTTCATTAAGATATTCAGACAAGGTAAAGCCCTTGTCTTATAATTTATGTTTAACGAAAAGTATAAATTCTTAAAATGGCAAATTTTGAATTTCAACTGGGATCTTATTATAAAAGTGCACACACTGCCCCTTAAACGATATGTTAACTGTGCTTAGTCGGGTTTTATGAGCATCAAGATCGTTTTTATGTCTAGTGATAATGTTATGGATGTCGTTCATTTACCGGAACAATTCTATATTTCTCTTGACATATATCAGGTTTTCGTATAATGTGTTGTGACGTTACAGTTAAATACTAACATCTTTGAAAATTTCTCTGGAAGATGATTTTCTCTAGTCAAGGAAAATTTAACATGTTTTGTTTTACTCTCATTGAGAAGAAGATTATTAATAATATACCAATCAACTATTTCAGTGATTGTACTGTTTACTTCGTCAAGAGCTACTTTTTGTCCATTGATCTATAAAAGTAAATAAATACTATAAGAAGATATACTAGATCATTAATGTAAATTATGAATAGAAATGATTCAAAAACTGAACCTTATGCCACACCCATATTGACTGCACATTCTGACGAGCTCTCATTATTAATATCAACCCTTTGAATTCTACGCTTTCAAGTCTAATAAGACTTTAAAAATCCAAGTGATCGACCCCTGACATCATAATGATGTAATTTCCTGATCGATATGTTATGATAAATGCAGTCAAATACTTTGGATAAATCACAGAAAATACCAATTGCGCCCAGTCAATACTCCCAGGTATTAAAAATCTGTTGAATTAGCTCAACACCGGCTTTATTTATTGAGCGATCCTTTTTAAATCCAAATAGTTTAACGTTCATAAAAATATTACTTAAGTATCTCTTATAGCTAGTTGTAATTTTGTGTTGAGGATACAAATTTTTATTTGACTTTCATGATACCATATAATTCAAATCTATCTGGTTAGCTGTGTGTATGCTATTATTTTTATAGGCTGGCAACATTATCTAAATGCCGGTGTCTTAGTACAGGCATATGTGTTATATACAAGCATATTACCTATTCACATTCTTTTAGGTTGAAATAAATTTAAGTAGCTTTGATTTATAATATATTTTATCTTAAAAAAAAAATACAATCCTGTACTATTTTAAAATTTCAAAGGTGATATTTTCTTTCAATTAATTAAAAGAACACGGATTACAATACTTGTCTTTAATATTTAGATATGAAATACATATTCTAGCCTTTAATTCTCTCGGTATAGAAGTAGGAAAGGCTATCGATGCCTTGGCATACAAGAACCATAGTATCGCACGGTTCACCTAATCTCTCACTCGGAAATTGGTCATGTATAACAGTAACATCATTTGCAACTTTCCTGACAGGGACGGCGGCGACACCCCGCCCTTATCTCAGGCCAACGACCGCGCATGACCTACACTCGGTTCTCATATGCAGATTTTGTATTGAGATATTTTTGGTAATATGCAGCGGCAGAGGGTGTTCGTATCGCTATGGCCTTAAGGAATTTTAAGTTCATTAAAATAGTTTCAAATGATAGAGATTGCGAATGTAAATAACATTTCAGCTCAGGCGTTCAGTTAAGGTGATGTCAGTTGACAGAAGACAGTCGGCGTGTAGTAGTCGCCCCAGCCCCGCCTCCGGGGCGGCGGAGCGTTAATCTGCGCCAGGAGAGCCTTCGGACGGACGAGAGGAGCGAAGTGGGCGGCGAGAGACGACCTGCACAAACACGAGACTGGTGTTACTGACGTCGTCGGTGCGGAGGAAATAACACAAGGCCGTACTAAGCGATTTCTTGAATCACAACGCAATGTATTTAATGCGCAACTGTATACGACATGCATTATCGTAATGAGATAGGACTGCTGGGTTTATTTTACGATCGACTGCCGTCCGCCGCTGTTTGCTGAAAATATCCGTGCGAATGTGTATATCACAAGTGTTATTACTTATGTTACGGTTGCATATTTAGTTTGTTTTGATTTTGTCGGTAGCGTAATAACTTTAAATTTTCCTTCTGATGTGCCATGCTGTACGGTTTTTCATGGTTTTCGAGCCAAGGAAACGGACAGTGCGTGTAATTATTGATATAAGCTTTCGAGATTTATTGAGACATAAAATAAAATTAAAAATATTAATACATACACCAATGGAAATAATGTATACGGTTCCTCGTCCTATAAAAGAATTGCTATATTCGCTAAGCGAACATATGAGTAATTTTAAATTTTACTTATAGCGATATTTCGACTACGCTAACGAAAATCGAAAGCACTTTAGTTACTTGTAATATTAGATTGAATTTATTGTTTGTCACTATACGGTTTACCACACCCCATGAGATGCTCTTTGGTGAAGTCAAATCGATAAGCCCTTAATGTTTTATTTCATATTGAATAAAAGAATGATGCACTTCGTTCTATCACTCTTTTAGTAATAGCACTGAAAACTTTATTGACAAGAAAACTTTTTTCTATAAACATAATCCTATGATTTGTTAGAAAAAACAAAATAAGTGTTGTGTTTAGTTAGATGAATGAAATTTTTTTTTTTTTTAATTACGTACCTACATTATTATGTGAATCTTAAGAGATTTGGAATTAATTTGAAATTTGGTTTTAAGTTGTGACTTTAAACGATTTAAGATTAATTGGAACGAGATTCCTTATCGACGATCCGCTGCGAGGAGTTCCGCCGAAAAAAATTTTAACAGAAGAATACGCAATTATTTTTTTACTTTTTAGTGCATATTAATTTGTTTTGGAATAGTTTTTTTGATGTCGTTTTTTTTTCTTTTAAACTAACTTATTTGCCTGAATATGGGTAGACATACTAAACTTAAGCCGTTAAGGAGTTCCATTGATTATCATATTCGACCACGACAATTACTTAACCATAAAGACATTACGGTAGGTGACTCCAATATCCGGATAGCCTATAAAAGATTCGGCCGAGTATCGTTAATTTGCTCCTAAGAATTGAAGAGTTCCGTTACTTTATCATGAATCCCATAATCAGAACCTAACCAAACTCTCATCAAACTACCCTTGAAGTATATCCTTTCTAATAAAAAAAGAATCACCGAAATCGGTTAGCGTGATATTGAGTTATTCGTCCATTTGTCGCGCACATATTTAATGCAAATTTAAGATTTATATGATTTTCTCATGAATACCATCATCAGAATTGAATCAAATTGAAATGGAATCACACCAGAAGTACCAGCTTCGAAATAAAAAAAGAATTATCAGAATCGGTTTACCCAGTCAAAAGTTCTGAGACAACAAACAAAAAAAAAATACATTCGAATTGAGAACCTCCTCCTTTTTAATTTGGAAGTCAGTTAAACATAATGTTATGACCACGAGGAAATTTAGAAGTTACAAGCGAGAATCATATATATGACTTTTTGTATAATAATTTTAATACGTAACTTCGAAAAGAACGCAATAGTTTTGAAAAACTTCAAAAATATTATTTGCTGAAAATCTTTATTTGCAAACATAAATAAAGATATATTTATGCTAAAAGAAAGATATACGATTAACTATTTCAAAATTTTTAAAATGAAAATATTTCTAAGAATTTTAATTTTAATATTATTATATTCTCACAGCATTTAATTTTTTTAACAAGAAATACTGTTCGAATGTTTATCGTCTTTTATGCATGCAAAATATACTACTTTTTGTTTATTATTAAAATAATAAGAAATACAATGAATCGTATTTTAATAAATTTTCAGATACGGGAACATTTTGAATATTCAACTATTAAAAAAAAACAAGTATATTTTTGTAGCAATGTCTTCTATGTACAGATTATGCTTTTTTTATTATATTAAAGTATTCATAAATCATTGTAAAGTAACGGAATCACAAGTAAATATAAATATATAATTTCAGTATATTTGATTTATATTTTTCTTTATTTAAGCCTATTTTTTTATAATATAGTTTATAGTAAACATGTACGAAAAAGCGATAGGAACTTCGTTCTGACCGGGCTTAGCAGAGACACCACCTGTCCTTTTTTAGTTCGAAATCGTACAACTTCTCAGTGGTAAGGTATAAATGTATGAAACAGCTATTACTATTCCAGAAAAGCTATTTTCGCCGAAACGTACGTAGCGTCGCGCGCTAAAGTACACATGCAAAGCCGTAGGCGAGAGCGAATCCGGGCGTTACCGGCGCCGCCGGACCCGCTTTGAGTGCGTCGATAAATCGTATCGATGTTCTGGAAGCTCGCCGGCCGACCTCCGCTTATCCTCCCGCACGTGAAGTTGAGCAACACGATATAGAAAGAAGTGCTTTGACGACTGCTCCTAGAGGTAGTCTTAATATTTAGTATGAATGGAAATTTCTCTTTTCAAAATAATGAATTTAAACATTCCCTTAAATACTCTTATAAATAGGTAAAGTTCATACTTCTGATGTGAAATCACTTAAAAAGGTAAAACTCTATAATTTTTACGCACCTGGATGAGTGCTAACTATTTTCACAGAACATATATTAAACAAGAACGTCGAAGAAATTGTAAAAATTGTAACAAACAATATTTTTTCCTTTGCTTAAAAAACTTAATTTAATATTTCTTACAATTTTGAATTTGTATAAAATGAATATTGACCCGAATATGTATATCAATATTAAATTGTGTCTAAAATATCCTCAGTGTGGTTAATTTTCACGAAAATATTTACCGTAAAATATAAATAAGTGGTATTTCTACATTGCTGCCGAACAATTTTTTCTGATAGCCTTTCCCAAGTAACTGGTCCAAGATAAGGGTCCGTGAGTACGCTCTGATGTTGCTCTGAAAATATTACTGAAAATTTCATGAGCGTAGCGCGGCGCGTGTTAATAAGATTACCTTTTAGCTGACACGAGGCCGGCCGCGTGTGCGAGAGCGGCGCGGGCGGCGTACATTAAACTTATACAGAAAATGTCGAATCATACACTTTCATAATATTGATTTTGGCTGTCAGTTTTCGTTTAAAAAATGTCAATTTCGAGTTTCGGCAACGCATGCTAATGTTAGCAAAAGCACATATTTATTCCGAGTTTTGTTTAGTGTAATTGGTAGTTACGTCACGTGATCATAAAATGCATAAAACGTGGTTCACGGTTGGCGACATTACGCACTCAGTGATAATTTAATGCGAAGGTCTCCAGGCCGGTTTCTACGGAAAGCTGTCTACAATAAAAATTATCAAGTATTTGAATATTTTTTAGAGTTCTATGAAAGAATTACTAAAAATATTTACAATTTCAATAATGTTTAGTATAGATATACTAATAAAAGAATATATGATACATTTTTAGGGCTCGATGAAAGTTGCTATGAATCCTTACAGCATTACCGATTTAAATAAAATTTAGTATGGAAATAGTTAAAAGCTAATCCAGAGACACAGTAGTGTCTCGCGCGCCGAGTACACGTTAAGCATATGGCGTGAGACGCGTGTCTCTATTCTCCTGTCATACGCCACCATGACCTCATCATATTTTTACTTTCATATTTTTAATTATCACAGCACTATTAACACTTTACTCTGGTTGCTATATATATATATTTCTAACAATCACTTTGTTATCTTAATTATTTAATATTTATTCAGCTACGAAATTTTTGCTTGCGCCTATTTTCGATTCTACGAGAGATTTTAGCAATTTTGGTCGAATTTTTTATTTCATAGTTTGAAGTACCATAGGTAGTTAATGTTATGTCTGAAGACATCTCAGGTGTCGCTGTTGATGCTTAAGCGCTAATTTCGAATTAGTAATTTAAAATTAATATAATTTATTATAAAAAATTAAAAAAATAAATCGTTGTAGCACTTAAACTATATTGATAGTCTTTTTAAAACAGGCATTAAATAAATAAAATAAAAAGAAATATTGTGATCCGATATTTTCAGAATCATAAAATAGTACTTGAAAAGTTTATACTACGTGACACCCATTATTTTGGAGAATTTTATTATAGTCCAAACTTGCTTCCACCAGATGGGGGCATAAAACTAGATTGAAAATAGCACCCTCTGGTGGACAAACTTTTACGCAGGATCGATTTGAAAATTAATCGTCTATTGTACTTTAATTTATAGTTTAATGGAGTATTATGCGATATGTTAGTCTCTACATGTGTCTTATAATTAACATTCGTTACTTTTAAGAAAATTTGATTTATTCTAGTGAATAAATCGAGAGTGACTGTCGTCAACCCTTAAAATTATATAAATAAACAATATTTTTTAACAATTATTTATTAATAAATTACATTTTTTTACAGCTAAACATTTGTTTTCTCTTCTAACTTTTTTCTGTAGTTTGTTTATTTATTGTGTGATTAAAGTATATGCTACATAGTTTAATTTATGTGACAAATAGTTATTTTGCTTGAATAATCTATATTATTATATTATTTATAGTTAGAAAAACCAACTGATGTCTATAAGTACACTTAAATGTTTTTAAATTTAAAGCGTTAACAAAGACATTTAAAATAATGTTCAACAAAGATAAATAATTCGTTTTTTACTTCTATAGATTTTTAGGTTTCATTCAAATAGTTTCATTCATACACTCTCTAAAACTGAATAAGTGGAAAACCACTAATTAATAGTCAATAGCTACTATTTTAAGATGTCCAAAGTATACGACCAGCAATAAGTGGTTATCCACTCTTTCAATTAGTAGAAATGATTACAAATTAAAATTGAAAATTTTCTACTAATTAAAAAGTATAATTCTATTATTATAAAAGTGATTATTTTACTAATTGTCAAGTGACTACTAATTCAGAACTACTAAAAAATTACTAATTGAAAAGTAACGCCTACAAACTTAGTAAATCTGTAGTAGATTCAACTAAAAATTACTAATTTTGATGTAGTTTCTACTATTACTACTTCAATTAGTAAAAATTCTACTAATTCAGTTTTAGAGAGCATATAAGAAGGCAATATTACAGGTCATTTTACCAATTAATTTGTTATTTTTTGGCTGCGTTGATATTGTGCGCTTAGAGCTTTGTAAGAATCACTTACTGAAATTTTGAGTGTGTAGTTGAAAGTGAATAATTATTGAGAACAGGACGTCTGATCTCAGGATATTTTGTTAGTTTAAGTCGCTACTTGGGTACTAAAAAAAAGTTACCGACAGTGATTCTTATAAATAAACAATCCATTAAGAACAACATTAGATAATTTTTTGGTTTCTGCGTAAAAATAAATTAAAAGAAAAGCTGCAACACTCTGAACTCCGATATTTTATTTGAGTCTATTCGCTTCGAGGACAACTGGGCTAGCGCCAGAAGCGGCAATTTTGATAACTTCACACCCGACAAGTTACATGTAATTTTCTATAAGGCGCGACCTCTGCTTAAGAAGTCGGAACTTCATGATCGATCACAGATATCCATAGACGCTGAATACATTCACAATTTTTGTGTGTGTGCGAGTTGAAGTCAGAGCGAATAAGGCGATTATTTTTGGCTCTGTTGATTGCGATCTTGTTAAATCAAAAACGGGTAAGTTTTTTCTTATACAAAACAATCCATATAATTAATTTCGATTACTTCAAGATATAATTTAATTCACCAAGAATCGGAATTTTTTAATGAATTTGCAGTATCTCTAGAATTACGTGTTACTCTCTAAAACTGAATAAGTGGAAAACCACTAATTAATAGTCAATAGCTACTATTTTAAGATGTCCAAAGTATACGACCAGCAATAAGTGGTTATCCACTCTTTCAATTAGTAGAAATGATTACAAATTAAAATTGAAAATTTTCTACTAATTAAAAAGTATAATTCTATTATTATAAAAGTGATTATTTTACTAATTGTCAAGTGACTACTAATTCAGAACTACTAAAAAATTACTAATTGAAAAGTAACGCCTACAAATTTAGTAAATCTGTAGTAGATTCAACTAAAAATTACTAATTTTGATGTAGTTTCTACTATTACTACTTCAATTAGTAAAAATTCTACTAATTCAGTTTTGGAGAGTACTTTTATTGAAACATAGTTTTTGGTTTCAGTTCTGGACTATTTCAAAATGGCTGTTACTTCAAAACCGAAAGACAATTCAGGAATTACTAAAGATTCTCAACGTTTGTCGGATTTAATAAATGACATTTATTGTCGATTACAATAAGCGCGAAAAACTTATCAAATATTGTATGGTAATAATGTACTCCAGAGTGGGAATTATGATATACACTCTCTAAAACTGAATTAGTAGAATTTTTACTAATTGAAGTAGTAATAGTAGAAACTACATCAAAATTAGTAATTTTTAGTTGAATCTACTACAGATTTACTAAGTTTGTAGGCGTTACTTTTCAATTAGTAATTTTTCACTAATTGAAAAAGTAATATAGCCCAACTTCACTACTGAATTAGTAGTTCTGAATTAGTAGTCACTTGACAATTAGTAAATAACCACTTTTATATTGTAGGGATTAGTAGAAAATTTACAATTTTAACTTGTAATCATTTCTACTAATTGAAAGAGTGGATAACCACTTATTGCTGGTCGTATACTTTGGACATCTTAAAATAGTAGCTATTGACTATTAGTGAGTGGTTTTCCACTAATTCAGTTTTAGAGAGCTCTCTAAAACTGAATTAGTAGAATTTTTACTAATTGAAGTAGTAATAGTAGAAACTACATCAAAATTAGTAATTTTTAGTTGAATCTACTACAGATTTACTAAGTTTGTAGGCGTTACTTTTCAATTAGTAATTTTTTAGTAGTTCTGAATTAGTAGTCACTTGACAATTAGTAAAATAATCACTTTATAATAATAGAATTATACTTTTTAATTAGTAGAAAATTTTCAATTTTAATTTGTAATCATTTCTACAAATTGAAAGAGTGGATAACCACTTATTGCTGGTCGTATACTTTGGACATCTTAAAATAGTAGCTATTGACTATTAATTAGTGGTTTTCCACTTATTCAGTTTTAGAGAGCATAAAAGGAAACATATGCAATGGCCAATTCTTGTATTTTCTCTTTATTTTTTGAAACTTAATTTTTATTAAATTGCACGTAAAAAAATTTACTCGAGTTTATATTGTTATACAAAACTATAAAACTTTTTTAGAAAAATTGTTCTTTACAAAAACAAATGGAATCCCACAATAAAAAAATTTACTGTATAATGTCGCGCCAAGAACACGTTGGACTATTGTTACAAATTACAAATAATGATGAAATTATTTTTATTTCTGTGAAAACAAAAAATCAAAATAAATCTCTGATTTTTAGAAAAAAAATATCAGATCCAACAAAAACAACACGGCTGTAAAATACCTCGTCAAATATGTATCCAGACGTCGTGTTTAGTGACAGTATTATGTACATCATTCCAACGACAAATTAACAGTAATAGTCGAGCTCAGTACGTGTTAAAATAATTATTGATAAAATTTATTAGAAAAAAAAAGAAATCATTGTATGCCAAATATTGTTTTTAATTACTCGAATGTAGCACTTAAAATAAATAATCGATTCAATAAAATGGCTCGTTGATTTGAACTAGAAATTTATCGAATCGTTTAAATACATCGTATTTCTTTGATAAAATGGTTTTCAAAAAATTGGTGAAAATTAACAAAAACGAAAAAAAAAATTACTCGAAAATTAGGAAAAAATGTACTTGGCGCGTCACTTTTACATTAAATTAGACATCAAAGTGTTTGCGCGTAGTCATCACTTTCGAAAATTCCCGCTTTTGCTTTGCACAACCAATTATAAACCTATTAAAAGGTCACAGTAATAGGTGTGACTAGCCGAAATAAGTATTTGCTGATTTCAATAAGTGTTTACCTTAATTTAGTAAGCTTATGTATAGTAAGCAATGCTTTCACTGTCCTAATGCTCCCTGAATTTTATTAAGTACTCACCAAGTATAATACGTGCTAATGAAATTTAGTAAGTACTTACTTCAGTCAAACACGCCTAATGACATAAACTTTCGATAATCAAATTTCTAAAAAAGATAGGCTTACGACCCGTCATCCATTAGCCAAGAATGTAACAATTATTGCAAATTATTACATATTTTCCTGTCAGTACGTACATAATTTTAGTTACGACTATTTTTTTTGGTCTATAAAGTTTTATTTTTTATATACATAAATATATGAAAAGGAAAAATAAAAAGTGACAACATTATAATGATGCTTCATCGAATAGATAAAGAATATTACTAGAAAGTGACGCGCCAAGTACATTTTTTCCTAATTTTCGAGTAATTTTTTTTTTCGTTTTTGTTAATTTTCACCAATTTTTTGAAAACCATTTTATCAAAGAAATACGATGTATTTAAACGATTCGATAAATTTCTAGTTCAAATCAACGAGCCATTTTATTGAATCGATTATTTATTTTAAGTGCTACATTCGAGTAATTAAAAACAATATTTGGCATACAATGATTTCTTTTTTTTTCTAATAAATTTTATCGATAATTATTTTAACACGTACTGAGCTCGACTATTACTGTTAATTTGTCGTTGGAATGATGTACATAATACTGTCACTAAACACGACGTCTGGATACATATTTGACGAGGTATTTTACAGCCGTGTTGTTTTTTGTTGGATCTGATATTTTTTTTCTAAAAATCAGAGATTTATTTTGATTTTTTGTTTTCACAAAAATAAAAATAACTTTATCATTATTTGTAATTTGCAACAATAGTTTAACGTGTACCTTTCTCGACATCATACAATGATTTTTTTTTTGTGGGATAAAACGCACGGAATACATATTTTACGGTTTCGTGAGTATAATTTAGAACCCTTATAGGTTTACCAATTTTGTTGAAAGTTATATAAGTTGTTCTTATTAGCAAAGACAGAGTGTTTAAAGTACCTTATAGTTACGTAGTTGTGTTCTGTGAGATCAATGAACACAATAATGATTTGAGAGAATTAAATAAAATTTGGCTTGTAATAGCTTAAACTAAAGAAAAGAATGTAGATTACATAATTTTTAGAGTTTCACAGTTAAAAGTTCAATGAAATTTCCAATGAAACTTCCTTCCTAAAAAATTATTTTATTCTACTAATTTTTTCGGAATATTCAATTAAAAAAATATATTTTTCTAGTTTTGGTTGACTGAATTTTATTTCAAAATCTGTATAAATTTTATATATAAGTGAATAGATTTCTGAAACATCCATTTACAATTAATTATAACAAAAGCAGTTTTTTTTTCTTACAAAATTCTATTAAAAGTAGCGTCACATACAAAGATTATATGTGACGCCATATCATCTTTGCATTTAACCGGTATAACCATTAAAAAATTATCTTGATTTTTGCATTACATACATTGAAGTACCAAAGTCCCTAATTTCTCATAGACCAATCACATCATATTTTGTATTGCTCAAACAGTCCATCATTGCTACCGAGCGTTGACTATTGGATAAATTTCCTACGTCGAATGTGGTCACATAAAATATGTTGTTCTTAATTGGTTTAATTGCAATACAGTTTTTTGAAAATTATAGTCTACATCCGGTGACCGGTCGGATTGAAAGAGTAGGAAAGATTATATTTTTTTATTTATTTTTTTAGTTTAGTCCAATTCATACTCAACTTTTAGACGCTCGATTTGACTGAAAATAGTTTGGGATTCTGGGAGATAGAGGTTTGCCAGCGACGTGTAATATAATGATTATGTATACCCACCGACTTTAACATACCGTCGGTTTATACATTAATTTAACAATTCTCTCGCGCGAGTTTTGGGCGGACTAACATCTTCAAAGCACGTCGTGTTTATGGCGTGCTCAGCTTCGATAATTATTAGATATGCGCTATCATGTAATTTTATGTAAGCTCTATTTATGTGAGTTTTTTGTTAATAATATTTCTGTT
This sequence comes from Eumeta japonica, assembly GCA_005406025.1. Lineage (NCBI taxonomy): Eukaryota > Metazoa > Arthropoda > Insecta > Lepidoptera > Psychidae > Eumeta > Eumeta japonica. Next base: position 54,067 of record BGZK01000625.1, on the reverse strand, counting down.
CCTTGTATTTATACTATTTTTAATTTCACACTTTTAAAGTTCTATTGTTTCATATTTCTTTTTCCTTTAATTCCATCTTTTCTTAGGGTGCCTAACTTTTAAGGAAATAATTAAAATTAAATACTTAATTTTCGGTTTCATTAAGATGTAAAAAAACAAAGTTCCTAAGTGAAGGTAATGAAAAAATACGACCATTTGTGTCATGTATTTCGAAACTCTCAAATAAATCAATATCTATAACTATATAGTACCTTCCATTGACCTAGACTTTCTTCTTTCTTGTCTTTTAACTAGAAGAAAGGTGTCACAGCACAGGTAAAGTAAAAGTCGGAAAACTGATAATTTGTAATTATATCACGCGGTTTTTTTGTGATTACAAAATTGTATCTGCAATTAAAGTACAAACCGTTATATAGTCCATAATATACGAAAACTTTTTTTTTACTTCGCGCTATAAAAACTTAAGGTTTTCAAACTCAGATATTTCAGATAAAGCGAAAATTTTGGAATTCCTGGGACTAATATGTTGCCAGTATCCGTATCAGAAACAGACAGAAATCTTCGAGTCTCTTGATGCATAAAATATTTATCTTGTTTTTTTTTTGTTTTTATCATATGAAAGTATTTCTTTTAAAATATATATATAATAAAAGACAAGAGCGAATGAATAAAAATCAAACTAAATTTAATTGTTTATTTTAGAGATGTATATGCGAATATGTTTTTGGGATAGGTACGTAAGATATCTAATTTGTAGATAAAACAATTATATTTTGATACGTTGTATTACCATTTTCTATTAAATACTATATAATTCATCGCGGCATATTTCACAGCGACATCAAAGACCTACCAAGATCAGCTTTAAGATACATCTACGCAAAAAGAACTGCCGGATATTGCCCTGTAATGGATGGGGTCGCCGCCGAACGTCTTTCATCCTCAACTTTGTTGCTTATATTTTGAATCATTTATCTCTGTATGTGTTTTACATAATTTTTTTTATCTTTATTTCAGAGTAATTTATTGTATTGAAGCTCATAGTCTAATTAGGATATTTCAATTTTTTTTCCATATTCATACTTTTTGAAGTAATACAAAATACAAACATACTCAAGTTTATATTTAATTTATGTGCTTGTATTTTAAAGATTTATTCCATTGCATTAACTTGATTAATTTAAAATCATTTATTTAACAATTATACAATGTAAACACTTAAGAAACAACACAAAAATTTGGTAAAATTTTATTATTTAGGTGTTAGTGCACATATAAAATACAATTTAATAATACAAAACTTTGTCCTTTGTACCCATGTCAACCTAAAATTTATCCAACAATAATCACATGTTTACAATAAAATATTTATATTGTGAACGACGACGGTTTTAAGGCAATTTTAGTTTTGTCTTTTCTAAGTGAAAACGTGCGTATTCAAAATAGTTGAAAAAAAGATAAGAAGTACAAATACACAATGTAAGAAGACAATGTAGTTATAGTACGTAAACAGAATTACGTTCTGTTATTAAGAATCAAGAGAGTATTGAGTTTTTATCTAATTTATATTATATTAGATTATACATTACGCGTAATACATAATAATATATAAACACAAAATAATATGTATGTACACGTAAATATATTTTTATATTTATTATCTATTATAAGGTTACCTTGTTGGGTTTTCTTTATTGGTATTATTATCAACTAGAACAAAACACATTCATCATCTTTTTACAAGAATGGATGTCTGCATCCTTAATAATTTTATTACATCCGCACGGAGCAGTCGCAGCTCTAGTTATGAAGCCGAGATGACAATGTAACCATTTAATATTCTTTCCTTTAAATATGATTTTTCTTTTGTCATTTTCGTCGGAAAGGTAATTTAAATGCTGTAAAGGATTTCTCTCGTAACAAAATATGTCTCGAATTTCGTCGAAACATCGAGATTTATTTTCCTCGGCGAACTCTCATTTTTCAAATTTCATTCCTAATGTCTGCCGACGTACGGTGACGTTTCCTTTACTTTTCCTTTACTTTTTTTTTGTATTCAATAAACTAATTTCAAGAAACTCAAGTGCCCGAGCGATCCAAAGATGTTATAAATAGCTGTTCGGAACGTGCGGTAATTACTTAAGGATTATTAAACAAGGTTTAATATTTGATGAATAATAAGTTTTTTTGATTCTCATTTTTTATGTAACCATTAAAAAATACACGAAAATGAAGAGACATTCTTTAATGTACTTTCAGATAATGTTGGTTGGAATAAAAAAACACCAGACAAGTGCGAATAGGACTCGCACCCTAAGGGTTCCTTGCAATTTTACTATGTATATGGATATTACATCCATCAAGTACCTCGACTACATTTATCTGCGTTCGATGCCGTTGCTATACTTAAGAGATATATTATTCTAGGAATTTCAAAAATTGTGCTTGATATTAATATGAGAATAATTGCAAACTAGTGAAAAGAACAAAAATATTACCCCTTACATCGGTCTACGTCACAGTCCAACTACAAGTATGAATGAAAACAAAAAAAAATTCTTTTCATGGGATGTATGTAATTACATATCAACGATTTTTCTTCCTTTAGTTGTGCTGTTAGAGCTAGCATGTTGCCAAATTTCATGATTCCAGGTTAATGGGAAGTTTCCTATAGGTTTTGAATAATTTGCAATTATTAAAATATAAGACATAAGTGGCCTTATTTTTTAATTACGTTGTTTTCGAAGGTTTATTTTTTTATAGTTTCAAGTGACCTAGAAATTAGAAGTAGATCTAAAAATTAGATATTAATTTTAACTTGATAGGTTCATGCGTGTCTTAGACACAAAAAGGGTGTTGACAGACAAAGAGATAGACTGACAGATGGATAATGAAGTAATCCTAGAAGTGTTTCTTTTTTTACGTTTGATACACAGAATCCTATAAATTAAAATGATAAAAATAATTTTAAGTGTTAGAATTTTTTAAATTTAATTATCGCTATTTTGCTCATATACCTAATTGATGCATAATTTGTAATAAATACTATTTGTAAGCGTTTATTATTTTCTTGAATTATAATGTGAAGATTTTTTTTCCTAAAGAGTTCTTGGTTACTAACTAGTATATACCGCAGTAAACTGTTATTTACAAAGTAATTGTATTTTAATTACTAATCAATTATTTATTTGTAAAGAATCTACATTTTCTATTTACGTTCGATATGCTTACGCTTCTTTCAAAACACAAAGCAATGTAACGAACGTTGCTTTCAATTTTGTAGGGAGAGTTTGATAAATAAATGCTTGCGAAATTGGCTTCGAAAAATTATTTACCGTCATTCCAATTTTGACCACCTAATCTCTTAATTCATCTTCGATACTTTGTGAATCACGAGAAAAGCAAAATATTCCGCTCAGCGACATTAATTTAGAGTTTAAATATTTGCCTTCGTTACGATTTTATATATGAATAGCCGATGATGTAAGGGCTTACTTGAAACTGGTTAATACATTATCTAGATTTTAACGTCTCAAAGCAAGAGTTTTAAGATAGGTAAATGAAAGTCTTTATTGATTTATAATTAAAGTACCCACATGATTTCAAATTACTAAAATTATGTGGCGGAACCTCCCTGTGGTCAGCACGAAAGTAGGTTGACTCGACCGGTGAGATGACACATCCTTAACAGGAAACAGACGTGAATGAAATCAATTCAAATCGAAATTAAAAATAGTTTTATTTCATAGGTAATAGAAATCACACTGGAAATATGTCATAAACGATTGTTATTGACATAAACATTACCATTCCAAATGCTGATTCACCATGAGAGGAATGGACAAGAAATTAAACATTTGCTCTTTTTACTCATCGATACAAAATATTGAATAAATAATAATTTAGTACAGCACTTAATAATAACATGAAGCTACCTGATAGCTGAGCAGTTCAATCGCATGGGTTTTTGCATTGAGATATTCAGACACGGTATAATAGCCCTTGCTTTATTTTCGAAAGGTTTAAGTTAATAAAATGACAAATTTTGAATTTCAACTGGAATTTTATTATAAAAGAGCACACGTCGCACGTAAATTAGACAAGTTTTATGAGCAGCAAGATTGTTATTATGTCTAATGTTAATGTTATGCATGCCGCTCCTTTTTGGGAACGATTCTATATGTCTATTGACATATACCAGGTTTTCGTATGTGCATTGTGATATTAAAGTTGGTATATTAATTTCCTTATTTTTTTCTTTGAGAGATGTCATTAGTCTCAAATCATCACAGCACAAATAGCTCGCTTCTGCAACATGAATACTGTGATAATATCGGCTGCGTGATACTCTAAAAAAATTCCATAGGTCATGAGACTATGAAAAAAACTGAAATAAACTAGTCTCGCGGTGCTTTCAGCTGTAAATTGACGAATTATTAACAGTGCTTATGTTGTGGAACTAAGGTTTTTCGTCAATCTGGTAATATGAAAATTCCAACCTACTTTATCATCTAAAGTGAGACCAAGGAATAAGGTCGTGTTCATAATATCCAGTATCTTGTTCTTGACCATGTTTGCGTCGACCGGTTTAGCTCTAGTCAAGGAAAATTTATTAATTTTTGTTTTCTCCTCATTGAGAAGAAGATTATTAATACTAAACCATTCAATTATTTCAGAGATGGAACTGTTTACTTCGTCAAAAGCTGGTTGTTACCTATCAATCTTAAAAAGTAAAGAAGTATCATCGGCAAACAGTGCAATCCCATACTCATCTTCAACCAGATATGGTAGATCTTTAATGTAAACAATGAATAGAAATGCTCCAAGAACCCTGCGGCACACCCATATTGACTGTAGATCCCTACGACCTCTCACCATTAACATCAAACTCTTTGAATTCTACCTGTTAAAAAAGACTCTAGAAGTGCAAGTGATCGACCTGTGACACCATAATGATGTAGTTTCCTAATTAATGTGTAATGATGAACGCAATCAAAAGTCTTGGATGTATTACAAAAAACACCGATTTCGTCTCGTGAATCCTCCCAGGAATCAAAAGTCTGTTGAATAAGCTCAACACTGGTTTCATTTGTTGAGCGACCCTTTGCGAAATTGTGGTTCGTCTGTTGTATTACGTCCAATGAGTGAGATTTACGGCGCTCACTCCTCTTCATAATCCCCCTTTCTCCTTCCAATAGTCAACTCTTCATTCATCAGTTATACTCTCGTAAATCTACTATCCGTTTGTGCTCAACTATTAGGTATTAATATTGCATCACTCAATCATTTATTTTTATTTTCACTTCGTATTATTTATACGCATGAATTAGGATTGTTAGCTATCAATGATAATTATTTTGCATGAAATGACATAGAATCTGTGTTGGATAAAAATTGCTTTCTTTTTAAATTTCTGAGTAAAATTCCTTTGCTTAGGAGAAAAGATGATCGAACGATATACATATTTGCAACGACCGTAATTGTCAATATATACGTACGCTATTTCCTTGCAAACGCCATAATTTATGGAACGTAGACGGTGCAGTATGTCAACCCGGATGCGCATGAGAGGGCGTGGAATTAAAAGAACGGTGCGGCATTGGCTGACACACGTGGCTGGTAGCGGAAATTTGTCGATGTCTAGAAGTTCAAATGTACACGTATACTATGCAGATCGAAATCAATATACTCTAAACAATATTTTGTTTCTTTGACTCTGAGTCTTACCTGGACTATTTGTCTACTATCTAGTGTGCAACAGGAGTGATAAAATTGTATGTTTATATTGTAGTCGTGTGCCAATCCGGTGCAAGAAAAAAATGAAATAAGTTAAAAGATAAGAGATTGATATTAACTTGGAGAAAATATTTAATTTTATTTTGATTTTCTAAAGTTTACCTTGCATCAGATGATTACAATTATAGGCGGCCATCCCATCTATCCATTTTAAAATGGAAGTTTTACTAGAAGTTTCCTATTTTATTTGTACAGATCGCATGTAGGTAGAAATTATAAATTATCTTTTATTGTTTCAATAAAAATCAGTATGTAAATGCGTGAACTTTAAAATTTGTCGACAATGTATGTATTAGGTATCCAGTAGTAATTATTTGTTTACGAGTATTATTTTAATAATATTATTATTCACATACCAATATTTGGTCGTTTTATTTGTATGAGTTGTTGGTACGTATGTCAATTTTAACTTTTTAGCCACGCTGAGGAGGAGAAAGGAGAACTTCGAGACGAAATTGTACATCCCATTTTATTAAATTTTTATATTACCTTTAGAATATTTACCATTACCAATAAAAACAAAACAACGTTCAAAAATGCATACACATTGTTTATTTTATGATTTTTACAAGTGACGAATGAGTTTTATTTGTTTACTTGATCCGTATACCAAAAATATTTTAAGAATAATTTGTATTTCAATGATTAGAAAATCTTAAATAATAAATAAGATTCACGTAACGTTTGACCCTAGAACAGAGCTTTATTTTTACCCTTGCCTGAATATTTGTTATATATTAATATGGCTTGTATGCTTACTGATTATCATTGAATTAATATTATATTGCCCTTGTTGTCTGTCGAGTCTGGTAAATACTTACAAAGCTGTTTAAAACATCTTATCACAATATCATTGTAGAGATATTTTACCGAAACTAGTGTAATAACGTTCGAATTTCTTATGTTATTAATAATGACTATTACTCAGTAATACATTTGTGCAAATAAAACTTTTATCATATACTACGGAGAGTTCTTTAATAGAAAGTATTATTCAAGACCAATTAATTTGTAAAACAATTACTGTATGTAAATTTCAGCAGAATAGGGGTCATTTTCTTATAGTGTTTTAAAAAATTATTATTTAATAAATTTATTCTGTACTTATGCCATTACGATAATTTTTACTAAATCTACTACTTAGCTTTAATACAATTCAGGGAGAGAGAAAGCTTGTATAGAATTAATACTGGTACAATTATTATAAGTATTTGAGCTCCTGCTCTTACATGTATGTAAAGCACTTATTTGAAGCTGAAAAAAAAAAAGGTTTTCCACTTTCGGTATCTAATCTGAAATCATCTAACGTAATCTAAAATTTAAAAAAATGTGTTCTACATTATTTGCTTCCTTAATTTCTAATTTTGTGTTGAATTAAAATTTAAGACTCATTTAGTTTCGGCGAAAACGGTTTTTAGTGCAAAAAAAGTTCAGGTGGTCTTTTGAGTTTCCGAAACCCTAAAATTCAAAATAAGAAGCTTATGGTTTTGATAACTTCGTCTCTTCTATCAAATGCGAAACGAAACGAAGTGGATCTTAAAATTTTCACATTTATTCATATAATAAAACAATAGAATTGGGTGTGTAGGTAGGAACATTAAAGATAGGTATGGAAAATGAAGAGAGCACGACATGAGAAAGACAACATAAGAAAAAACAACGACTTTTAAGTTTTTGTATGTCTGTTCACGCACATCTCTGAAGTTATTGAACAGATTTTAAGTAAAGCTTGACTTGGAGCCAAACATAGGCTTTATATTATTTTAATCGGATGTCAGGTAAAAGTTATTTGCGTTGCGGCCGTGCCGTAACGACCGCCGCGACTCTAGGCCTACTATTGGTCCTCCTCACCAAGGCACAATTTCGTATGCAACGCACACGCACATTACATTTCAATTGAGTTTTTAAATATTTTGATATACAAAGTAAATACACAAAAATAGACAATATATAATTTCTTATAATTAATCCCTACCCGAATAAAAAAACAAAGCAAACGAAATCCTTTAATAAATCACACACATGTATAGTAAATTACAAATAATCCTTAACCTAAGCCCATATAAGACAAAACAATATTTTTAACATTAAGTGCGCGGCTGTACGTAACAGTAATTAATTACGTGAAATGAAGTATATATATATTCATTTATATACTTGTTGACCAGAGTCAACGAGAACGTTGGGGAGTTGGCTTCATCCTATCAGAAAGATTATCCGAATGTGTAAATTTAGGCTTATATGTCTCAGATATGTCCAAATCGCTCGAGGAGCGAGAGAACTCTTAGGCTGATGTAAGAAACGTATTAGTGAAATATGACGAGATCGTAATGTTAGGCGATTTCAATGCCAGGGTGGGTGTACAGTGGGATGGATATGAGAAAGCCTTATGTAAATTAGAAGAGAGGGTGAATGAGAATGGTGGTTACCTTCTTTTACTGTGTCTCCTTTTACTTCTTTTACTTCTTTTACTGGAGAAGACAAAAGCATAAAATAGACTTTATAATTGTGGATGATTGGTTGACAAGCAAAGTTATAGATGCGAAAGTGTATCGTGGCGTCGATGTTGGTACAACGACATGCCAGCAGTGGTGATGCCATGCAAAAATGGTCACTAAGAAGCTAAAGTGAATGAAAGTTGGGAAGCTTTAGCTTTAGAATATAAAACGTGAGTATACAGAGTTATTGAAAAATAATTTGGAATAATCAAACAGAATGAATGTCTAAAACTTAACAACTTGTGGAAGGAACTGAAATTTATATTAGCAGAGAAAGCGAAAAAGGTATCTGGAGTGAATAAGACGACAAACTTTAGTAAAGAAGATAACTAATGGTGGAATTTCGGAATACGAAAAGTAGTAAGTGAAAAGAAGAAAGCGTGGCAAAATTTGCAGTTACTCTGATTCTGAAATTACGTAAAAATGCATAAATGAGAGGTAAAAAATGCGTGAGGAGAAGAAATATTGAAATAAAATAATTCTATGAGAATATAATCTCGCATAATTTCCGGGAAAATCAACAACTCTTTTGGAATCGAAAGTCCGGAATAATTCTAAGAGATCGTATATGAATGAGATTGGAGACGATAACGGATGTTTATAGAAAAAGAAAAGTCATGTCAAAGAGCGCTGGAAAAATTTTTTCAAAAGTGTTTTTGCATAGAGGGTATGTAAGAAACGTATTGAGGGTACTTGCAGATGACAATGTTACTGCAACTGAATATACGTTTGATGATAAAATTGAAAATAAATTTACGATGGATGTAGTTATGAAAGCACTAAAACGTATGAAAGTGTGAATGTGAGATATGACACAATCAAATAACAATATGAAGCGCATGGAAAAACTGCCGGTTTTGAAAGGGTTTTGTCAGAGATTCTGAAGAGCGGTGATGGTATAACATCAAGTCTGCTGAACCAGTTCTTAAATAATTGATGGACAAGCCGTCTAGTATCTAATGACTGATAAAAAATCATAATTGTACCTCTCTAAAAAGTAAAACGCTTACGGCAGGTTTGGATAAAGTACCGCGCTATAAGCCTTCGCTGGGTCGTTGGTGAATCGTATACGAAAATCATTATTGAAAGAGTTGTAAATGAGATTGAAAACAAGATCGAGGGTGTACAAGCAGGATTTCATAAAGGGATAAGGTGTATGGACCAAGTTTTTTCTCTGCGAAGTTTTACGAAAACATTTTAGGCAATAAGTCAAAAGGATTCATCGTTATTATTCATTCTATTTACTGATAGCTGCTTGTATGATCTGAAAGAGTATAAGTGTGGCTTAAGAATGGATGAGATGTATGCTAAATGCCTCTGCACTCCCAAATTCAAGTAATCCTTGCGCTGTCGGCGTGTGAGCTGCAGAAGATGGTAAGTAAAATGAACAATTGTGTCAAGAAAAGACTTATGAAAGTAAATATCAGCGAGACTAAGGTGATGGTGTTTGAAAGAGGCAAAAGCCCGACTGAATGCGATATATATACACAAAGTGCGCGAGAGTCGAACAAGTGAAAGAGTTTGTATACTCGGGTAGTCTGCTTATAAATGATGGTGAACATGGTAGAAATATCGAAAGAAGAGTGAATACAGGAAAAGAAGTGAGCCTTGCTATTATGAATATTTAAAGTGTTTAATGACAAGCGCGTATGGCTATCCATAGTGGGATCCTTATCATCACGTTTATATGTGGTAGGGAAAGCCATGTATGGCAGAAGTATAATGAAAGTTAAATCAATGCAGCGGAGATGCGATAATTGCGTAGTATGAGTGGAGTGTATCGGAAAGATAGTTTTAGGAACAGTGATATTAGAGAGCGGAGTGGTTTTAAGGAAGATGTAGTGACTAGAGTAGAAAAAGGTATGTTACGGTGGTTTAGTCTTCTAGAAATGAATGAAGATACACTAACAAAACAAATCTGTAGAGAAATTATATGTGGTGTAAAGATAAGTAAGGCTAGGATTAGAAAATCCTTTGTAGGCCATATTAGTGGAATACTGAAAAAAGAGCCAAATTTTAATCATCCGAAATCGAAGAGCTTGTATGGAAAGATTAGTGGATGTCAGTGAAGTAAGAAAGATATGCAAAGATCGTTCCATGTGGAAATCTATAGTCTTCTGGGAATCTTTTTGGTCTAGTCTGGTATAGTCTACCTTTCTGGGAAATAGGCGCGAGTTTATATTATATGTTAGATCGCAATATTTATAATTTTTATCGTAAATTTTGAGTGTATTGCATAATAATAGTGTTAAAAGTAACTACTGCCTTACTTTTAATGTTACCATGCTCTCTTTTATCGACAAAACAGCGAATGAGCTACATCTAGACGTAACACTACCGCGGCAAATAAATATCTTCATCGCAAAAGCGTAAATCCGGAGCGGAGTGCGCCGGCGTCCGCCGCGGAGCCTCCGCATATTTTTTTCTATTTTCTTCTTAGACGAGATTCACGATAGATTTACATCTCAAACGAGTTCTGTTCGAGATTACTCGCTAGGTTGGCTCGCTTTGTTGGTGATTCTGTTTCATCCCCTCGAAAGCTTTTTATACCGATGTTTCAATTAGTCATCGGGGACGATCGTATGTTGTTTTAAATTAAATTATGATTGATATTCAAATGCATAGCTTTCGTTCGTGGTTCTTACTATGAGGGTATCGATTGGATTCTGTTATCTTTTATATCGAGCGATAATTTCACTTTTTCTCCTATTCCGATCCCGGTCATCATATAACGACGATGATTTTCGCGGTTCATCCAAGTGGAACATTGTTCTTATTACATTGTTATAATATACTGTCGCGTTCATGATTACATAGTTCATTGACTTAGATGCAAAAATTACTCTAGTATCTATGCAAGTACATAGTGAAAAAAAATTAGAGTTTGTCTTTTCTCAATTATACTACACTCTAGGGCCGCGTAATTAAGATATCCCGGGCCCATCGGTAATGAAACGTCTATACAGATTTGAAGCACTAGATTTTTAAGAATATAACATAATCCACATTTCACATTGTATTAAAAAATAAGCAATTTATTTATATTTTATATTTATACTTTCCTGTAGTTAAATTTAAATTATTTGAATATGTTGCCTGCTTCCATTTCCAGTTCCAAAACTTCAGTGGTATCTTTTGCAGTAGACGACGTTGGTGTCACAAAATGTATATACGTTTTTTATGGCCTCGTAACCCTGAAACATAAAATTAGCTATCACGTAAAAAATCTCATATATTCATATTTAAATATAAATTTCCAATAATATTGTGCTATAGCAGTTAAATAAAAGCTTCCTTATATTTAAATAAAGACCTAACTTGAAGAATCAGAGATAATATTATTTTCATTTCCTGTTTTTTTTTTTAATGTGATGAAATACGAGACAAGTCTTTGTCTTATTCACCACATAATTTTATGTCCGATCAAAAAAGGGCAATCCAAAAAATTTTACATATTGCACAGATCTTTTCGATGATATGAAATGGAACATTCATTTGCATCTAACTTCTTCCAATATAATCAAATCAATCAGTGTGAAGACTTATTCAGCTGTGAGTGTGTATTCATGGCTCGTTTTACTCCGTTGTTTTCAAAAACTGTCTCATTTTTTAAGCTATAGACTTACCTATCTAATGAAATTTTGGACGCTTATATGGGTAAAGGGTATATGAACTTAGAGATTTATTTTTAAGGGTGCCTAAAGAATCATTTGATACCCTACGTAGACAAAAAATATCGCAGGATAGTTTTTAGTTTCAGAGTGACATATGGCTACTTGTCATTATGCGTCTGAAATTGCCTAATATTACAGCCTTCAAAACTATAGTTCATATCTAAAAGCAATAATGTCCCGAATGTTCCCAAAACCCGATATTGAAACATTTGGCCTTTATGTTACAGAAAAGTCAAGAAACATACGAAGAATACCTTAACAGTCAATCATTGTTTTGTATTAACTTCCTTAAATTGTATGTATGTTTACGAAAAACAGTACAGAAAGAAGATTATTGTAAGATTTCTAAAATAAACTAGAACACACGTAGAAAATTAAATCAAAAATTATAACATCAAAAGGGATGCTTAACGAATTATATAAATATTGTATTATCCGTATTGTAATGTTAGGCGTTGAAACATTGATGTCATGCATTGTCAAGGAAAGTACTAGGAACGGTCTTAATTCGGGGTTTCAAAGAAATAGCGCGTCTTTTGAAGCATCAAGTTAAGAGTAAAAGTGCGAAAAGAGGTCATTATTATGTTTAACACTTTTATTTAAGCTACGAACGCGACCCTCGAGTAGTAACCCACGTACTTTCATACATCACCTTTGTCCATCAAATCTTTCGTTCGGAATAGAGAAGGGTTCCAAAAAATGGTTAAGTTTGGGAAAACGGGAGTCTGGAAGATTTATTGCAGCGCCCGCGCGTCGGTCGGACGTTGGCTGTTTCGGGAAAAATGAATTTTCCAAATTGTAGCCGGCGAATGGGGAGCGCCGCATTTGTATCTGTCAAACAGCGTTTGTTTATAATTTTACTGGCGAAAGGGATTTGTGGCCTAGGGCCCGCGGCGCCGCCCGCGCCTCCCCGCGGGAGCCCGGCCTCGGCGCGCGGGCGATCGACTTGTCGTTCCATTGAACTATGCAGGTGATAACGTATTTGTCGGTTTATATGATTGTGTATGTTTTTGTTTATATTTATGTTTGTTTACAGTAATATATGTTTTTGTTTACAAAATAATAAGTGTTTATTTGATTGTACGTCAAGTTTTCTTTATGGAACTACTCTGACTGTAAAAATAATTGCCGTTTGTCTAGATCATTTGGGACAACAATTAGTCTCAATTTGTCAGGTAAGTAATGATCTATAATATATATTCGCCTGTTACGATCATGGTTCACTTAAGAAATTATAAGTATTTTAAGTTTTTTCACTAATTTCTTAACTTATACAAATCACATAGTTAAGTAATAGTGCATTGTTGTTATCTTTCAACATCCTCTTAACTTTCGCATTTCGCATAAACTTTTTTGTAATAAAATGACATCTTCAATGATAACGTATGATTACCAATTTTTGAAAGATGCAAAATAATCTCGATTGTTATGACGGTAAAATAAAATACGCTTATTTTATTACACTATAGTAAATACATATATCACTGTGTTTCATACATTCACATTTATGTATATCACCAATATAATATTATGTCAACTTACCCACAACTTATAATAACAGTAGAACGATTTTATCATTGATCTTTAAATATTTAAGTGAAGAATAATTGTCAGATTAAATTTTGTCCAAAATTTTTTAACATAAGTTATTTGCACTCCTACCATAGCACAAAAACTGTACTCTATTGTAAGCTGCGTTGAGTAATATTTGAATTTGGCCATATTTACCGAAATTTTCGCAATGCAGTTACTCTCAAGAAGAAAGAGCAAGAAACTTGAGGATCCCTTTTTTCAAACCAAAATTACATAGAAATACATTCGTATATAAAATTATTGCAAGAAAAACAAACTGTAGGAAGTCGAGCTCATTGTGACCATTTATCATCTAAATATTCAGATATTGTGTTATACCGTTTCGTGTCAAGTGTTTTCTGAACAAATACTTTAAATTTGTACAAGGGTATATTTTTTAAATCCTCAGAAATCTCTTGATAACGCGCACACAGAACCCCTAAATGAATTCATTACCCTATGCAGTCGACTAACATCATAAAAAATAGAAATTTTCATTTATTTATATAGAAAAAGCGTCATTATTTGTTAAATAACGATAAAAGTAATCGATACATGGATATTCTGAGTTACCAATTAGCTACGAAGGACACTACAATACAATCAGACTTCCTTGTTATTTCTCACGCGTACTTTGTTTTTCTCGTAATGCTAGAATAAGATAGAAAGTAAATACGATATATTTCTTAATACGTTTTTTTCTAGAAAATTTTAGTTTTTTTATGTCTTATTATTTTTTCTTATTATTGTCACTTGCACTTATTGAAACTATATTTTAAAGGGATATATTGTTAACTTCGCTCTTAAATATAATTATGAATACAAGGATCTGACAATCGATCGATGGTTCTTAAGTTTACATACTTGTTTATCAAAATTGTAGAATAAAAAAATACCTAAAACTGTGATTAGGCCCAGTTATAGTTTCAATTGCAATCGTATCCTACAGATCTGTTCGCCGGATGACACTTAAAGTAGGCAGCCGGTTGCGTCAGACGGCAGTGACCAAAGTAAAGGAATCACTTTATGTTATTGCGGATGTTATGAAGTTTTGACTGTCCTGCTGCTGAAGTACATCCCCTCACAATCTTTTTATAGGACCTACAGTTTCGAGACAACGCTCTTAACCATTGGGCAACCGCCGTTCTGTTTATATCGCGTGGTAGATATTTTAAGTTTTATTATTACTTTGGATCGCGAGGTAGGCTTGAGGATAAACTTTTTCGCTACTAGTCTAAATTGTTAGCGCCGACTAGAGAAACAAACATTTTATCCATACGAGAGTATCACTTTATCACATTATTTTAATTTTGTGATACCATTGACGACCGAAGTCAGCGACACATTTTGATGTATATCCTGTCTACGATACCCACTGACGAGAGCACAAAAATATCAAACTGTATTCGAGCAGGAATATCGTTTTATCAGCGTTACGTACGCAGTAAGGGAGCCGTCGAACTTCCAAGGACTCAATTTAAACTTTAATACGAAAAGCTATCGTGTGCTCTTGTCTATTTTGTGTGCCCCCACTGCCGCAGGCTGTTGACTTAGGCCGCGCCCCGCGCCCCGCGCCCTTCGCCCGGTTACGATTTTACGATGATGGGCATCGCATCATAAAAATGTTCACGTGCTTGCTTCAATCAAAAATATGATTTATCATCGCTAACGATCGCGCGTAGCGGTGGAGAGCCACGCGGCGATCGGATGACACCTTCCGACGGTTCGTGTCGCGAAAGCACGATGCGGCGAAGGGCGGCGACGATGATGATGCATAATGTTTGGGAGCTGTGTCAAATCTGTATGATCTGTCGACAAAGATTTGTGTATGAACTGAGGATTAAATTTTCAATAAGAAATGGCTTAAATTGTGCTCTTGGGACGAAAGAAGGGTATTTGAACATCGACACCGACAGCAATGCAACATATTATACGCTTGTCCCATCTGTTTAATATTTCCTAGAAGACGTTGGTGGTATACGTTATCCATTTATACGTAGAACGACTTAATAATTCTTCTTCATAAACCCGACAGAGTTAAATTTGAAGTGCAAGTTTGAAAGAATGCATGTACACGTGCTGAAACTTTTTTCCGTGACAGACATAAGTGAGTTTAGATAATATTATAAGAGAAATTTTTATTTGACCGTCTACCCATGTGTGTTTGTTTAGGTTGATGTTGAAGGGATAAAGGCGATATTTATATGACCTTTTTATCGAACACGCACACACAAAATTAGTTTGTCTCCAAAATGTTCGGTCCACCAGTAATATTAAAGGTAAAAGCTAAAACCCAGTTGTTAGTTATTTCTTTAATTAAATACAAAAAATAAAACTTGCGAAACATGTACTCTTATGAATTAAAAAGTTATTCAATATAACTTATGAAATATAAAGTTATTATATATATATATATATAAAGGATTCCCTAATTTTTTACTTAAATTGAAATAATTATATTTCCTCATTTTGGAATTTAACAAATGATGCCGTAAGTAAAACATACCAGTTATAAAAAAGATTAAAAGTCAAAGCGAGCATAAGCCCGCCGATCACAGTTTAGTTACGAAAACCTTGACATAATATATATTTCCGTCCGAAGTTTTGCCCTCGTGGATACATCATGAATTAATTTCTTTACCTTGTACATCGATTAGTCTCGCTGTAAACTGCAACCCGGTACATAACTGATTCCTGCTGCAGTTTCGTTCTCTAAACGCAGTCCCACATTCGACTTCGAGCCCCGATTTTGCTCTCAACTTCGGTCTCGGTCCGCTTTCGATTCCGGTTTATGATCTTGGTTCGATTTTTGATTTCATTATTTGTCAATCTATCCATTCGTTTCCGCTACGATTCGAATCAAAAATTTATCTGGATGAAGTAGGGCGTAAATGCTTGTACAGTGTTTGTAAAATTTATTTAATTATTCTCATTTACTAAGAAATCGAAACGATGCTATTTAAAGTACTTGTTATTTTAAATCGCATGATTGAAATTACTAAATGAATTTTATTTAAAACTTTCATGATTATAAGCGAAAGATTCGACAAGAATCGTATCAATTTTCAAAAAAATCATAAATAAAGTTAATACATACATAGCATCACGGCATATTTAATTGAAATCCAATTATTAGGTTCAGCGCAATGCACGCATACGATAGAAACAGACAGACACAGAAATAAAAATAAAACTACTCGGCAGCTAAAATTCTAAATAGAATTTCGTCGAATCGAAATATTCAAAATAATTTAAATTTTGATTCGATACCGTTTTATTACATGGATGATACAAGCTTTTTATTCGTTTTCATGCTTCATTAGAAAGAAAACGAAAAAAAAATAAGCGCGCTTCGCTGAAGTCGTCAGTGATGTGAATACCTGACCTCCACGAGAAAAATCGTTGTTAGAACGACTTCGCCCGGTAGAGGTCAGATATTAACGCACCATTGACGACTGCGGCGAGGCGCGTTTATTATTATTATTTTTTAATGTATTAGTACATTTTGCAGATATGATAGAGTTTAAATTTAGGATTCATATAACTTGATTCGTAGCGGACGATGCAGAATTTATTTTTTATCGCTTAACATAGATAACGTTCACATGAATTCAAGGCAAATGAAGTGAGATAGAGCCTGTTGTGATCTGGAGCATTTAGGCGACGGCGCGCCGGCTGTAGGCTGCATTGACGAATTTTAATATACAGTCAGTTTAATGGCGCACGCTTCTTCCGACTTCCTTTCACAGGTTCGAAACCTTCAGAAAGCGAAACTACCAATTCAACTGAGAATATTTATCTCTTAGCTTTATAGTATTGAAACGGTATGGATGTCGCGTAATTTGAACGAACATGAAAGCCTTCGACCCCACACAGCCTCCGGGGACTTAAATGCTCGGCGGCACCGAAATAAGACATTTTATTCGCGCTACACTTCTATTTGGGGACTATGTTTTTTCGTCGGCTGCGATTTCTACGATCCGAATTGTTTTAATAGAAATATTCCTTTCTGGTGGCGGCTGTCAAAAGGTTCTAAAAGTTTGATCATTAGATGGAGCGAAGAAAAAAATAAGATGAAAACTTTAGTGACTCATTGAAAGCATTTCCGACACATTGCAATTTTTTTTATGCAATGTATTTTTACATCTATAGATTCGAAATCCATAGCTATTTTTCATCGAAGTCTTTAATTGTTTTTAATTTATTTATACATTGCTATTTAACTGTTAATAAGAGCAGTATTCGCTCAGCACCACTTATTTACAATACGTACACCGTATCTACTTACATATCTAATTACATATTTGTTTTTTTTCGGGTCCGATCTAGATCTTGCTTCGCAGCGCCTGCTCACAGGTTGACGTTGAGGCGGCCATCGCCCAACTCGACCATATTTGAGGGAGTTGAGTGATCCGGTTTCCCCGCCACCATTAAGTATCCGATCGGATTTTTTTTAAAATTATATCTTTCTACTATATAAAAATAAGTCCAGTTTTCCTCCCTGACGCTATAACTCCAGAACGCACGAACCGATTTCCACGGTTTTGCATTCGTTGGAAAGGTCTCGGGCTCCGTGAGGTTTATAGCAAAGAAAATTCAGGAAAAATTCAACAGAAAAGTGGGGAAATCGTTTTCACATACAGCGCCATCTCTGATACATAGCATGTACTACAAACTAATATCCAATACTTCAAGTAGATGGCGCCGGTGCGTGATAAAGTGTTTGACAGCTACTCATTGTTCTCTGCTCATTTAATTTCATTCAAGCTGAGTGTAAATTATGTGGATCGTGCATTTGAGGTTAAATTCAACACTCTGTCCATAGTCCAAAATGCCTAGAGGACGACGTGCGAGCATCGGCCGCCGCACAAGACATGCAAGCCAGCAACAAGTGTATTCAAGGAACTTAAGCGAAGAAAGACAAAATATAATAAGAGAAAATGACCGATTGAGACATCGCGTGAGCACACGAAGATCATTGGCATCATACAATCGCTTGGCATTCCAATATGATCCCACTGCGAACTACAGTGATGATGAAAATTTAGATATTGGACGAATGACGACTATATGCCGATATTGCAATGCGTTAAAGTTCAAAAGAGAAACGGCTGGATTGTGCTGCGCAAGTGGAAAAGTCAAACTGGATCCATTACTTACACCACCACAGCCACTGAAAACATTGTTCGATGGAAGTGATCCCGATTCCAGCCATTTTCTTCAACACATCCTTGAATACAATAACTGCTTTCGCATGACTTCCTTTGAGCTAATATCATTCGAGAAGGCGGCTTCATGCCGACTTGCAAGGTAAAAGATACAACACACATAACCAATCACTCACACCAACACAATGAATTGCAACACATAACAACTGCATATACACCACACACTACACCATCACACGATCAGAAGTTACAACGTATTCTTCAACAAATTTTAATGATTATTTGCAATTACAGATACAAGGACAAATATATCATTTGCATGGTTCAATGGTGCCAACACCAGATGAACCGCATCAATTTCTGCAAATATATTTCATTTCGTCGATGGTGGATCAGCTGAATGTGCGGTGCAATATACAGGAGCACAACAGTTAAAGAGACGAATTATTGAACAGTTGCAAGCATTTTTCACGCTAATAATGCTGTGGTTAATATGTTCAAAACAGCATTGGAACGAATGCCATCGGATACGCACAAATTTGTCATAAGAGCGGATTGTACCCCAACAGGTGAACATGTGCGAAGATTCAATGCACCCACCGTTAATGATGTTGCTGCAATTATTGTTGGCGATCCAACTAAATCACGAGACATTGTCGTTCAGCGAAGAAGCAATATCATGCATCGTAAACGAGACACATCGTTTGTACGATGCGTTACAATATCCAATCATTTATTGGCAGGGCAAGACGGATACGACATCACGTTGAAGATGGTCGATCCAATTACAGGTACAATATTCACACACTAATTATTTCAATTATTACTATTATTGGTTTCCATTAACAATTCATTTAATTTTGTATTTTCAGGAGTATCAACGAATAAAAATCTAAGCGCAATGAATTACTATGCGTATCGTATGATGATTCGTACACATGAGGAGAATGTCATTCTGAAGTGCCGTCGGCTATTCCAGCAATTCGCTGTCGACATGTATGTCAAAGTCGAGACCGAACGTTTAGCGTTCATCCGATTCAATCAGGCAAAGCTACGATCTGAGGACTATATACACTTGCGTGATGCTATTCATTCAGATGGTGATGTTCAGAATATTGGACGACTGACGATTCTCCCATCAACTTATATCGGAAGCCCACGCCACATGCACGAATACGCTCAAGACGCTATGACGTACGTGCGAAATTATGGAACTCGGATTTATTTATTACGGTCACATGCAATCCAAAGTGGACGGAAATTGAACGCGAGTTGGAACCGGGTCAAAACCGCAAGATCGCCATGACATAATCGCCAGAGTATTTCAGCAAAACTCAAGGTTATGATGGATGTGCTTACTAAGTATCGAGTTTTGGTGACACGTTGTTATATGTACTCGGTGGAATGGCAGAAGCGTGGACTACCGCATGCTCATATCCCAATTTGGTTGCTGAACAAATTACATTCAAATGAAGTGGATGACATCATATCAGCTGAAATTCCTGATCCAGTCACTGATCCCCGTCTACACGACATTGTGACGACACAGATGGTGCATGGACCGTGCGGTGCATTAAATCCATTATCGCCCATGGCTGATGGAAAGTGCACAAAACGATATCCGCGACCGTTAGTTGCTGAAACAGTCACAGGGAACGATGGATATCCAGTTTATCGTCGGCGTTCAAAGGAAGATAACGGTCGAACTATCAAAGTTAAAGTTCAAAATCAAGAGATTGAGATCGGAAATGAATTCACACCATATTGCCCGCTGCTATCACGAATTTTCGAAACACATGCAAACGTTGAGAGTTGTCATTCGGCCAAATCAATCAAATATTTGTGCAAGTACGTCACAAAGGCAGCGACATGGCTGTGTTGGTATTGCGTCGGAAAATGCGAATGACGAAATCAGCAACTTCCAAATGGGCAGATACGTCAGTACTAATGAAGCACTGTGGCGATTATTGTCATTTCAAATTCATGAAAGATATCCCACAGTTGTACATTTAGCAGTGCATTTGGAAATGGCCAAAGAGTTTACTTCACTGAGGCTAATGCGGCACAACGAGCTGAGAGACCACCATCGACAACATTGACTAGCTTTGCAATGTGAAGCAGATCCATTCGCAGCGACGCTGATGTACGTTGAAATGCCCAAGTATTACACTTGGAATCAATCAACAAAGAAATTCCAACGTCGCAAACAAGGAACCCCAGTTCCAGACTGGCCACAGGTGTTTTCAACTGATGCACTAGGTCGTATGTACACTGTTCATCCTAGAAACGATGAATGTTTTTATTTGCGACTGCTGTTAGTAAATGTACGTGGACCAAAATCATTTGCGCATTTGAAAACTGTGAATGGCCACCAATGCCAAACATATCGAGAAGCATGTCAACTATTGGGTTTGCTGGAGAACGATTCTCATTGGGATTTAACACTTGCAGATTCAGTTGTTTCATCAAATGCGTACCAAATACGAACGCTGTTCGCAATTATCATCACCACATGTTTTCCTTCACAACCAATTCAGTTATGGAACAAATACAAAGACGCCATATGTGAAGATATCTTGCATCGCTTGCGCATTCAAACGAATAATCCTGACATCCAAATAACCGATGAAATCTACAATGAAGGATTGATTCTGATTGAGGATCAATGCTTGACTATTGCAAACAAGCTACTGATTGAAGTAGGAATGATTGCGCAAATCGATCGATGCACGATTCATTCAACCAAGAATTAAATCGAGAGCTGCAATACAATGTTGATACATTGCAGGAATTCGTTAGAATAATGTTCCGTTGCTGAATGAACAGCAAAACAAGTATACGAAACATTAATGCAAGCGGTGGACAATAATACTGGTGGTCTATTCTTCCTGGATGCACCTGGAGGAACAGGAAAACATTTGTCATTTCATTGATTTTGGCCACTATTCGATCAAGATGTGACATAGCTTTGGCGTTAGCATCATCTGGAATTGCGGCGACTCTTCTAGATGGCGGTCGTACTGCACATTCTGCGCTTAAGTTGCCACTCAATTTAAACACAATTGATACTCCAACATGCAATATTTCCGATCCAGTGCAATGGGAAAATTGTTGATGCAATGCAAGCTCATTGTTTGGGATGAGTGCATAATGGCACATAAGAAATCACTTGAAGCACTTAACTTCACACTGAAGGATCTTCGGCGAAATAACAACATCTTTGGCGGCTTGATGATATTGGCAGGCGATTTCAGGCAGACGTTGCCAGTAGTTCCCCGTGGAACGCCTGCAGATGAATTGAATGCTTGCCTGAAGGCATCACCTTTATGGAATAACGTAAAAAATTATCGCTAACCACTAATATGAGAGTTCAACTTCAAAATGATCAAAGTGCTGCACAATTTTCCAAACAATTATTAGATGTTGGAAATGGAAAAGTTCCAGATGATGCGACATCTGGATTAATTACTCTTACCAACGACTTTTGCCGATTTGTAGACACTCAATTAGTTCTTATTGAAAATGTTTTCCCAAACATTAGTGAGAATTATAAGAATTATGCTTGGTTAAGTCAACGAGCAATTCTTGCCGCAAAGAATAATGATGTCCACGCACTGAATTTCACCATTCAATCAAAAATTGCTGGCGATTTGGTGACATACAAATCCGTTGATTCAATAACAAATCCCGATGATGTAGTAAATTATCCAACGGAGTTTTGAACTCTGGAGATACCAGGATTTCCACCACATAACTTGCAACTCAAAGTTGGTACAGTTATTATGATACTGCGTAATTTGAATCCACCGCGACTTTGCAACGGTACTCGACTTTCGGTAAAGAGACTTATGCCGAATTTGATTGAGGCAACCATTATTAACGGAAAGTACGCAGGTGAAAATGTATGTATTCCTCGAATACCAATGATTCCGACTGATCTTCCGTTTGACTTCAAACGATTGCAATTCCAGTTCGCCTTGCGTTCGCAATGACAATTAATAAGTCGCAAGGCCAATCGCTTAGTGTTTGCGGGATAAATTTAGAAAATCATTGTTTTTCACATGGGCAGTTATACGTTGCGTGTTCACGAGTTGGGAAACCATCCGCTTTGTTTGTGTTAACGTCAGACCAAAACAAAAATGTGGTTTACCAAAGAGCACTACAATGAAACGGATAATTTGCGGACACGTATAACGCTTCGATTCAGTATTTACTTTGGATTTGTAGCGACATCAAAGAGTAACTTTCATTTACTTAGGGAAGTTCAACTAAATAACACTTCATTTTAGTAATTGAAATGAATTTATTACTGTGTGAAATGAAATAAATATTTTCCTTTTCAAATATATAACAAAAAAAATTTTTTTCTTTATCTTTTAATCACCAAACGAAATGTTACATAAAACGAATCTGGTGGCGAAACGGAGTTCGCCGGGTCTGCTAGTTATTCATATTTGTAAGTGCTCTCTTTTTTGTGTTAGGTTTGAAAATTGTAAATAATCATTATTTACACACGCCACTGATTTATATGCCTTATATACCTACATTTATATACCTTAAGACATAGAAGGATACAATGTTTGTTTTTCGGAAAGGGTGACATCAGAAGTCCACATCGTCTGTTTACTGTTTCCAGTATTCTGTGAGGACGTTCATGATTGTCTTGTCCCTATTTCGAATAGCCATTTTTGCATTGTTTTCCTTTATTTTGTTTTCGCTGGCAACCACGGCCCTTTTAATGAATCTGCCGATTGCGTCTTCACTATCGTCTGTGTGGTATAACACAAATGACGGTGTGGAGCGTTATCGCCAGCACGGCGTGTAATACACTATCGCGTATTTTATATTTCGTCGCGATCAGCACGATGACAGTTCCGTCGGACGTCAGGCCCTGTGCCTCGTGGATAGTCAGGATACATGTCCCTTTCCTTTCTGAATCCCTGGGTGATAAGGGATTCTTTCTCTACCTGTGTATATGTTAGGTAGAGTGTGTTTGGGAGATCTTTCGGGATGTTCGCGTCACTTTATCTCCGTCCGCAACGATCGGCCCCAGTCAAGGATGAGTATATGCCACTATATACCTTATTAAGGGCATATGCTACATCCATCGGATTTCAGTAGGTACAGTCCCTTCGTGACCGTTGCCACCAGGTTTGGTCGAATGTACTACATTTCGAAGAGGTTCAACCTATTGATGAAGGGGAGTTGGTTAACATCACCTATCAGAAGGACCTCTTTTGCATCAACAAGCTGTGTCGCCATAACAATGGCTCCAAAATGGCTCATGAGGGCCTCATATACAATAAGTCGATCGCAGCTCTTCGGTCCCTGTAAGCCATTTACCAAGACCGACATCATCGTTCTCACTACGCTGCATGCGTCGGCTCCCAGTCGGGTAGCAAGCTTCCCTTTGAGGTTTCTTGCTGCTTCTCGTGTACTGGTGATCATAACGTTCCTCCCTAATTCAAAGTGGTTCATGACTCTGCTTGTTTTACCGCGGCCTGGGATTCCGTTGACCCATGTTATATTGGGCACCATCCAGTTTTCCCAGGCGTCGCCGGAAGCTTTAGGTTTTGTGACGGTTTTTAGCATCTCCAAGATTTCGCTCCTCCGGCGTAACCCTCGTGCATAGGGCAGTGACCACTATCGGGTCATACTATGTGTTTTGGTCTTTCTGTACGGTTCGTCGGTTCTTTATCAAAGCCCACCAAACCATTAATCGCACTGTAGGCCGCCATATGTATAATACTCATTTTTCTTCTTAGGATTGCTTGAGAGTCATTGTCATTTGTTGCGGTCTCCGCGTTCTCAAGCGCAGTCGTTGACTGTGCCTCAGATTTATCTCGGCACAACCTAAGTATTCCCTCACATGTGGCTTTGTGGACTTTCAGAGTTGCTGAGGTAAGCGCTATGGACTCTGAGAATGCGTTTGAGTAGTGGTCTCGTAGTCGCCTTATAGGAACAGGGGCCAGTGAATCGACCTCCCCTTTTTGGGCTCTTGTTGGCGCGGTTTTAGGGTCTATTGGCACTGTTGGCTTTTTCCTCTTCACTTGGGATGTACTTGCCTCCTGCATATATTTTGCCCCGGGCAAGCTTTTTGCGGGTATTATTAATGCTCCCAGGAATGCACGGATGCGTTTATTAGACTCGGAGTTTTGTTTGTGAGCTCTTTGCTTGCTGTCCTCCAACTCCGCTTTCTTGTCTTTGCTTGTGCGTTGCTGGATACGTTCGGAACCTGACAAACCCTCGCTTGTTATGGGATGCCCTCAGGTATCGACTATATTGACAGTGTTTGTTGGGTTGCGTTGCAGGAGCTAGTTTAGGTTTTCACCTCTATCCTCATACACCACGACCTCGTGAACCTCAGATGCTTTGATGCATCCCAGTCGGTCCACGACTTCTCCGGTCTCGAAAGACATTTATGTCGCATCCATACTTATAGTGCGAGGTGTAATCACCCCCTACGAATCCAGGTCCCCTAAAGATAACAGCAACGAGTATGCCTGAGATAAGAGTGTTTTTTATTCTACCAGGAGAATACCAGGATCGTTTTATTTTTTGTTCTGACTATCCTTTGCATTGCAATATTCAACACATGTGTAAGTTAGCTTCTATATTTACTAGAACTATCTTTTGTCTGCGGTTCCGCTTGCGTAGACAATTTTTTTTGGTAGCATTTGCGTAAAATCCGTTATTAGTGAGCGTATACGTACGGAAAAAAGTAACTATGCCGAATTTCAAGTCAATCGGATCTACAGTTTTGGAAATCTCGTGATGAGTCAGTCAGTCAGTGGTATTTTTCTTACGAAAAATTTCACTAAAACAATGAAAATAGTCTTATCTAAATATATTTCATTACAAAGTTACAACATTTGTGTAACGGCGATTTCGGCTATCGCCGCGTAAGCCCGCACCCCGGATTGCCTCTCTTCACGATGCGCACGCTTCTTTCTATGGTCGGCGGATTTCTTGCAGTGTGGCGGCGTGGTCAATAATGGACAGCGTTTTCTTTCTTTCAGACTTTATTAAGCCGAGCTTTACAAGATGACGGTTGGCTAGAACTGTGTCGGATGCACCACTCCCACCGCATTTTATAGGTGGTGCATCCGTTGCACATGTGAGTTGCATACATTTTAATTGGGGAGGCGTGGCCATGCACTTAATTTACATATGCATTGTCAGAAATGCATTGGCGCCACTAGCGCCAGAGACACCGATTAGCGGCCGTGCCGTAACGACGGCCGCTTTTTAAGGCCTATCATTGGTCCTCCCCACCAAAGCACGATTTCGTATGCAACTCACACGCACATTACATTTCAGATGTTTTAATTATCAATACAAAATTCTAATAAAAAACAAACAAATATTTTCCTTAAAAACTAGTCCCTACCCGGGTGATTAAAAAACTATAAACAAAAACTCTTTAATAATATACATAGAACACACACAAATATAAAACACTTTTAAGCCCGTATAAGACACAATACAATTTTTAAATTTACATTAATTGCGCGGCTGTCCGTAACATTCTCCCCCTCGGTGCGCAGCACTACACTTCAGGACACGGAACAGCCGTCGCTTCAGCTGACACCAGCACGACGATCTTCGAAGTGGGACGCCGCAGAACGCCACCAGTCGTCTCGACGTCCACCACACGAACCTGGTTGTCAGGACCCGTAGGTCTTCTTAATTCTGCCTCGAGGCCACGAGTATCGAGGTGATGATGAGTCGACGATCAGCACGATGTCGCCCTCGGCCGGCGCGCGGCATATAGGGTCGCCGCGCCCGGCGGGGCACCAGAGTCGGTATTCTCTCAACCACCTCTGCCAGAAGTGATCGGCGAGGCGCTGACACGTGCGCCAGTTTGCAGGCCCGAGGAGCACGTTGTCGTCAAAGTGGCCCGGCAGCGGCAGGAGCGCCCGATCAGGAAGTGGTTAGGCGAGGCCCTCGGCCTCGGCAGGTTCGATGTCCACCTCCGTCAACGGTCTGGAGTTGACGATGTGCTCGGCTTCCAGCAGTAGGGTGTGGAGAACTTCTTCGCGAGGGCTCTCTCAATGTAGCGGCCAACGCGGTTTTGACAGATCGCACCAAACGCTCCCAGGCGCCACCCATGTTCGGAGCGCCGGGAGGTATGAACTTCAAGTTATGGTGCGGACGTCGGCTTCTTTCTTCATCTCTCGTGTACCTCTTGTATGTTCATCAGTTCTTTGTTTGCGCCGACGAAATTCGTGCCGTTGTCCGAATACATCACTCGGAGTTCCTCTTCGAGCGATGAATCGACGCAAAGCCAATATCATGGAGTCTGATGACAAAGACTCCGCCAGTTCAATGTGTACGGCGCGTGTTGTCAGGCATGTGAATAGCGCCCCGTATCTCTTTCGTGTCTGCGGCCTATCGTCACACTCATAGGCCCGAAATAATCGACCCCGTACACGTGAAGGGGTTGGTGATGACGTAGGCGTTCGGGAGGCAGGTCACCCTCCGCAGACGGCATTTTCGGCAGACTTCTGTTAATTCTGCACCATTGACATTCGTGGGCGATTTTTCGTAGTTTCGATCGCAACGACGTGATATAATATTTCTGCTAATTTCGTTCATCACGGTGTTGTGGTTTCCGTGATTGAACCTTTCATGGTAGTGTTTCATGATCAATTTTGCGATCGAACTATCGCCACTGAGCACAAAGGGCGATTTAAGGTAAACGACACATCTTTAGCGGCCTTTATTCTTCCTTTCAGACGAAGAACGCCGTTTTCATCAATTTCCATAGCAAACTTTCGTAGACGGCTTCTTCGTGTGACCGCTTTGCCTTCTCGTAAGTGTGTCGTTTTCAAAACATTTTGCGCCTCGAGCAAAGTAACGTTTCGGCCCTTCGATGTAATCACAATTCAAACTCAAAGGGTGCCGATCGTTCTCTTCAAGTCTTCTTTTGTCTTTCTGGGCTGGTGTATGCGCCTTCTTGCTTATGTGCTTCCACGTTGGGTCTGAACTCGTTTTAGTTGCCGTCCTCTTATGTTTCAATGCATTAACTTTTCGTTTGACCCGAAACAAATCAATAGCTTGCAATACTCTGGCCGTACTGCGGAGTAATCGGGTCCAACTCGAGAATCGGCTCACGTTTGGTACGACTTGCGAGTCTTCTTTATTGACCAGTGTCAACGTCGTACATGATCTCCTCCCCGTCGGTCGTTCGCTTTCAACAGTTTCCTGCGGCCATTCGTCTTCGCTTTGCGCAGGAAATCGGGTCCGTGGAACCATCGGTGCGTTTCATCATGGGTAGGCGGGTCTCGTGTCGCGTCATCAGCGACGTTCAATTTCGTAGGCACCCACCTCCAACATTTCACCGTCGTGTTCCTCCAATTCGGCCAGACGATGAGCGACAAACGGTTTGAACGACCGTGGGTCGGAGCGGATCCAAGATAGAACTGTGCGAGAATCAGTCCAAAATATTTTGCGGGTCACATTCAATTCGATTTCAGTTAGTATCGACGAAGCCAATCGAGCGCCTAACAGCGCCGCTTGCAATTCGAGCCGAGGGATCGATATGACTTTCAAGGGAGCGACGCGAGCTTTTCCTGCTATTAGCGAAACTGCGCTTTCGTGTTCGCTCAATTTTATACGCCAATACACGGCCGCAGCGTACGACTTTTCGCTCGCGTCGACGAACACATGTAGCTCCCCCTCGGTGTGGCCGGGCGATATGCATCGAGGTATTCTGATCGATGCCAGCTTCTTTATGTCGTTCACCCATTTTAGCCACTTCTATGTGCATCGGCTTCTATTGTTTCGTCCCAGTCGATCCCTGATCTCCATATGTCCTGGAGCATGCATTTGCCCGTGATGAGGACGGGCGAGGCTAGACCGAGCGGGTCGAACACGGACATGACTGCACTCGTGACTTGTCGTTTTGTTGGTGGAAGCGATGTTTCCAACACTTCAGTAGGCGTGTTCCGCAGGCCGAGATTGAAACCCAGGGCGTCATTATTGATGTCCCACTAGGCCAAGGGTTTTTCAATTCGTGTGTCGCCCCGGAATTGTGTCATTTCGCGTGTCGGGCATTTCATTCAAGACTTCAATTTCGTTACTCGCCCAACCGCGTAACTCGAAGGCTGCCTTTCGATGAATCTCATAAACTTGTTTCGAAACACGCTTGGCTTCCTCTATACTGTTAAAACTTTTCAAGAAGTCATCAACATAGTGATCTAATCGTATCGCTTTGCACGCCTCCGGGTACTCAAGTTCAAATTCTGAGGCGTTGCGATTTTGATGTAGATCGCAGTACAAGGCGATGAGGCGGCGCCGAAAATCAGTGACGTCATTCGGTACTCTTGTGGATTTTCGTTCATGTTATTTCGCCACAGGAATCGTAAGCTGTCTCGATCTTCTTTCTGATTTTGACCCGCAGGAACATTTCCTTGATGTTGACGCTACGCGGCCCTGTCTGAATCGGACGAGTACACCCAATAGTGATCTTATTAAATCGGGGCCCGTGAGCAATGCATCGTTCAGACATTTGCCATTCGTACGGGCGGCCGCATCAAAGACAAGGCGGACTTTCTTCTTCTGCGGATGCGTGACGGCGAAATGAGGCAGGTACCACAAGCGTTCGGATGTAGATTGATTCGGCGCTGGCTCTGCGTACCCATTTTTAACAGATTATTGATCTGTTCACAATATTCACGTTTCAAATTATCATTCTTTGACAATTTCTTTCTATGCTGCGCAGACGTCGCATCGCTGTGTCATAACTTTCAGGCATCGTTTCGTTGTCCGACTTCCACAATAGGCATGTTTCGAACTGACCGCTCGGTAATCTTACACTATTGCTATCTAGCAACACGAGCGCCCTCTTCTTCTGGATCGTGGCTCGGTTTACGCGGAGCCACGCCGAGGGATTCATTTCGAAATGCCGTTTCACAATGTCATTCAGTTCAATGTCGGAAGCGTCGGACGGTCGCAAGTGATGTACGGTATTTATCGGTCGTGATAAACTGGAGCAGCATCCATGTAACACCCAGCCCAGTTGAGTCAAGGAGGCGGCAGGCTGGTTTGCGCGACCACTCTTAATTTGTCGCGACACAATCAGGCCCAATTATCCTGACCGATCAAGATGCACGGTGCGGCAGCGTCATAGATCAAATTTTCAGCGATATCTGTCAAGTGCGAGCAGGTGCGACGGTGGCGCGCCTACGCGTTGCGGAGCTAGCTTCAGGTTTCTGATGGTCTGAGCTGTCATGAGTTTCAAGTTTCGAGAAAACAAGCCTTTGATTTTAACTCGAATGACCCGCGATTTTTCATCGGTTATCTCATTGCCACCGACACTCGAGACGCGTAACGTTTCGCGGCGTCCTTTCGCCTGATTCGATTCGCCACCTGCTCATCGATTAAGGTGACCGTGGAGCCTTCGTCAGTGCGTGGACCTTCATCGATCCTTCGGGGCCATACAGCTCGACCGGAACAATTTTCAAGTACGCGCATTGTATTAACATTGTTTACAGATATCGCCGTGTGCTCGGTGACGACGGCTGTCGTCTGCGCTCCCTCATGACCTCTCGTGGTCCGCTCTTGTGGAGTAGCCTATGATGTCCGCCTCGACATATCTTACAGGGCTTTCCTCTGCACGTGGCTTGCATGTGACGGCCCCTCAGGCATCGGAAACACATGCGAAGCCTTTCGGGCGTCCCATTTTCGCTCATATTCAACTTCACAAATTCGCCGCAGTCGGGTAAGCCGTGTTCGTTGTTACAGAGCGGACATATTTTCACATTTATTGTTGACCGATTTGATGGCTGGAAGGCGGTGTGCGAATTCGAGTTGTTGTCATCGTACTTCATAGTGTTGATCGTGTTTGTTCTTCGCGGGCGTCGTTCCGGTGTAGGCCTCGAATTTCTACTGCCGCCTTTCTCTATCGGCATGGAGGCGCTACACTGGTCGGCTATCTTATTCAAAAAAGTCGACAACATCACAAGTTCGGGCTCGTCGCTGTTCTGAGAGTCCTTGTATTCGCACCATTTGAATTTCAAGATGTCATTGAATTTGTCAACTATCTCATCGGTCATTTCGGGGGCGGACAGGTAGCTCAATTTATTCAACGTGCGTATGGCCGCAACACAATTATTCACTTTATTGGCGAACGAGCTGATGTTGCCCATTCCACCGTTCATCGGCGTCATACGTCTCAATTTGTTTAGCTCCTGTTTGATTATGGCGTCAGGTCGCCCGAACCTGCGCTCGAGCACTCGCATAATTTGTAGCGGATCCGTTTCAGTATAGATCAAGGCTTCACAAGTTTCACGCGCTTCGCCACTGAGCGCTTTGCGGATCCGTGCTACGTTTTGAACATTGCTGAATAGTCCCGACGTGTCATTGTATACCGATCGAAATGCGATCCATTCGCTAACATTTCCACAAAAACTCGGCAGATCTGCCAGAGTTTTAGACGGCTCGTTCACAATTTTCGATGTTTCTTTGCTAGCAGTCTTGATCGCGAGTACGATCGCATCGGCCAATGTGGATTCGCTCATATTCGAGTCGGTATTACGAGGGGATGCACTATTAATTTCGCTGCATGCCGTCGGTGGCGGTGGTGGCGCTGTCGTCGGACTCGATTCGGGCACGGGCTCAATGTGCCCAACGTAACGGTCCGTTTCTCAAGTTTATCCGTTTTGGATAAATGGGACGCGTTATCACAATCAATCAAATCGCCCGAATCCTCTTCGTCCGCTTCCAGGCGTAGCAACAACATTTTGTACGCGCGACCGCGGCTCGTGCAGCTATCCTTTCACTTTCTAATTGCTCAAATTCTAATTGAGCCAATAACGCGGCGTGCTTCTTCTGTCGGCCGTGTTCACATTTCTGTTCGAATCGTCAATGTTCAACTGATGTGCAGGACTTCGGTTTCGCATATTTGCCGCTAGAGGGCCAAGTGTTGCATCGGATGCGCCGGCTTCATTCGGAGCGTCGACTCGGTCGGATCTCGTATCCGCATGCAAGTCACAAACTCGTCGATCCTCTCCTGCCCAGGCGAACTTCCGCTCAAGTTTTCATTCGTACCGTGGTCCCACGTGTGCGTCGACGACGTGCCGTTTCTGACGACCGGCTTGTCGGCGCACTCATTGACGTTTCGTTCTCTTGCTCGGCTGTGTTCATTTTGCGCGCTCTTGTAACACGCTTGCTGTCCATCTTCAAGTTCAATTCTTCAATCTTCAATCCCTAACGGTCCCTAACAGCTCGTACGAGGTCCCGAGACGAGGATATGCTCAATACGAGGATGGAAAACGGGAAGGGTAGGTGTGGCCCGCTCGACAGTGGACATGCACAGAGTCAGGGTGCGCAATAGAGCTTCGGTGAGCGACCGTCGCCAGGCGTGCCTGGCCCCCTATCTGTGCATGCGTATCGACGCGACAAGCTATTCGGCGCCGAGATCGTACTCGGCAACCGGTGACCACGCCTCAACTAGTCACACCGCTCGAAAGCGTTAAACAGTGAGATGGTTAACACCGCTAGGTGACCCTCTCACTGTCCGAAGCGTGCACACGGAAATAAAATCCGAAGCACACGACTTACTCGTAAAATTTCTTCAGGATAATCCGGCTAACGAAGGACCAGCTGTAACGGCGATTTCGGCTATCGCCGCGTAAGCCCGCACCCGGATTGCCTCTCTTCACGATGCGCACGCTTCTTTCTATGGTCGGCGGATTTCTTGCAGTGTGGCGGCGTGGTCAATAATGGACAGCGTTTTCTTTTCAGACTTTATTAAGCCGAGCTTTACAAGATGACGGTTGGTTAGCAACTGTGTCGGATGCACCACTCCCACCGCATTTTATAGGTGGTGCATCCGTTGCACATGTGAGTTGCATACATTTTAATTGGGAGGCGTGGCCATGCACTTAATTTACATATGCATTGTCAGAAATGCATTGGCGCCACTAGCGCCAGAGACACCGATTAGCGGCCGTGCCGTAACGACGGCCGCTTTTAAGGCCTATCATTGGTCCTCACCAAAGCACGATTTCGTATGCAACTCACACGCACATTACATTTCAGATGTTTTAATTATCAATACAAAATTCTAATAAAAAACAAACAAATATTTTCCTTAAAAACTAGTCCCTACCCGGGTGATTAAAAAACTATAAACAAAAACTCTTTAATAATATACATAGAACACACACAAATATAAAACACTTTTAAGCCCGTATAAGACACAATACAATTTTTAAATTTACATTAATTGCGCGGCTGTCCGTAACAATTTGTAATTAATGGTTTTTCAAAATGCAGCTTGATGAATAACAAAACAATTATCGGAATATATCAAATTAGTTTCGTAAATATTAATCGAAATGCCGGGCACCAAGCGCGACAGTTTCAATTGTATTTGTTTTGTACTTTCTACTTCGATAAGCTGTTCACAGTTTTTTTCCTTTCTTTACTTCAAAAACATTTCTTCAGGAATGTTTTGCCAAATTAAAATTGTTTACTCCCTTTCATCCATAAATTTATAATCTATCCCCGATGAGATAGAGAAGAAACTTGAAAGTGGGGCGGACCGAGCGCGAGACGCGACTTGACGCATGTCATCGAACGCGGGACGCGGCTGACACTGCGCGCGCGAGCGGTTGAACAAATAAAACGCGCACTGTTGAGGGATAAATGCCGTAAATTATTAGCGGAGTGAGTCAAAGTTGTTTGTGGATCACTGGACTATCATCGATTCACGCCTCTGGCGTAGCGTTGGGACGCGTGCAGGCTGTATAAGGTAAGTCCTAACGGAGTGACGTTACCTTCTCTATCTGGGCGCTTTCAAAAACCCTTGATACACACTCACTGATGGAACCCATAACAATAATAGTATTTTAAGTTTGAATTCTAGCATTTTTTTTCTATCAAAGCGGACATTCAGTGCAATATAATACATTTTTCATTCAGAAGTTCAGAATCAGGCCTGTTCACGACAAAAATATTCTTTTACTCGAGTTACATAGTTACCTGTATTCCTTAAATTGAAGTAAGTTACTTAATACAATAACATCAAATTCACAAACAAGTCTGCTCATGGCTAGAATGTTTTAGGCCCGAACTTAGTTACCTTTACTTTAACGACAAACATTTGATGCGATACAATGTAATTAAGGACGTAGGTAGTTCGAACCGAAGCCTTCTCACGGTACAGATATTTCGGCTCGAGTTCGTAAGTAATAAGTAGTGCTAAATTCTAATATGAAACCTCCAACCATACTTTAATTAATGAAAGACTATTGTTTAATTTATAATTTAATTAATTTTTTTATCGTTTATTGAATGAGTGACATCAGTACAAAAATTTTCTATGTAATATTAGGAATCATTTTGTAAGATAAAGGCTTAAGTGAGTTTTCTAAGGATAAAAAATAATTATAATAAAATGAATAAAACATTTCAAACGAGTTATTCAAACGAGTTATACCTAATTCTTTATGTTTTTGTTTATGTTTTTGTTTCTGTGCTAACTTAAAAAACTATTACTTCAAAATGAAATCAGCTAACATGGTCTCATAGTACATTAGATTGGAAATAGTCTAGGATTATAACTGATTCTGTACCTACGGAAAATCAATAATAAACGTCAGTTCAAATTTAGTATACAAGATAGCACGCCTTTAATGAGATACCTGACCGAGTAAAGTGGAAATTATTATGAGATGCAGCAAAGTCAGTATTAAAACATGCATTGTAATTCCACTGATGGTCCTAGTCAACTTAGAAAATAATGAAGTCATATTGTACTTACTTAATATAACAATTATTATATATATATATATATATATATATATATATATATATATATGGTTTTTTAGAACGTTCTTAAATGAAACTGTAATATGATAAATACGTGTACGTGTCATACTCGACACGTCTTTAATACAGAAAACGTTTAAATATGTGTTATATTCTTACTTGAGATTTCCCATAATCGAAGTTTTCCATTTTCGTATATTTTTATTTAAAATTAATAATACATTATTATTAACGTCAAATAAATAATCAGAATACATATTAAAAAGGAACTATTGTAAAATATACTACAACAAAAAGAAATTATTTTCTGTGGAGCTTTAACTAATAATTATTATTAATGTGTTATTACTACATATATTTACGTTCGTTTAGTTGACTTGTAGTGCTTTAATGGTAACTTCGAAATTTCTGTAATTTTGTGAATAGATTTCACTAAAAAAACTTCTATTGTTAAAAAAGAGGTTCCTAAATTTCAGAAATACTGAGAAATTTAATTATTACGCTCGAATTTATGACAACATTTAAAAAAGAAATCTGTATAATGATGCGTTTGACAACTTTACTAATATTGTAAATCCAAAAGAGTATTCTATATTAAAATACTTTCGTCTAGAGGAATGTTCAATTTTCTAGGAACTTTATGGGATAGATGACCAATTAAATTAAAACAAAAAGAACACGAACGAATTCGAAAAAAAAACGCTAAGTAAATTAATATTCTTATGTAAAAATATATAAAATATCTTTAATAAAATAAATTTATTTATAATATAATAAAAATTGACGTATACCTTTAAAATTATTATTCAATCGTAAGCAAATGAGCGTGAATTGACGACTAACGAAGTTGCATAGTGGAGACTCCAAAAAACTGGCACGAGGTAAACAAGCCATTTCATTTTATAGTTCCCAATTACGAGACAATTTTAGGAATGGTCTCCAACCGAGAGACACCCACCTCGGTACAGACAAAATCGATAACCATTCATCGTCCAATATCGACGGGCGACGGGAACTCGTATAGTCGGTACCCAGCACGACGCACAAAGGCAGCTTATGATTTCGCTTTTGAAATACTTAGAATTTCGCAGGAACCGCGCTCCTAACTGGCTGCCGGTCGACGCGGCCGTCTGTCCTAAGACTCCGTACTCAGAATAATAACTAGTCGGTTCAAAATCAAAGTTAGGACTTTGATGGTGTGTAGGCGGCGTCGGCTGGGCGCTGAGTGATAACAAAAGTGTGCCCCAACTAACAAAGTAGACCCGTAATATAGAAACTAAATGACATTCGGTTATGTAGAGGTTATCTATTAGTATTTCAAATTTCAAGAAATTATGTTATAGTATTTGATACGAACGTTTGTCGTATAAAATTTTAGTCACCATTTAGTTCACAAAACTTTTACACGATCAAATTATATGACTGTCCTAGAATAGTCGTAGCTGTGATCTTTGCAATATTTGTCTTATTTTTTGACCAATTTATGACTTTTTGATAATATGTCAATTATACAACTTTTAAACGATTAACGTATAAAGGTCACAGTTATTTCTTCTATAATAAGATTTTGTGATTGTGACTTGAAGTGGTATAAAAGTTAATTGTGTGACAATAATAAGATGATTGTAATAGCTACTATAAAACTGTTTTTTGTCAATAAAAAGTAGTCTACAAATGTTTTAAATTTATCTTTTACCAAACGTATTGCCATGTTTCGTATAGTTATGAACTTTTGACTATGCTTACACGATATTTATACAATATTCAAAAAACGAATATTCTGATTAATATGCTTTAAATAACTTATGGTTTTGAAAAGGTTATAAGAGTTATTTTTCTGAAAATTATGACTACTTAAAAGTTTTGCATGGTACTATTTTACAAACTGAACTTATATATTTTCCTCAGTTGTGACATTGACGCGACGGTATATGTATTTTGTATGTCTATCTCTGGTTCATTAATTATTATTATAAAAATATAAACAAAATATAAACTTAATAAATACATTCAACACATATACCAATATACTGCTGACGCGTGCACAGCATGTCTATACTGTAGGAGTATACCTAAACACAGACATATGCTTGAAACAAGCTGTAAGATGGTAAACGAATGTAGGGGAGCATTCACACCTCGGCGCCGAATACACATTCACCTTCTCTCTCTACCTCGAGAGTGTCGGTTGAACTCTTTTTCCCGTGTAGCTTCTATTCGCCAAATGGAACTTTGTCCCGATAAATAATGAGGTTCTTTTAAATATTACATAGCATTTATAATTAAATGTCTGCTCTTAGGGTTGTGAGTACATATTCTCATTATTCCGCTGCCGAAGTTTCGATATGTTTTGTTTATAATCGAGTAGTAATTCAACGATGTTGTTCTCCATTATAGTCGTAGTGAATAAGAAAACAGTCCTCTTCTTGAACGCCTATCAGCTTATAGATTAGCGTAGCATGTACATCGAAAATGATGAATTACTAAATTTATTTCTTTCAAACACTAACCAATATATAAATGTGAAAATTATCGCCCCATAATTTCATGCATTACTAGTTATTTCTAAAGTTACTTATGACAGGATCACTTTCGTTTAAAACCAATGTTTTCACCGAAACCGAACACCAAAACCATATTAATGAAAAGGCTGGTTGAAAAACAGAGGCACTGTCAGTAATTTTTAAATATTTAAGCATTATTTCTGTAACGCCTTAGAGAAGAGTGGTCAAGTGAACTCTCTATAATATCGGGGAAAAAGGTTTTTCGTATTTTATATCCAAACTTTAGATATATTTTTATCATATTTTATTTACATTTAATTATGATATATTTTGTAATAGGCTAGGAGTAGGTGGCATCTCAGGCATCCGGCCTCTGTACTTAGACTTGCAATTGTGAATTTGCGTTCTATTTGATATTTAATATTCGAATCCGATTTCGTGAATAAGTAGTAGATAGAAAAACATAGAAAAGAGAGGAGGGCTGATGGCCGAGTGCACGAGCTCCGATAGTAATGGAAAAGTAAATTGTTATAATTAATTTAATAAGAGGTCGTATTGAACTTCGTGAGGAAAGAATATTGAAGAGCCGAGCAATAAACGGTTCGGAGCCTGGAACGTCTTTTGCTTAATACTTGAATTCCTGGACTTCATCAAAGGCCCTGAAGGTACTCCGCTCTGAACTACGCCGCCGCGTAAGAAGAAAGGAAAACCAAACAAAGTAATAAAAAGATTATAAAAATGGCAACAGACTTCCAAGGCTTGCCCGACGAACATTTCGGCGAATTTTGCAATGACCATGAAACATTGGCTGCCCTAAAGAATTAGAGTGAACAGCTGAAAAAACTGGGCTTGAGTCTGTGTACGGCGGGCCCAGCTAAATTCTTTTTACCCGACTGGCAAGGACGGGTATTGTTTTTCAAAACTCAAATGTCCTTATATAGGCATTTAAAAGGAAAAAAAACAAAGTGGCTGATTTTTGGCGCCAAATTGTAAGTAGTTCAAAAATTTTTTTTTACCAAACCTCTCGAGTAGGGTATCAAAATAAAGGGAACTAAAAGGGTATTATAAAAATATCTATATTTTAAATGTAACCAGGAATAATAACAACCATTTTAATTCAATCATTTGAATAAATTTATAATCAATGCATTCAAATGGTTGTATTTTAGCTTTAAATCGGCCGAGTGCGTGTTGAATATCGCATTACGCATTTTTTTATTCGTTATAGTCAGTTGAATCGTTTACGTCAATTATAATTTTCATTTGTATTTTGTTTGACACGCTATCAATAGTATTTATAAATCATCTCTACATTTTTCCCGATAAGTAACTACAAAATAAAAAAAAAAACCAAACTGCAAAAAATCAACAGATAAGCAATGCATTAAAACGACCGAAATAAGATTGAGAAAACAAGCTACTAAAACCTAATAAACTCTAATTTGGTTTAACAGGCTACATTATGAGCTGAAAGCCTAAGTTAAATAATTTACATTATGTCTGGTAACTAACGGCACCCATTTACAAATTATAAATCGTAAGAAAATTAATGAGTTCGCAAATTAGTTCACGATTCATTTGATTTCTTTGTTAGAGCTGTATAATATCGCTTTTTTAAAAAACGTCAAAACTATTTGGTGCTAAATCCACAGCTCTTCAGATATGTTATAAGAACTACTAATATGCTGATTTTTCTTTGCTTCTTCCAAAATAGCATCTACTTTATCCATAACAGGTCACTAGAGTGAGGTTGACTTTTGACATCAAAGTTACCGGACTGAAAACGCTTGAACCAGTTTTGTGCTACTCTTCCGACACTGCATTAATTCCATGAACGTCATATTTTTTTCGTGGCTTATGTCGTTTTTCCCTTTTTGTGTTAAATATTCGAAGTTTATCGAACTTCTACATTCCATTCATTTTGGTGGACAGAGAAACAATAGAAAAATGACGGGGCAACCGTTTTTATTTTTACTCTTCTTTCTTTAAAATGTCATCTATTTAATGGTATAAAAGCTATCCAGATACATTCAAAACAACTAAAGGATTCTGCGTCTTTTATTTATGAAATATAAAAAAATTCCTCGACCAAATATACTGATTTTCAAAAGGCACTTTACGAAATGAATTATAAAGTCTTACGCTACAAATTATTGCTCTTTGGTTTCTGGTGTACTTCTAAGGAGGATAATCTCAAACAATAATCTCATTACTCATCATTCGTTGTGCCTTATATACAAAAAAGCCAACCCTCATAAGGGTGCTCTATTGAGTCCCGCACTGGTGTCTTCTGGAGTCCCCAAGAGGTATCATTTGGGTTCCTTTTCTTCTAGCTCTTTATAAATGACGTTTAATGGTCTTTGCAATATATATATATATATATATATTGCAAAGACTTCCATTTATCATGCAATATATATATATATATATATTGCATGATATCTTTAAATTATCAACATAAAATACATAAAATATATATATATATATATTTCTTTATTTTTTTTCATGTTGATGATCTAAAACCTTTTTTGAAAGATTTAAAGTTCATATGACTTTGTAATTATAAGCCAAGATGTCATGAGTGTATCCCATTGATGTTCCGAACATTAAATTATAGTAAAAATCAGTCCTTCTCACTATAACCACACTTATGATAGAGTTTATATTACGTTTTATTAGGTATATGATACAAGCTAAATTCTAATCAAGTTGTTGACTAATATGATTCCACAGTATTATTAAAATTTTGCTTGAATGTGCTTTTGTTATCGGTTTCTCAACTACGTTTTCAATTCTGGCGGAATTGAGCAGAGTTCAATAAAGATTCCCAAAGGGACATGTCTAGAGGTTTGTTTGCGGACGTAGATTCTCTTTGTACAAGGTGAAACTCTGCCTCAGAGCGCCTAAATCAGGGACTAGGAGAAAGCA
Organism: Eumeta japonica; assembly: GCA_005406025.1. Classification (NCBI taxonomy): domain Eukaryota; kingdom Metazoa; phylum Arthropoda; class Insecta; order Lepidoptera; family Psychidae; genus Eumeta; species Eumeta japonica. Next base: position 14,147 of record BGZK01000625.1, on the reverse strand, counting down.
ACAGGACCTGAGGGAACTTCACAAATCTCTCACTCACATTTGAATTCATCATTAATATTAACATAAGCTGTGGTTACATGTCGGCCATATAGCTGTGTGAGCACATAATCCATAAGGTCCCTGTACACATTCAAAACTTATCTTTCAATAAATTGGAGATCCTTGTTAAACATTCACTCGACAACAAAGATATCACAAAAAGTTTCGATCATTTTAGTGACAAATAATTGGACATGTTCAACTCGACTTCTTATCGGCTTATTTCTTGCAATATGACTTTTTACGGTCGTAATTTTACAAATACTCTTGACGAAAACTACTTTCCAAATGAGCGGTAAATTCATATTACAATGACTTATTTCATGAGTTATGTATATATACCTATGAAATAAAGAGATTTTTGAGTTTTCATTTGCATTTGAGCTAAGAATAAGACTGATACGAATTACACGCCTTAAAAGTAATCTGAAAACTTTCAGGTAGTGTTCTACTCTTAATATGTCAAAGTCGAGTATTTTCCGAGACTTTAAAGACTCTATTTGTTCGTATTGCACTTATATGACAGTATTAATGCACATATAATAAGAAAGAACGTTCATGTTATCACCTTTGATAATTTTAAAAGACATATATTTTATTTAGTATAAAACTAATTAGAAACAAGTACGTGATGGTCGCAATTGTGCCATTTTTATAATTTATAAGTTTTATGACTTTGCATTTGAAGCACTTTTTATTAGCTTCCGAATTACTGTGAATAATTTCTTACTGGAAACGGCTGTCTAATTGGATGTTGTTTAATTAATTAGTAAAAATCAACCCGTCTTTTGTGTATTTGCATTTGTGTTAGTTGGATTTGTTTACAGCGCGTGCGCGGTATTTCTCTCTGAGTTGAAACTGCCCAAAGTAGTTGAAAGTAAAAATAATTTATAATAATTGCAATTTGATTACTCTTTCATCGGAAAGTAATGGAAACAAAAATAATGGAGACAAAAATAATCTCGGAATAAAGAAAATGAATAAAAAATCAAAAAGAAGTAAACAAAAAAAAATCAATAAGTGGCTTTAAGTATATTTGAGAAAGTAATTTCAAGCTTTTAAAATCATGATAGTGAATGGTTTTAGGAACTCGTAGAATATAGGTTAATTCATATTTTTTAGTTTTTTTAAAAGTGTGTCAAATATCTTCGTATTACTGAAAATAGGGCAATAACCTAAATTCAAAATGGTAGCTGCTGAATATTAACTCTTTGGGTCAAAAAAAAGTCAGTATATATTATTTAGCGGATTTAGTTACAAACGGATATTTATTTCATGTAGATCGTTCCTAATTTCTAGATAGTTCCTTTTTTCGCAGTACGGTTTATTTATAATTCTGAGAAGAAAAGATATTAAATTGCCAAAACCGTTAACATACAAACAACTCTAGCGGTGCGAGCGATACTTCTCAGACTGCTAGTTTCGTGGGGCGAGGGCCGGGCCCGGCGCGCGCGGCCGGCACGCCGCCCGAGGGTCTCGTAACTTACAAACAACTTAAACAAAACTTAGCCGGCAAGGCCGCTGTCCAAGTTGTATGGGATTCGTATCACGATAACTTGTTTTGATTGATTCCCACGTTTCCTTAGGATGTATACTTACGCTAAGTTATGGTAACTTATAAAAACACTTTTAATATTAAAATAAGGTGATGAAATTATATTTTAAAATATTTTCATTGCATTAGAATAAGTTGTATCTGTGAATGTATTAATACAGTTATGTTTTAAAATTGATGTTTTACTGACTTCCACAAAATACAACTTAGACTTCATTTAAAAAATTTTGCAAAATCTGTAATACAATATAAATAATAGTGACAATTAAAGTTAATGTACATGAAACGTGAAAAACGTGAAATTAATGCATGATCTGCGAATTGCAAATGAGTTGTGCGCATACGTGTTGTGTATCCACGTTGCATTTTAGAAGCTTTTCAATATATGTGTCAATAAATCGACCGGTGTGATAGTATATGAAAAGTCAGATATTAGAATTTTGCTTACTTCTGATCTTTTGAGTTTCATTGGGTAAAAATTTTCACCAGAACCAGTAGTACCATGTAGAATTTGCACAAGACTTTATGCTAATGTGAGGATTACAACTCGATGTGCTGATTTCAGAGGAGTTCCATACAATCAGTTGAATCGTGCATGAGTCTTAAGAGGTGCTGCTGCAGTTAAGACCGTATGTTCGGAAGTGAACTAAATAAAAGTCAAAACATGGCTCTGTCTTTTTATCCATATAATATGATAACTGGAAGGGACTGTTGTTCTAGTATGAATCGCGGATAAACCACTGAAACGATTAGATAGTAAACTATTAGTACGTTACTTTTAATTTTGAGAATAAATTTGTAATAAAACTCTAGTACTAAAGACCACTATTTAATCAATACACAAAAATACAGTTAAATACAAAAGAATCCTTAACCTAAGTCCGTTTACATAACATTTATAAAATCATACATATTTATTTACATTATCGAATTTAATAACTAGAGCGCGGCTATCCGTAATAAGATTTTTTTTTCTGTGGCACTTCTACTGTCAAAAAATCAACTATAGATAGGTACTATTCGAATTTATTCAGTAGGTAGTACATATTAAGAGAGGAAAAAATTTGGATTTGCTCTCTGTCTAGTCCCTAAAAATGTAGATTATGTCCTAAGTTAAATAAATAATTTGTGTCCTAAGTTGAGCAGTAGATTATTACTAATAGAACACAAAAAGATTTGTTTAAGTTGGTTCATTCGTTTTCGAATGATGTTTGAAAAATAAATAGACAAATAAATATACAAAATTTGGTTTTCTTACGAATTCGTTATATGTATAGATAATATAATTATGTATTTTGTGTGTTGTGTATACGTATGAAATAAAAAAATCTGAATTAATAGAATATGAACATACAAGAATAAATAGGTAAAACATGGGTCCTATCAGTATTTTGATGGGAATTCACGCTCTTCGAAACTGCTCTAGCGCTCTATTAAGTAGCTCACACTCATTCGCCGATAGGAATCATTAAAGTACAGTTTTTGGTATGAATTGTTTCTTTTTCATTTTTTTGAGCATACCGCAAAAAATAAGGAGAAAAAAGGGTTGACTCGCAAAAAATGGTTCTCGACGATTATTTAATTAATTTACAGCCATTTTTATACCTCAAAATGTAAGAAATTAATAAACATTAATTAATGATTTTTATTCTCCATAAGGTCCATCAAACCGATTCACAATATTGCAAAAAGTGGCTAAGCATTAGAAATTTGAAAAAAAAAACATTTTTTATATGCATTTTAAATGGGAAAACTTCAAATTTAAATAGTAAGTCCTTAAAGTTGATATTAAGAGCTCAAAATTGGTGAATTTTTTTTCTATACGTCGATTAATATTGCTTGAGCACCGAGAAAAAAAAATGCATCAGTCTAGGGTATAGTTAAATGCCTTATACGTAAACATAGGTGTGGCTGGATTGCTGTACCGCACAGAATCAATGGTGTAATCTGATACAGAAAGAACTTCAAATGTATTGACTTAAAAGAAAAAACACTTTATAACCACTTTATATGCGTTATTCCTTAAGACGATATTAATTCTATAAGAAGAGGTCTTAAGTCACAGCCAGTAAAAGCTTAAACTCGGAGAGCTTCCGTAAGCTTGATATATTATTAAGAGCATGCACTTGTTTGTTTCATTATGCTGCCTTGAAATATTACAGTAGATGAAGCCGTCTCTTAACCCTATTTAGAGAACAATGTTAAACTTGTATTTATAAATTTAATACTATAGGAAATTCAAATATATTTTATTATTTAAAGGAAGCAATTCCGTATACAAGAAATAAGAAAAATATCATACATGGATGTTTCAGAAACGTCGTAATGAATCGATGTAATTTTTATTTTAATAAATATTGCTGTTTAAGTTTAATGATATAGGCGTATTTCCTGAAAAAACGAGATAAAAGTTTCTAAACAGTACTTATTAAGTGTCATTAGTAGAATCCTGAGTTAATCATGTAATTGATGCTTTAAATATAAAAGTAAACTTTATATTCTCTACATATAAAAATAAAATTAATAATAAAACGACATGGTTCGGTTTTAAAAATATTCACAGCAAATATCATATTATCTAAAACTGGGATTAATTAATAAAAATCTCAGTACCTTTTTTTTATTAATTGCAACTACACTGAATGTTCGACAACTGGTTTATTTCGACAAGATGTCAAAGTTTATTTTGTTTTCGAAAATTCTCGTTTGTAGCAGCTTTACTTTACTGGCGTAAAACATGTCGATCTGTTGTTTGTCCGAATTTCATTGTCAGAATGACAATTTCAACAGTTTGTTTTACTAAATGGGTGCTTTGACTGAAGCGTTCTACACTGCCTACAGGATTATAAAGATATTATTAATCAGCCGTTTTTATAGATGCTCAGTAAATGCATCTATAAAATGGAGATGAGATGAGGAGATGAAGACCGTCTCACTATTTAAATGGTATAAATTCCAAGCCTTACACTCGGAGATTTTCATTTCCACGTTAACCCTTTAGTCATTACTAACTATAAAACAAGATAACACTCCCAAGCGTTCTCTCTGTCCAAATAAGACACTATCCTACCAAAAACGACACGGATGGCTAGTGGTAATAAATAATAGTCACTTTATTTTCCGCATTCATTCTCCTTTCAAAGTCTCTGTCATGTCTACCGTCATTGGTAAATAGACTACCCAAGTATACGTATTGTTTTGGATAATTTCTTCTTTCGTATTAGTACGCGGGCATTCGTGTGTGTGTGTCACCAAAATGTAATAAGTTTTTTATCTCAATTAGTTGCATCGATCGCAGCAAACTTCATAAGATGGGAGGATTTTTTCGATAGGTATTTTTAGAAAAAAATTTCCAAGAGCCTTTTGTTGGAACATTTTCAAACTATCGATGAATTCAAAATCTGACCAGCCTCTTTATCAAAAACAACATTGGTAAATGTAAATTGCATTTAAATCGGTCGGTTAGTTCGAGATATCGTTGAAAAATTCGGAAAAAGTGTTTTTTCGGAATGTCTTGACAAGACTTGTTGGAAAGATGTTTGGCATCCGCTCATCTTTGCAAAAATGTTTTGAAAAATATTGTAGTTGAACAATTAAATAAACTAATGTTTTTCAAATATTTTAGATATTTAAATACACAATAGTATGTAAACTATATTTATGAGCTCGAAATAGTAATAAATTGATCTTTTGAGTTTGAAGAACTCAGTGATTTGCTGTAGGTATTTGTGTAAATGCCTTGAGTTCTAAAGTATTAAGGGATGGTAGGTTAACCATCTTTTGAATTTATTAGTTCGAAAAACTCAAAACTTACAGAGAATTATGTTTTTGAACCTAAGGAGCTCAAAATCACGTCGACAAACACAATAGTGGAAATACCAGGGATGGTCTGCAGATTCAACCACTTTACAGGTTTTTATATGTTATATCAGGTTAATAGATAAGTAATATAATAAGTTATTATATATAATAGTATATAATATATAATAAGTATAGTTAATTAATTACTACATATATAGTAAAATATTTAAATAAAGTTATGTTTTGACGCGTAACATGGCTATTACTAAAATCTGAGATTTCATAAAATAAGCTCGACGACTTCGAGAGACGGGACCGTACAGGGATGTAGCATGTATTTGTCGAAAAATGCTAGTTCAAGTAAATGACGTGTTTGTTAAAAGTGCTCATCCATTTTAATGATACGTGGTATGGAATACACTACATTTAGCTTATGGAGTAAATAAAACACGACTCCCAGTAAATCGCCGACGGCGTGCGGCCGACGAGCGGATATGGATAAAGGCAATGGTTTAGCTAATATAATAAGGCGCACTTATTACGCTAAGCGAATAATGAAAGGTTCCGAGTGTGTCGGTGCGTGCGAACAGAAAGGAGGCTACTTACCGTTGTTTGTATGGACGAATTACGTATTTTAATGTAAAAGTAATTTCGCAGATATGGCGATAATAGTGCATAATATGCACTATTATCGCTGAAGAATTTTGTAGTTTTCTCTTGGCAACATTGTATTCATTAACTATACATTCAAGGTTATTGTTCTTATTTTGTTAAATGATAGTTTGAAGCATACCGCTGTTAATGTGTATAGAAGAAAGCTATCGATTCCTGACGTTGTCACCACATCGTTAGAGGTTCCGAGCCGCACTGCGCCGGCGCATTCTGCCCGAGATCCGATTCTTAACCGACCCGAGTGCCGCGCTTTAAAGTCACAAAATAAACATTATGCTGCGAAACGGCTCGAATTGAACGAGTTCGGGTCGCGTGCGGTCGCTTTTTTCCACGATCCGGTACCAAAAATTCTTGTCTCCGAGAGCCGGGCGTACATTAAAGGCCTAAAGACCAGCGGGGCAAACACTCGGCGACGGCGGAGATTGCGCGGTGTAAAAAGGCATACACCCGAGTTTGTCGAGTGAGTTCCGGCGTTTCTAAAGGCCCGCGATGCGCTCTCGTTCAAATGAAGTGAAGCTGAGGATGCGCCGGCGGCGCTGGCGGGTGCACCGCTCGCCTTTTGTTCAAACCCGCTTTGATACCGATTCAAGGATTTCAAATTAGTCTCAAACGTGAGTTGGTTTCCGCACCATCATACGCTGTATATGCCTTAAAAAACTGGCCAAAAGCATGTCGGACTATGTGCATTACAGGGTTCTAAAGCCATTATTACAAAGAAATACATTACAGATGAAAAGTACGTTGTTACACTTTTCCATGTTTTCCACACAAATGGTTATAAGCACTTCAGTAGCCTATAACTAGAAAAATAAGTAAATATGTCGACTACTACTATTAAACCAGTGTAAAGTAAGATGCAGCAGCAAAAACGTATCTCCATGGCGCTTAAGTCCTTTTGTTAACAGCAGTTTTTCGAAAAGAACTCGAAAACAGTAAATCGTACCATGTTTAAAATAATTTTCGATGAAAGTATTTATTAAGCATTACCATCCTCACTTACTTCATATTTTTGGACGTACAGTTTGGAAAACAGAGGGGACAAAATTATTGTAACTTTCGAGATTATTTCCGAAATCATTCACATAATCAGAAAATTGCAAGAAACCATAAATGATTTTAAAGAACTGTCGAAATACGTGCCACACGTTGATGTTTGATGAGATAAAATTACAGCTTCTGTTACATGTATGAAGTGCCTCCCCTAGAAATATTTATTTTTTATGAACTACCAAACTAAGTAGAGGCCCCTACACTGCAAATTTCCTCAATATACGTTTTGTAGTTTTTAAATAAAATGTCTGTGACATACGGACGGACGAACGGATGGATATGAGAAACTATAAGGGTTCCGTTTGTGTTATTTTGGCTCGGAACCAGGCGTTTTTCTGTTTTATGTTCGGGATTCTTAGACCGAGCGCAACTCACACTGGTAATTTTTGTTACATACTATTTTAGTTCAGAATGTATGCTATAATTATTATTGAAAAGTTTACGATTGTATAATGGCACAAAAGATTGTTTGAATATATATTTATATGATAATAATGCAAAAATAAATACAAATTGAAAGAAAAAAACATGTAACTTATATACGATTTATAATATATACGATTTATTATATACGATTTGTATTTTTACCTATTAAATTGATTAAACTAAATATATTAGAATAGACATTATGGTAATGAATACTTTGTGTAAATTTCAACCGGATACCTCTCATGGTTGAAAGATACAGTTTTTAAAATAGGACATGCAGACGGCGTAGTTATACTTATAGGTTTGCGTATGCACCTTTGAAAATAAATCATAATATTCAATCACTTTAAATTCTCCGTAAGTACAATAACTTCGTATTTAACTTGTTGACGTGAATGTGACGTCATGCGGATAGCGCTAGTTCATTGACATTTGTTACTTCTCCAAATCGCAGTAACGACATAAAGAAGAGAATGACGGTGAGATCGATTGATTGCAGAATCTTTTCAGTATGTAACAACAGTTTCGGTAAATATTGTTGGTTTTGTTGAGCCAAAAGCAAAATACGAGCTTTGAACTAACTTTATATTGAAGACCTGTTATAGGGAATTTCTCTCGTACTCCCATTCTGTTATCCTGGTAGGTTTGAACTAGAATTACTGTAATTTATTTTACAGTAAGCCAATCTCGCTTGCTTCAGTATAAGCTGGCCGTCGACAAGAGTTTATAGATGGCGACCGACGTCTGCTATTTTATTTGACTTGCCTGTTGTGACACTGGCGACGGAAAGATGGAGAATGTGAGTGACTTGTTTGTGATAATTCTTTTAACTTTTTGTTCTAGTATGGCATCGAAAATTTTATGTATATATTCGTCAGTGTCGATGAAACCACTTTTATGGTTTCTATTATGAATTTTGGAAAATTTCTAACTATCATTATAGTTACATTTTTGTTTGAAAGAAAACGAACGATTCGAATGTGTTTACTAAAATCCATTTTAAGTGTTTTTTTTCTATTTATTTTTGCTTCTAATTTGTTTATGAGAGTTTTGCTAAACTACTTAATACGACGTAATTTAGGAATATTTCTCTAACCAAGTAACAATGATAGAACTTTTATTATTCATGACTAATCCCTTTTATCATTATATAATCTAAAATAAATACTAAAGGATTTAAATAATATGATTCTAGGGCGCACATTGTCTTTCCATTCACAAACTTTGGTCTCACGCATCGCTAACTGTAGCCTATTTACGATTAAGCGTATCGCATTAAATTAAATCACTTATTGCTAACAGGTAATAAATTGTACATTACGATTATTGAAATTTAATTGTAAATTTTAAATATTTTATTGTACGCGATGTTATTTGGCGAAAATTCATAATTAGACGTTTATATTCATTAACATGAATGTTGCTTTTACAGTACGTCACAGGCAAGCATCTAGTAAATGTTAAATACCTTTGGTCCCAATTAGATTTGCTGAAAATTTTATGATCGAAAGACATTTTGACAAATTAATCTACAATAACGAATAGTAATGAATGCACCTGGAGCATCCATTTCACTTTCTACTGCCTTCTGAAGCGTGCGTGTCGTCTGCGTCTCAATACGCATGCAAATTTCAGTACTAACGATTGTAGACTAACTTAATATTGGTTTCGCCCTGTGTCATGTACAAAACTTACACCTTTTATCAGAAATATTACCTTCAAGGTACCTGAACACCTTCTGCAAATCATATTAACATAAAATAGATTAACGTAACGCTTAATTTATTATAATCAGAATGACTTATTTGTCACGTCAGCTATTCATAGCCATGGATAATTTTTTATTAAATTTGAAAGACCGAATTAGGAAAATATTTATGTTCCTAATTCGGTATAGTTATACCGAAGTAGTTCCAGGTATTTCCAATAGGTAACACCCACACACACACCCACACACACCATTCTATATATAAACGTACGTAATTTAACTCCGACTGCCTTAATGACCGACTCGCTCGCGCTGACTTCGGGAATGTGAAACACGTATCTGATAGCGAGTTTCATGATTCAAGATTATGAATATGTCTTCTAGAACTTTGAATACATAAGTACTGTCTGATGGCTGCTAGAGCGGTGGAGGAACTTTAGGACCGTAGAGATTTTGGCAGCCGAAACGATTTCATTGATGAGATCTGTACACTTTTGAAATATATAATTATATACTGTATTTTCTTGAAAATACGACAATGGCACATGTGGCGGTTCTTTATAATCGTAATATAATGTTGCGTTACACTGTTATAACAGTATACAAATATTCAATTATTGTAATGTACGTAAATCTTAAAGGAAATTGGTAAATTATTAATGTATAGCTAATGTATATTGGTATGAGAACGGAAGATTCTATTAGCCATCATCGAGGACTTTCATCGTTAAACAGTACGATTTCGTGATAGTCTTGAAACTATCAGTATCAATATATCAAAAACTATGATGAGGACACTATAGTTCAATACATCATACATTTGAGAGCCGTTAGGCGATAGAGAGCGGGAGCGGCGGCCGGCGAACAGTCTTAAGATCGTAATGGCCTTTACAGCTCTTCGTACAAACCATAGACACTGGATACTATTGAAAAGACACATACATTCAGTACCATAAGTACGTGGATATCTGTTTATTTCCTACAATATCAATGTTGACTGCCGATTCGATCATGCATGAGTGCATGCATAATGAGAACTGATTGCATTATATACATCCGCAAAATTAAGTTCATACAATAGTAGAAGAAGCCAGCAATTTGAGATTACAATAAAGTTCTCGAAGAGTTAATAATGAATGTACTAACTTCATTAAAAATAAAGTTTTTTTAAAGTTGTCATGTATTTGTCATACACAAACATATACTTCGATATGAAAACGATAGATTATATTACCGTCATTACATAAATGTATAAAAATCTACTTTTGAATAAAAAGTTTAAAATCATTTTATCATTGTCATTGTGAATTTTCATAAGTACGAAAACAATTGTTATATGTAAAATGGAACTTGTGGGGTCCATATAATAGTAATGACAAGTTTACAAGTATTATAACTGTAACTATAGGTAAATATAATATTTAAAAGTATTTGAACAGCTATTGAATGTTCACAATCACTTTTGTGAACAACAATATACAATATACCTACATAGAACTAAGTATGGGATTATTTATAAATCTGTATTAGGCTAGAAAGTTACGTTCATATCATATATATATATATATATGGATACGTAATGAGGATTAGTTAATTATTTATTTATTTCATTGTTAGTGTCTTAGGAAAATATTTATGTATTAAAGTGAAACTTTTATCGGCGTATGGGAGAAATTTTATTTTTATATATGATAAGAGCAGCCCACCACTTTGTCTGGGCATAGACTTCGTTCTTGTCGGAATAAGATATTTCAAAAATTAAAAGTAGCTCCTCGGCACTCTCCTTTTCCATATTTTCAACACCTAAAATGTCATCAAGATTAGATTATTACCACCATTGCTACTTATATCCTAAATATGTATGTACCTTTGCGTATCTGTCTGTTACGAGTAAAGCACTAAGTATTAGTAGAAAGAAAATAATAGAAATGAGAAATAATCAACGACGCCCGATCCAGAAAACGTAACACAACGCAGTACGCCAGCCCCTCGGCGGACTCGGGCGGGGTTCAGTTTCCCGATAGTATTGTTAGTCGCGCGCTCGCCGCGGCCGCAGCTCGTCGCCTGCGGTCTGCCGTCGGTTGCCGTTCATAATTAGCGCTCCGGCCCGCTGGTCATAGCGCCATGTAACATAACCTACAGCATTTATCTATATATGGCGTATGTAATGCAAAAATATATTTTTAACTCAATCCAGTTTCCGAAATAGGCGCGTTTAAACAAACAAATCCTTCCGTTTTATTATATCGCTATAGGTCGGATGGAAATCGTGAATACCGAAACCGATCGGGCCAGGCCAGCGCGCCGGGCGGCTCGGGCGGCCGGACTGGACGGGAGTTTAAAACGAATGAAACATAAAATTATTATGGCACTACAGAGTTGCCTTGAACATTCATATAATTCGAAATATACCGAGCCGAATAACGTGATTAAAGCAAGCAAATTTTGAGCGACAAAATTCGTAAATTGGCACGACATTTCGGGTTTATTCGGAACAGGCGCCAGTTCTGTTTGAACGAAGCGACGTTTGATCAGCCGCTGCCGGCGCGGGCGCGCGGGCGGCGGTGGCGCTAAATGCGGCCGGGTGTCGCCGGCTCATTTGAGTTGCGTATTAGCGGTCTTCACCAGTAATATTTACTATTAATACAGCTTGGGATTTCGCATTGTGACCTTATATTACATCGTGTCCCGTAACCAGTCACGGTCGTTGAGCAGAGGTGCCGAAAAAGTTATAAAATATAATGTACTTTTAAACAATGGGATAATTTACCGCCTCTAGAGTACAATATTTAAATTTTTGCTTTGTGACGCTTGATACAATAATCTCATAAATGGTGATATTCATTTAAGCGATCGATATTCAGAAGGTTTTTGTTTTATTTGAAAATGAAAGAAATGCCTGGCAAGAAACACAAATAACAGGTTTTAAAATTATTTTGCCGCTACGATAAATCATATTCTTTGTAATTCATCCGCCTTGGCAATTATTGTTACTGTAATAATCGGTCGGCCGGGCCTGTTCTCTGCGCGCGCAGAAGTATATGTGCTAACGAGGTGCTACCAAAAGCTGTAACCGCAGTACATTCAAGGAATTCCTAGGCAAATTCCTGTTTTATCTTACTTTCAGTTTTTGTTACTTGAATACGATCAAACCCTTGATATAGACTCTCACAGTTAAAACTCGAATAGGTTTTGCCTCCTGACGTGTGCTGTACCGACACCGATTTCTGATTTCTGTCCACCGGTCTCGCACCAGAACACAGGATACGTCGCACCCTTCGCGGCCGCATTGCGCGCGGGCGCCGGCGTCTCGAGCGCGCTCACACGAGACGCTGATTTAATTGTGTTTGCCGACTCGCAATTAGCGCGCTGCTCCTCGCCCTCGCGATGAAAGATTCACGCGCCCCGATGCGATCCGCTTCAAATTAAACTACGGCATCCGTCGCCCGCCGTAATTAGGCGCGCGGCCGGCGCCGGCTCGCGCCTGCCGCCCGCGCCCGCCGCGCTTGTTTGTGCCGACGTATGGAAACCTTTGGACTTCAGGAGGGAGATTTAATTATCAACGACGCGAAGTATCTCACAGTTGCGATACGCGATGTAGGTATTCTCGAGATGTTCTCGACTCGACTCCGACCGCCTCGGTCTCGTTTTAGTTCCGAGCGCCGCCGTCTGTACGGATGGCGTCACTCTGCGAGCGCAGGTCGCGCATACATTTAGCGATGATATATACATGCGTTATTTCCATATTCCTAACATAACCATGTTCGTGATATTTCTAGTTAACAAAATTTTACCCTAAGGAAATATTTTGCAATCTCTCTTCACTAACTGGGATTGCTGTAGAGTTCTTTCTATTGTTTAATGAGTGGACTTATCAACTTAGTGTCGGGTGCCGTCCGTTTGTGTTGTGAGCGTCTATAAATTCTATTCCTTTCCACTCTTATGCTTATGGATGTGTTTTGGGCTACTCGAGTTCAAAACATATTTTCTGTAAGTTGAGCTATCCAAACTCAACAATCCAGACAGGTTGACCCCGCAGACCATACCTGAAATTTTTGCTATTATCGTGCTTAAAACCTTAAAAAATATCCCTAGTACTAAATTGTTAAGGTCTTCGAAATCAAAAGATCGATTTTACACTATTTTCAAACTCGCCGAGGTAAAAATATATTATGTTTTTAATATATTCTGAACTAATTCTTCGAGTTCATTTTCAATTTTCGTAGCAAGAAGTAGAAAAACATATATCATGACACGAAACATTCTATTCTCTTTAATGTTAATTCAACGTTCATTCTATGGTAACACTTAATAGTCTTGTTACTATACCAAAATTCAAAAAAGTTGTTTTGTAACAAAACCACTTATCAACATGATAATGTATTTTCTTATACTCTGAATTCATTCTGCTTGTATTGTCTTCAGTTAAGGCATTCTGTTTTAGAATGAATGGCGTACATTTCCTATTGATATATAACCCTAGGATTAAATTCAGATGTACAAACATACAACACGCCACCCGTCGATAGGTCACAATAGTCACTATGGCGGACGTTATATCCGTCTACGACACAATAGACGCGGAAAGCCTGAAGACTCGCATCAAATGTTTTTCTAGTCCAGAGCGGATCGCACCATTATTTCTTTGATACAAACAAACCTAACCTCCGACGAGCGTATGCCGCGCACGACGCAGCAGGCTGTATATTTTCTTGAACGATCGAGTGCAACTCTACATCACAAATAATACTGAAAAGTGAATTTTCAAAAATTTCTTAATAAAAATTTAATTGTCTCGGTTGTTAATCTTAAGCCTTAAATTAATGAAATTGAAAAAATTCGAGGTCGTCCCCATTATCATCATTGTTTAAAACATCAAAAAATATTTTAATA